>CM060108.1:36150255-36547755 GCA_030522415.1 Channallabes apus
TTAGGGTCCCAATGAAAAGTTTGTAATATACTTTAATTAAAAATTATCAATGGTTGTGTAAAAAAAACACTACTTTTACCTGGTAAAAAGTAGCTCTGTTCTCAGCAACCTATTTCAGTACATGCTCCTTTAAATGCTAATGACCTCTGCTGAGCCCGCCCCCCCCAGTTCTGTGGGGTGTGTCTTCACAACACACATGGGGTATAGCCATAGATATATATACTGACTAGATGTCGCCTCTGACGCTTCTGTCCATAGGAACAGTCCAATGCGACAGCGCGGCCGCCATCTTGGGTCAGGGGAAGCCGTGTCTACTCTGCATTAGTTAACATTGCCAGAGAACTATCAACGATTAAAATCACATTAATTTGCTTAATTTTCAAGCGATTTTCAAGCCGTTTGGTTTATTATAAATGTCAGACGTATATTTATGATAGAACATAGATTGATTAATTAATTATTTTACTTATATGATATAAGTATCATATACAATACTTAGACACACCTACATACTGTAACTAATTAATTTGTTCTACAATGCACAAAACAATTACAAGGATGCTGCTGATAGTGATATGAAAAAACATGAATAATATAAAATAAACTATATATAAAATATAAATACATAGATGAATAATAGAGCAAATTTTAAATTAATAAAGGCATGAGTTAAACAAACAAAGCGGGGAAAAAAACAATTATGGACTTCCTGACCAACAGACCTCAGAATGTTAGGATGGGGAACCGAACATCTGCATCTAGGCAGAAATTAAATCATCATAAATCGTCCAAATCTCAAATGATTTTTTTTTTTTTTTTGGTTTGTTCTAACTGACAGACATGTATTTATGATCGAGTCCAGAGAAAATTAATGCTTTTGATATTAATCTACTTCAAAACTAGATGTAAGTTTATTATTCTTCCACTTCAGTGAACTTAAAATTAACTATTGCTACTTACCTTAGCCTAGTCTACTGCACACAAAATGGCTACAATGGTGTGATATCCATACTTAAAAATACATGTTAATTAAAACATTTGAATTGTACTGGTTTATTTTGTACACCAATAAGCCTGAAATACAATGACCCAGCGTAAATATAAATTATATATAGTTATATAACACAAAAACAAACATAACATGCGTACGTAGTGTGAAAACATCTTCCAGTATTTACAGCAGCTTATTAACTGATTAGGCTACAGTATATAACACAGGTTAACCATTCTTTGAAAACATCCATATGCAGCACAAAAGTCCGGCATCTTAAGAGTTGATCTGAATGCCGGGAAACTTTAGTTGACGTATGCTTAGAGGCCCAAGGCGACATCTAGTCAGTATACAGTGGTGTGAAAAACTATTTGCCCCCTTCCTGATTTCTTATTCTTTTGCATGTTTGTCACACTTAAATGTTTCTGCTCATCAAAAATCGTTAACTATTAGTCAAAGATAACATAATTGAACACAAAATGCAGTTTTTAAATGAAGGTTTACGTTATTAAGGGAGAAAAAAAACTCCAAATCTACATGGCCCTGTGTGAAAAAGTGATTGCCCCCCTTGTTAAAAAAATAACTTAACTGTGGTTTATCACACCTGAGTTCAATTTCTGTAGTCACCCCCAGGCCTGATTACTGCCACACCTGTTTCAATCAAGAAATCACTTAAATAGGAGCTACCTGACACAGAGAAGTAGACCAAAAGCACCTCAAAAGCTAGACATCATGCCAAGATCCAAAGAAATTCAGGAACAAATGAGAACAAAAGTAATTGAGATCTATCAGTCTGGTAAAGGTTATAAAGCCATTTCTAAAGCTTTGGGACTCCAGCGAACCACAGTGAGAGCCATTATCCACAAATGGCAAAAACATGGAACAGTGGTGAACCTTCCCAGGAGTGGCCGGCCGACCAAAATTACCCCAAGAGCGCAGAGACAACTCATCCGAGAGGCCACAAAAGACCCCAGGACAACATCTAAAGAACTGCAGGCCTCACTTGCCTCAATTAAGGTCAGTGTTCACGACTCCACCATAAGAAAGAGACTGGGCAAAAACGGCCTGCATGGCAGATTTCCAAGGCGCAAACCACTTTTAAGCAAAAAGAACATTAAGGCTCGTCTCAATTTTGCTAAAAAAACATCTCAATGATTGCCAAGACTTTTGGGAAAATACCTTGTGGACCGACGAGACAAAAGTTGAACTTTTTGGAAGGTGCGTGTCCCGTTACATCTGGCGTAAAAGTAACACAGCATTTCAGAAAAAGAACATCATACCAACAGTAAAATATGGTGGTGGTAGTGTGATGGTCTGGGGTTGTTTTGCTGCTTCAGGACCTGGAAGGCTTGCTGTGATAGATGGAACCATGAATTCTACTGTCTACCAAAAAATCCTGAAGGAGAATGTCCGGCCATCTGTTCGTCAACTCAAGCTTGAAGCGATCTTGGGTGCTGCAGCAGGACAATGACCCAAAACACACCAGCAAATCCACCTCTGAATGGCTGAAGAAAAACAAAATGAAGACTTTGGAGTGGCCTAGTCAAAGTCCTGACCTGAATCCTATTGAGATGTTGTGGCATGACCTTAAAAAGGCGGTTCATGCTAGAAAACCCTCAAATAAAGCTGAATTACAACAATTCTGCAAAGATGACTGGGCCAAAATTCCTCCAGAGCGCTGTAAAAGACTCGTTGCAAGTTATCGCAAACGCTTGATTGCAGTTATTGCTGCTAAGGGTGGCCCAACCAGTTATTAGATTCAGGGGGCAATTACTTTTTCACACAGGGCCATGTAGGTTTGGATTTTTTTTCTCCCTAAATAATAAAACCCCTCATTTAACAACTGCATTTTGTGTTTACTTGTGTTATCTTTGACTAATAGTTAAATGTGTTTGATGATCAGAAACATTTAAGTGTGACAAACATGCAAAAGAATAAGAAATCAGGAGGGGGGCAAATAGTTTTTCACACCACTGTATATATCTATGGGGTATAGCTTTGACAACAGTTAAGGGTATCGTTTGATGGAAGTATGGAGGCTTTGAAGACACATCTGTGCAACCATATCAATTTGAACCTGAGTCGGACCAGGAACAAGATGACGCCCCCGAAGAAGTTCGGCAATTACGGCTTGGACAGGACGTATCTGAATGGTTAGTTTACTTAATGTCACTTTGATTTATCTTTGTATATAATGGCAGGGTAAGTAGCGTACTGAGAGAGATACGAACACGATGTGTTTACTGAAGTATAGTTGATTGACAGCTATGTCTATATGTTACAGTTAATGGTCATGAACAACTTTTTTTTATCCCTCTGTAAATGTTGGCTTTTGTTGGCTTGAGTTATGTGTGTTAACTATGCAGTGCTACTTAAACAGTAACACTGACGGTAGGTTACGGCAAGAATAATGTGTCTAACAGGGGTAGAAGGACGCCTAAGAATTTGTTGTAATGTATGTTAGTAAATAATTATTTAATTGTTTAAATTCGGCGACCAGTGCATGAATTACTAACAAAACATTGAAAGTTCATCTGCGGTGCTGTCACTACCTTGTCATTCCTGTTACAGGTGTCTTTGTGTAAACTGTGACCAAATGCCTACAGAGCCCGAAAAATATATGCTGCAGCGAGATAGCACAGGTACAGTACACTCGCCGAGCCTGGTGAAGATGAAGCAGGAACACGAAGCGTTGGTACAGATGCATTCCTAGCAAAACCTGCTTTATATTGACCCTCGTTTAGTCTGGTGAAAAATTATTAGCGCAAACATGAACGCATTTAGGTAGATCGGCGGGGACGTTAGCTTCCAAAACAAAATTCAGCCACTGCGTCCTCAGCGGCTCAGATGTCGGTAGAGAATGATGACTGCTGTGTTCGCTATTACAACAACTGTACACCACACTCGCTTAGGCGACATTTTGCTCCAGCGTCGAGACAATGGCCGACAGCTTTCTTCTCACTCGGGGCGGGTCATGCTAAAACAACAGTGTCAATCAACTATAGTGGGAGGGGCCTCTGTCGGTGTGATGCCACACCGACAGGCATTTGAGATCGGCCTGATTTCACAAGGGGGATCTTATTTTAATACAGTAAATGAAAAGAAAATCACTGGGCGGCTCTTTATCATTGTAGAGTGGTTGTGTACACACTCTCCTAACACACATTTCAGTCCAAACAGCTTGAAAAACTGCATGTAGGACTGTATGACCGCTTTAACAATCCAGTATTTACTTTCTATGGACTATATTTTCAACCACCCAATCTGTACCTAAACAACCAATATTTAACACAACCACACACACTTTATCCCTGCCAGCCTTTATATACCCCAAACACACACTATTTACTTTAAACAAGGAATTATCTACACCAACACCTAATTATTTAGCATTAATCACCCGCATACAGTACTAACCCTATTAATTAAATGAAGCATTGGTAGCTCCGACATTGGTCTACTGATAAATTCTACATCAAGCCATGTAGAACTCACAGTCACATACAGTACACACTCAAAAAGGGAAACCAGAGTACCCTGAGAAAGCCATCCATGCATGAGCAGAACATATCAACTATATACACAGACCTGAAGCAAAATTCATGGTTCAAGGCAACAGAGCTTAGCAACTAAGCAATTGTTGCACCATTCTCTGACTATCTCTATTTAACCATCCTCTATATATCTTAGTTTCATCTGTCATGTATGAAATCCATGCTCTCACCATGCTTTCTTCTTAAAAAATTTCAGATCACCATATCCCTGCGTTCAGCCCCGCCCTCTTCCTTTGTTTGATTTTGACACTCTTTTCCCAGGCCGCGCCCACTTCCAGTTTGTTCTGTCTTTATCTGTGTCTGAACATACAGTCATTCCCAGATTGTCTTTGTTGCAATGTGCCAGGGACTCTGTCTTTAACAATGCCTGTGAGGTCTGATGATTTGATGATTTTTTTTTTTTTTCATTTTGATCAAGTTCTTATCCAGCTCATGTTTTCAAAGAAGATCCTGTGCTAAGTTATAACAACTGTGTGGATTATTCTAGAGACATATTATATTTAATATTTAACACAAACAAAGTCTGTAAATGAATTCCTTTTTCTCTCCTATACTGGCTTGTCATGGTTGTGTGTTTGGGTCATTGTTTTGATTGTTTACAACTGCTCATTATGTGCCCTCATCCATACATAATCCTTAATCCAGCCACAACACATCTGTCCATCATCCTGCAACAATCTATCTGCTCTAACCACAAATAACTCTATTTAATGATTTCAGATGAAAAGCACAGTTTTAGTTGAATGAAATAAAATTTAATTAGTAATCCGCTTCCAAACAGACCAAAGCTGGGGATTGCAGTGCTGGTTCTGATTCATTCTGGGAGCGGTAAGGGGAGGAAACATTTCAATTGGAAAAGCAGTAAAAGCAGTGAGCAGTAATCAAACTGCAGACGGCTTCCTCACTCATTCATCTGAATAACCTTCAAAGACAGACAGACACACACTCACACACACACACACACACACACACACACACACACACACACACACACTAGTTTCACAATCGGTGGCACTGAGAGGTGCAGTCTGTTCGATGCAAAGTGACAGCGATGGCAATTGTTTATGGTATGTGTCACCATCAGTACTCACACATGCACCCCTGCACTTCACTTCACTTCACTTCTCCCTCTCTCTCTCTCTCTCTCTCTCTCACACACACACACACACACACACACACACACACACACACACACACACACACACACAGAGAGGACAAGACTCAGCCCAAATTGGCATTTTGTTTTCCCAAGGGTTCAGCAAAAGCAATAAACAGGCAAGTAATTGCATTCGGATACATGCAGAGCTAATGATTGGCAACCAGCTCCTGAGCATCATTAATGAGTGTGTACATGGATGCGTGCATATATACTGCACCTGTGTAGGAGTCTAGGTGCTGTAACAGATATTGGCTAAAACTCTACAGACAAGTTGAGCATCATTTACTTCTGTAAAGGGTAATTGCGTTTATCTAAGGAAATGAAGCAATAAAATAAAGAATCATAGTGATTGTAAAAAAAAAAAAAGCAGAAAATTGTCACATTTTGTTACTGTAACTAAGCAATCTGACATTTTATTTACCATTTAAATGGTTACCAGTTCACGTTGCCTACTTTTTGGATGAAGTAGAGACCATTTGCTAAAGCGATATTATTTCTTTATTTAATGTATATAAAGAAAGGGGAAGCTTGTCATTGCTTGGATTTGTTACTGTGGCCTCCTGAAGAGTCGTCCACCATCTTAACACAGAGCTCCCACAGGCCATGAAAAGCCTTCGGGTTTAGTCTGGATGAAGGTCCATTATTAGTTTCAGTCTAAAATTCTAGAATCTATCTGTAAGATCACAATCTATAATTTACTGTTTGAAATCTATGTATTATAACTATACACTTTTAAATCTACATTAAAAGATATTTACAATTAATTTGAGGCAAGAGAACGCAAGCGTGAATGTCAGGTGACAGAATCATGGTAAACAAAAGGCAAGCATCAAATGATTAGGCAAACAGGGGATTATACAGTATAATAAGACATGATCAAAACACAGAAATACCAAAAAGTCTAAACTCAGACAGCATTCAAACAGAATAAAATGGCAGAATGTCAAACTCTAACAAATAACCTTTGATTGATGAGCTGATTAAGCAGACAGTGATTAGGAAAAAAACAGGAAACAGGTGTGTTAGAAATCAGATGGGTGTGATGTGGCAATGTGTGTGTGTTCACGTGTGTGTGTGTGTGTGTGTGTGTGTTCATATTTGTACGTACACATGCCAGAAACTGATGCACCAGGGACACACAAACAGGTTGCATGTTAGGGAAAATTATTCTGTTCAACATGCCTCTATAATACACACAGAGACAGTGGTAACATCCCTATATTCTTGCATTTCAAGAGTACATCCAAACATACTAAAGCGTACACAACTCGTACTGGTTTTCTTAATCTTTTGCATATTAGACATCTGATACAATGTGACAGTGTGTATAAGTGTGTTCCAAAGATTTTTATTTCTGGCTTGGGAATAATCACCTTGATCTTCTTAATTACCATCTCATTAATGTATTTGTTCATGTTTGTGTCCTTTAAATATTGGTGGCCTTGTCTTCTGATGTGACAAAGAATGCAAGTTGCTTGTGATTAAGTTTAAACCTAGAGCAGAATGTCAATGTAGATCCTGCCCTAAAACATCTATTGCTCATATATCACCCCCCCCCCCCTCTCTCTCTCTCTCACACACACACACAGATTTGTCTGCCAGACCACCTGATTATAAAGCAATGATTAGTCGAGCACAGAGTGCAGCTGACCTATCTGTCACCAGGCTGACTCATCTGGTGCTGTATACACACACACACACACACACACTCAGCATTTATCTCTCTGAAACTTTTAAAAAATTCATGCAAAACCCAGCTTGCTCTTGGAATGGCGCAGGTAGTAGCGACTAAAAGGGAATACTAATGGTTAATGCCCCCCGCAGCCCCCTCCCAAAAGCACACAAAGTGTTGAGTCCTAATACCCGTTATTTTCCATTACATGAGAATGTGCACCCAAAACTGTGTATTATACAATCAGTGCCACAGTGAGCTGTCACTACAAGCTACAAGACTTCAGCATGTAATCTACAATCTACATATCACCACAACTGCCTTTATTTACACAGAAAGCCAAATGTGTTCCATTTTAGCCTAAAAACACTAAAGACATGTTTGCCTGCATGGCTGGTGTAAATAACACCAAAGAAAATACAGTACTGTACACTTATTCATCTTATTTATATTTATCTCTTATTACCAGTTTTGTTTCTCTCATGTGGTGTCATATAAGGAAATTAGTCACATATACCCAAACAGTAGTAGTCATCATAAAACTGTTTAGTGTTACGCTGAGTATCAGACTTGAGTAGGAGGTGTAGTCAAAAGGTTGTAGATAAAAATTACAGTGGTGTGAAAAACTATTTGCCCCCTTCCTGATTTCTTATTCTTTTGCATGTTTGTCACACAAAATGTTTCTGATCATCAAACACATTTAACTATTAGTCAAAGATAACACAAGTAAACACAAAATGCAGTTTTTAAATGAGGGCTTTTATTATTTAGGGAGAAAAAAATCCAAACCTACATGGCCCTGTGTGAAAAAGTAATTGCCCCCTGAACCTAATAACTGGTTGGGCCACCCTTAGCAGCAATAACTGCAATCAAGCGTTTGCGATAACTTGCAACGAGTCTTTTACAGCGCTCTGGAGGAATTTTGGCCCACTCATCTTTGCAGAATTGTTGTAATTCAGCTTTATTTGAGGGTTTTCTAGCATGAACCGCCTTTTTAAGGTCATGCCACAACATCTCAATAGGATTCAGGTCAGGACTTTGACTAGGCCACTCCAAAGTCTCCATTTTGTTTTTCTTCAGCCATTCAGAGGTGGATTTGCTGGTGTGTTTTGGGTCATTGTCCTGCTGCAGCACCCAAGATCGCTTCAGCTTGAGTTGACGAACAGATGGCTGGACATTCTCCTTCAGGATTTTTTGGTAGACAGTAGAATTCATGGTTCCATCTATCACAGCAAGCCTTCCAGGTCCTGAAGCAGCAAAACAACCCCAGACCATCACACTACCACCACCATATTTTACTGTTGGTATGATGTTCTTTTTCTGAAATGCTGTGTTACTTTTACGCCAGATGTAACGGGACACGCACCTTCCAAAAAGTTCAACTTTTGTCTCGTCGGTCCACAAGGTATTTTCCCAAAAGTCTTGGCAATCATTGAGATGTTTTTGAGCAAAATTGAGACGAGCCTTAATGTTCTTTTTGCTTAAAAGTGGTTTGCGCCTTGGAAATCTGCCATGCAGGCCGTTTTTGCCCAGTCTCTTTCTTATGGTGGAGTCGTGAACACTGACCATAATTGAGGCAAGTGAGGCCTGCAGTTCTTTAGATGTTGTCCTGGGGTCTTTTGTGGCCTCTCGGATGAGTTGTCTCTGCGCTCTTGGGGTAATTTCGGTCGGCCGGCCACTCCTGGGAAGGTTCACCACTGTTCCATGTTTTTGCCATTTGTGGATAATGGCTCTCACTGTGGTTCGCTGGAGTCCCAAAGCTTTAGAAATGGCTTTATAACCTTTACCAGACTGATAGATCTCAATTACTTTTGTTCTCATTTGTTCCTGAATTTCTTTGGATCTTGGCATGATGTCTAGCTTTTGAGGTGCTTTTGGTCTACTTCTCTGTGTCAGGTAGCTCCTATTTAAGTGATTTCTTGATTGAAACAGGTGTGGCAGTAATCAGGCCTGGGGGTGATTACAGAAATTGAACTCAGGTGTGATAAACCACAGTTAAGTTATTTTTTAACAAGGGGGGCAATCACTTTTTCACACAGGGCCATGTAGATTTGGAGTTTTTTTCCTCCCTTAATAACGTAAACCTTCATTTAAAAACTGCATGTTGTGTTCAATTATGTTATCTTTGACTAATAGTTAACGGTTTTTGATGAGCAGAAACATTTAAGTGTGACAAACATGCAAAAGAATAAGAAATCAGGAAGGGGGCAAATAGTTTTTCACACCACTGTACATGAATGATAACAAACTATTTAACTGTTAAATCCAAGTGTATTTTTCTATAAATTCAGGGCAAATCAATTATATTTGGTTCAGTCGATTAGTGTTAATTTTTTCTTAGTATTTGCAAGTAAAACCTTATTCTATAACTTCATTTATTTGTTTATTTTGGATACAATTTATTCTGTGAACAGGGTCGCTAGAGCCGAAAGACTTAGGCTCAAGGTGGGTTACACCCTGGACATGGTACTATGCAGGCTTTGACATTGGCACCCGCCTACCCGCCAAATGCGGGTGAAATTCGGCTGTGGCGGGTAATAACTTTAGTCTCACTAGCCACTCTGGCGGGTAGTTTATTCTTTGGTATGACAATATATATTTTTATTGTAGTTTTCTCTAAAGTCATCCGATATAATAAACGCATTGCAACGTAATATGACGCGCATAAAACGTGCATGAATGTAATGATGACATTTAATACCTCTCTCTACATGCTCACACATGCATCACACACACACACACACACACACACACACACTAGTGATGGGTCGTTCATGAACGATTCGTTCTTTTTGAACGAATCTTCAACATGACTCAGATGAACGAGTCGTCTCGGAGAGTGATTCGTTCATTTTCTATTGGGCGCGCATGCGCAAAGCATCGCAAAACCTCCGTATATAATATACAGGAAACAGTATTGAACGATTCTCAGCAATAAGTCTTCAAGTCTCGAGTCGTTCGTTCTTTTAACACGTGACTCCCATAGACGCTATGCGGTGCAATAGATTCCACAGAACGAACGACTCAGATTGGAGTGTATAAGGTGAGCTGCTCATTCTGTTTATTATAATATGTCCTTAGTTACATTGTAATATTTTCATAACTGGAACTATAGTGAAAAATTTGCGTATGTAGACGTATTGGGGATATTTTTTATTGAAAACGCAAGATTTTAGTGAGCAAAAAAGTTAATGTCAAACCCTGGTACTATGCTATCTATCTAACCCTTAACCCTGCAGATGTGAAGCCATAGTGCTAAAAACACTGTACCACCTCATTATATAATTTATTTTTATTTGCTCAAAATCATTTATTGCTATATAGAACACACAAAAAACAAGACATTAACAGAAGAGTGTATGATTGGAAAGGAAGGACAGAAGTTAGTGGCCTTTGCTCATTACGGTCCATGAAGTGCCACTATATGCCTTAATGTTAGCGTTAACCATCAGAGTGAAAAAGAGAATGTCCAAGCTGGAGAGTGGCAAAGAGAGAGTGTGTGTGTGTGTGTGTGTGTGTGTGTGTGTGTGTGTGTGAGAGAGAGAGAGAGAGAGAGAGAGAGAGAGAGAGTAAGAAAGCGTGAGACACTAAAATAAACCTGTTTACAACAGAGAATGAGAGAGAGAGAGAGAGAGAGAGAGAGAAGAGTTAGCTGTGTGATTATTGTACATTTCAGTTAGTGATGTTTAAAACTAAAAAACTATATGAGAAGCCAAAAGGCCTGAAGCAGTACCTGATCCAGAAGCTGCTGTACTGCACAGGAGAAATGGAGCACTTCCACACGTACATGCAGGGTAAGAGTTCATATGACAGTTCAATGTTTAAAGAATCGCACACATATATTAATGTTTAATAAAAATGTTTGTATTTAGTGAACCTGGTTGGTTAATGTTATACTTTTGTGTTTGTGATTATGTCTTATGGCAACAAAATGTTATTGCTAGTGCAGATCCAAACTTAATAATTTTTTTCCTTAGGAGGAAATAAATGTTTAATTTAAGGGATAATTGTCAGATTTTGCTGTTAGCAATAAAGAACTAAAAAGTAATATCATAATGTCAGAAATTTCCATAATGCAATGATACGGTTTTATTTATACAATGCAAGCTAGTTGGTCTGGTTATTCACCTTTTTGCTTTAGACTGACCACTAACCTAAAACTAAGATTAAAATGTTTATGAGTGCAATATATAACCTCTTCTCTCTCAATTCCTATAAAGGGAGATTTATTGGCAGAACTGTGTAAGGGAATTTATTATAAAAGCTGAATACATTCAATATAATAAAACATGAGCAATAAAAAAATAAAATAAAAGTGAATTCAATAACAGCAACATAATGTCAGCTTTCATCCCACAAAGATATTATTACACCCTAAAAAATGCTGGGTTAAAAACAACCCAATCTGGGTTGTTTTTAACCCAGCTGCTGGGTAAATATAGGACTAACTAAATGCTGGGTTAATTTAACCCAGCAAGATGGGTTATTTGTTTAACCCAACAAGATGGGTTAAATATTCAATCCAAATGCTAGGTCATATTTAACTATAATGCTGGGTTAATTCCACCACATAAATTGGTCTATTTGTGAGGTAGAATTGGGTTAATTCTACCTCACAAATAGGTTATTATTATTTTCATGTTTAAAATGAAATCTGTTAAAAAAAAAAAAAAAAAAAACCCATGTCTATTAAACAGTTAAATTACTTTGATATACTGGTCTATTACAAAAAACATACATGTATGCAATAAACATCATCCTATTAAATGTTCAGAAAAAACATTTATTTTTCAAAAGCACAAGAACAGATAATAAACAGTGACATCATTACTGTACTATTACTGACAAGGGCAGAATGGAGAAATTGAACAAATAGGCTGAAGCAACTTCTACAGAGCAGGATCAAAACTATCCAGCCCTGGTCTCATTTTAACATACAAACACTGTCTGTCTATGACTTTTCAGGTAGGTCTCGCTATTTCATAGCAACATTACAACATTACTGAGAGCAGCGCTGGTCATTATCTCCCAACGTCAGGATGTAGGGGTACGGCCTCGACACTTCAGCCTGCTGGAAGGTATTCCACCATGTTGGTGCCAACCTTAGAAAGAAAGAAATGAAAAAGTTAAAATTTTGTTGAATAGCAAAGATTAAACTGAATAAGACTCTCAATTTCGTGTGAAATACGATTGATACTAAAAAATTACAAAGCTGCCCATTAAGATAGTGTATAGGTAACCAGAAACAAAAACATGGAGACAGCTACTACCAAAAATAAAACAGCAAAATAAGCACGACTTTTAGGATACAGCACTTTATGTCAGACTAGTTGATATTGTAGTCTGCATTGATTTTAAGCTAATTACCGAAAAAATGTCATAGCTGGTGTCATACTGGTACATTACAATCACCAAAATATTAATACTTCCATCTAGTAGTTATCTGTACCGCTGTGGTACTTTTTCCTGTAGTTGGCGCGCTGACTGATAGTTAATTTAACTTTGGTTAAAGAGAGCTACCTGGTTAGCTTACATGCAATTACTGGTGATACATTTGCATACTTGCCAAAGGGGGAAAGAAAGGTGTAAAATATTGTTATAACTCGGGAGAAACGCAGGAGAAATTTGACCGCAGAGTAAATTACTAGCTAGTGAAAAACGGGAGGGTTAGCAGGTCTGTATATTTGTGAGAGGGTCAGTGGTTTGTAACACCACAGCATTTTATTGTCTCAAGCAGTGAGTTTAATAAAGTTCTAAAGTGGTTGCTAATGCTAGCAAACTAACTAAATGCATGCGTCATGCTAACACTACAGTTAACAGTTTAGCATTCATTCATCACTTCACCATCTTCGTAACCCTGCAAACATTCTACAGAGAAAGCTAAAAAAGCTCAGACATCTTAGCCGTTTCTTTCATACACAGGTGGGGAGGCTAGCAGCTATTCTCAGCTAAATTATCATCCAGTACCTCAGACCAGCCGGAAAGTTTGTGTGTAACCTTAACACGGTAACAGCAATAAATGTTACATATAGTAATAATTTTTCAGTCATATGTGAATTAGGTGAGTGAACATGTGTATACAGACCTTGTATTTAACGCCATTTTCCCTTAAATGTCCGAGGAGGATGAACCGTCATCAGCGGTGTGGGAGCTCAAGAGACACGAAGCTGAGTGACAGCCGCTGAATCCACCGGTGAACTTTGGGGGAGGGGCCAAGCAAACTTCAACCCAGCAGCTGGGTTACACAAAAACTACCCAACTCTCTGTAAATAACCCAGAAAAATGACCCAACAGCGGCAACCCAGCGTTTGGGTAGAAAAAACAACCCAGCATTTTTTAGAGTGTAATGTAAAGACATGTGTGGTGAAACCATTTGATATTGATGAATCGGTCTTTCACTGTCTCTCAAACTATTTCTCTATCTCATTCTTCCTTTGTCCTTTGCTTAAATCAGATGAGCTTGTCATTTCCAACACCAAACGGCAAGTTATATTTCCACACTAAAAAGTGCTGGGTAATTTTTCTGGGTTATTTACAAAGAGTTGGGTAGTTTTTGTGTAACCCAGCTGCTGGATTGAAGTTTGCTTGGCCCCTCCCCAAAGTTCACCATGGATTCAGCGGCTGTCAGTCAGCTTCGTGTCTACTCTTTCGAGCTCTGATGACGGTCCGTCCTCCTCGTGCATTTAAGGGAAAATGCCGTTAAATACAAGGTCTGTATACACATGTTCACTCACCTACAGTAAGTCACACATGACTGAAAAATTATTACTATATGTAACATTTATTACTGTTACCGTGTTAAGGTTACACACAAACTTTCCGGCTGAAACTTTTTCTGGTCTGAGGTACTGGATGATAATTTAGCTGAGAATAGCTGCTAGCCACCCCACTTGTGTATGAAAGAAACGGCTAAGATGTCTGAGCTTTTTAGCTTTCTCTGTAGAATGTTTACAGGGATACGAAGATGGTGAAGTGATGAATGAACGCTAAACTGTTAACTGTAGTGCTAGCATGATGTAGGCATTTAGTTAGGTTGTTAGCGTTAGCAACCACATTAACTAATCTGACTTAAAAAAATTTTTTTAGGAGCTTTATCCTAAAAGCCATGCTTATTTTGCGGTTTTATTTTTGGTAGTAGCTGTCTCCATGTTTTTGTTTCAGGTTACCTATACCCTATCTTTGTCATTTGTTATTTAGTATCAATCCTGTTACACACTAAATTGATAGTCTGATTCAGTTTAATCTTTGCTATTTAACAAAAGTTTTACTTTCTTTCATTTCTTTCTTTCTAAGGTTGGAACCAACATGCTGGAATACCACCAGCAGGCTGAAGTGTCAAGGCCGTACCCCTACATCCTGACATTGGGAGATAATGACCAGCGCTGCTCTCAGGCATTCGTCATTCTGGTGGGACAGCCTCTGGTTCATTGCACACTACTTGGGGCGGTTGATGTGTGCTTCAAGGCAGTTTATATTTTTGACATTAACTATCCAAAGCAGTGTGCTCCTGTATAGGACTCTTAGTAATGTTGCTATGAAATAGCGAGGCCTACCTGAAAAGCCATAGACAGTGTTTGTATGTTAAAATGAGACCAGGGCTGGATACTTTTGTCCTGCAGAAAAGATATCTGAAGTCACAGAGAGATCCTGCTCTGTAGAAGCTGCCTCAGTCTATTTGTGCAATTACTCCATTCTGCCCTTGTGAGTAATAGTATAGTAATGATGTCACTGTTGATTATCTGCTCTTGCCCTTTTGAAAAATAAATGTTTTTTCTATTTTTCTATGAACATTTTAAAGGATGTTGTTTATTGCATATATGTATGGTTTGCAAAACTGGAAGTTTTTTTGTAATAGACCAGTATATCAAAGTCATTTAACTGTTTAATAGACATGGGTAGTTTTTTATTTTTATTATTATTTAATTTTTTTACAGATTCACTGTAAAACATGAAAATAATAATAACCTATTTGTGAGGTAGAATGAACCCAACATTCCAGTTAAAATGAACCAACATCTGGGTAGAAAATTTTTACCAATTTATGTGGTAGAATTAACCCAGCATTATAGTTAAATATGACCTAGCATTTGGGTTGAATATTTAACCCATTTTGCTGGGTTAAATTAACCCAGCATGTAGTTAGTCCAATATTTACATTACAGCTGGGTTCAAAACAACACAAACTGGGTTGTTTTTAACCCAGTATTTTTTAGTGTGTCATATTGAAATCTAAGTGTAAAATTGTATGTGGATATACAGTATTACGAAGGAAAGTTTGTGACACAAACATTGTCCAATAAATTTTGATGCCTTTCTTTCAAAAGAGGTTTGGGGATAAAGAAGTTCTTAAAAAAACCTTTGTTTGATGGTTTGTCTTTTTTGAACTACTGTCTAAGAATAATTATAAATGATAGAGTAGATGGTAAAATTCATGTAGATTTCCATTTTTCTCCATTAATAATACTATGGTCAAAGCTTTGAATTGCACTTCTTTTTTGTCCCTGTCTGTGTGTCAGATCAGGCTTTCATTTTGCAGCTGATGGAGTGGTTATTGCGGGGTGTCTCTGGTGTGATCATGGTGAATAACCCTTTGAGTGGAGCTCTTATTCTCACTGCTCTGTCAATTTCCAGTTTATGGCAGGCCCTGCTGGGAAGCCTGGGACTCCTCTCCTCCACAATCATGGCAATCTTCATTGGACAGGAACAGTGAGGGAAAACCACAGGTTCCACACACACACACACACACACACACACACAAACACACACACACACACACACACACACACACACACACACACACACACACACACACACACACACACACACACACAGCTTCACATTCACCACAGCTTGATATAATTGTTCTGGCATTTTCATGGTGTGGACATGTATGTGTGACACAGTGCAGAGGTTTCCAGAGGTGAACATGGATGTAATGGGATGCTAGTGGCCTTATTGATTGGTGTTTTCAGCAATGCAGGAGACTGGTACTGGTGGTTATTGCTGCCTGCATGTCTTGCTGGAGGCACAACGTAAGACACTAACACATACTGTATGTAACACATAAACAGCGTTTTCGATAATCCTATATATTTCTCTTTTTCTTGCATTCTCTCAGTACATTTGTACACAGTGGCCTGGCTGCTGTGCTGGACAGGTGGGATTTGCCTGTAAGTGTGTTCCCCTTCAACATTGTCCTGCTGTGGTATTTGGCTTGCACTGGTACTGGGCACCCCTACTACCCCAACCATCCAGTCCTGCCACAGGAGGCAACTCTGAGCATCAACAGCACACACCTTGACATACCACAGGTTAGAAGGGATACTAAAGCTATGCATGACTATTATAATTGACTTTTTACACATTTGTTACAAAAAAACAAGTGTAAAGTAATGAACACTTTTAGCACTAACTTGTTCATGAAAACTGTTTAGCAAATACAAAACTGAAACAACATAGCTACTGTATCAGTGATGAAGGTAGAAAATTTGTCTGGATATGGAAAATGTGATTATGGTTGTCCAAGATAGCTGTCTTCCTAGCTGTTGTGGTTTTCACTTCTATGGTTAAAAAATGTTCAGCTGTAAATTTGCAACAGAGCCCAGTGTGTCAAAAAACAGCTGGCTTTTGTAACTTAATTGAGAAAAGAACGCTGTTTAATATTTATATTGGCATGATATGACATCTAGGATTTTCTGTACCCAAAATTTTTATTCATTTTAAGTAGCTACTTTATTCTGGTCAGGATTGTAGTAAATCTAGACCTTGTCTAATGACGCTAGACCCCAGTCTATGCACATTTACACTAATAAGGGTAATTAACTAACCCACAATAACCCAAATAACCCACAAAAACACTAACCCACCTAGTGGCAAGTTTTGGGAGGTAAGCCTAGAAAAAAACTCATCCAGACATGGTGAGACCATGTGAAACTCTACAAGAAACTTAAATTTGATTCTGGGATTGTGGAGCTATGAACTACCACAATAATATGCACAACAACAATAATAATAATAATAGTAGACTGTAACATGAATATGTATTCATACTGCTATCATCACACTGCTGCTGCCTTCGCTTTACGTTTCTACTTCTTCCATTTGCACTCTCTCTATTTAGAAGCACACAAGTCTCAGTGTGTATCGGTGTGAAAGAAAAAAAAAGAGCCTATTTATAATTCATAATGTTCCAGTATTCTGTCTTCTCATTGCTGGTCTGAATTTCAAAGAATCTATATCCACATTGCCACCACACTAGTCTGTGCTGTATCAGGTCATCTCTGTGATTTGCTTTTAGCCTCCTCAATGAAGTTGCACCCCGTGGAGGTTCTTTCAGATCTCGTAAATATACAGTTTAACAGCATCCAGTGCATCCGGCACATCTCCATGGAGACACCTTGAGCTAAAATAGAGCGAGCATTGGAGGAAGGGTGTGAAGAGAGGGAGAAAGAAAGAGTCATAACTTTTGTACAGCTATAGCTCTTTTACTGCCCTGTGCATGAATAGCCTATTCGGCAAATGGAAATTTCCACAGCTCTCCCACTCACTTCTGTAACTCTCAGTGGCAGTGAAATGCATTTTTCATTAGGTCCATTGTAAATCCAGCTATAGCCTTATATTATTTTTTATGAATACTGTATTAATCCGTTAGAACTTACAAAAAATATAAAACATTAGCACAACGGTTTTTGGTTGTTTAAATAGCACAGTGTTGGAAAACGAGTGAAATACAGTGAAACCTCGGATTACGAGTAACGCGGTTTACAAGTGTTCCGCAAAACGAGCAAAGATTTTTAATACATTTTGATTTGGAAAAAGAGCGTTGTCTTGGTTTACGAGCACCGAGTATCATGTATCACGTATGCGCTTCTTGTCTTGACGCCGAGTGTCACATCATCACAGCTGAGCCAAAGTTTTTTCTCTCTCTTGCGCTGCGAATTGTGGGTAATCGTCTCCCCTGCTGGGTCTTAGTGATCGTCTCTTACTGGTATAATCAACATCCGTGCATGCTGGACTGTTTACTATAACACTGTGACCACGTGTGTGTAAAACATATTTTATTTTGTGTTTTGTGTTTGTGTGTACTGTTTCTCATAACACACATGTGGTCCAGGGTTTGACATTAACTTTTTTGCTCACTGGCCAATGTGGCTAGTGGATTTTCGGAGTCACTAGCCATTCAGCCTTTTTACCAGCCACAATTTTGTTACCAGAAAATCGCAGTTTTTTCTTCACCATGATACGTTAATGTTTGTTATATCTAGATTTACTTATAAATGACAGCATTCACTGTATCACTATAGTAGTAGTCAAGTATTCAGTACTGTTAAGATAGCTCCCAATATAAAAACATGCAAACATGAACAGTATATTCTGCTTATTGAACTTAAATTCAAGCCTCTTACCACATGAAATTGAAAAATAACAGATTCAGTACAACTGAACTCATTCTGATATTAAAAATACAGCAACTCAGAACATTTATAATGTTTATGTTATTATGTGTACTATTACCAGGTATTATTATTCATTATGTATTATTATATCAGAATTCTGACAAAGAGTTAGGACAATGGACTCTGGTCTATCTTGTAGTGTTGACTCTTTATAGTGTGAGGTAATTCAATCAGTTGATGAATTTTCTATCATTCAACATGAAATCTAAAAATATTTTAATAGTGATTACTTTTTTTAATATATAATCAGTAAATAACCTACATTATGCGAAAGGGGCAAACATTCTCATCCTGTTGAGAAGCAATAGCCCTTTAAGAAAATGATACACACACACACACACCAAATAGGAAGTAAAAGTGTGTGTGTGTGTGTGTGTGTGTGTGTGTGTGTGTGTGTGTGTGTGTGTGTGTGTGTGTGTGTGTGTGTGTGACTCAGTTCTTTGAATCTCGTTCATCAAAATGAACGAATCTTTTTTTGAGTCATTTCGTTCATTTGATCAGAAATAAATTAAAATGTTGCGTTTTCAATAAAAATACCCCCAGTACGTCTACATACACAAATTTTGGCTATAGTTCCAAAATATTACAATGCAACTAAGGACATATTATAATAAACAGAATGAGTAACTCACCATCATATCTTCCAGTCGTTCGTTCTTTTGAATCTATTGCACCGCATAGCGTCTATGGGAGTCATGTGACAAAAGAACAAATGACTCGAGGTATTGCGATGTTTTACGCATCTCTCCGAGATAATCGTTCATCTGAGTCATGTTAAAGAATTGTTCAAAAAGAACAAATCGTTCATAAACGCAATGCATGTGTAGAGAGAGGCATTAAATGTCCTCATTACATCATGCGCATTTTATGCGCGTAATATTACGTAATGCGTTTATTATATCAGATGCCTTTAAAGAAAACTAAAATATATATCCATACCAAAGAATAAACTACCCGCCAAAGTGGCTAGTGAGACTAAAGTTATTACCCGCCACAGCCGAATTTTACCCGCATTTGGCGGGTGGGCGGGTGCCAATGTCAAACCCTGATGTGGTCGCGCGAGTAAAGCAAATGAAATTCTCAATACAGAGGTTAAAAAAACATTTTCTTCCTCAGCTCATCGGTGTGTGTGTGTGTGTGTGTGTGTGTGTGTGTGTGTGTGTGTTTGTGTGTGTGTGTGTGTGTGTGCGCTCGTGCGAGTGCCGGCCATAGCGATGTTTATCTCTTTTTTTCCCCAGATAAAACAGTGTTTTATGACGTTGATTTATGACCGCTGTTTACGGAAGTGTACAGTATTACAGTGCGGGATATGGATTGTGAGTAATGCAGTCCGGTGTGTTTGAACGCGAATGCGAGATGTAAACTAGGATAGAGAGCCTGAGTTTTGTTCTTCAGTAGTTTTTTCAGTTGGATTTAAGTGCAGGATCCACCCGAAAGTTTGTACTATAGCCCGACAATGCAGCAAATAAAAGAACGGGCATCGAGCAGTTTGTCCTTCTCATCATTACACGAGCATGAATTAACGGGCTGTTACACTGCCGCGAGCAACATTAAAATAAAGCAGAGAAGCTTTAATAATTTAGAAGAGAACAACAGTCTTTCCGTTGATGTGTGTTGAATTCAGTCAAAAGGTGAAATTTTTACTGTGTAAGATGAGAAGTGGGAGACAGGAGGGGCTGAAAGCAAGAGTCTCCACTTACTGTACTCTAGCCTCACACACACACACACACACACACACACACACACACACACACACACATACTGCACGCACACACACACACACTGCCTGCACGCACAAACGGGAAACACTTATCTGTCTGGATTTATTTAATACTTTTTTTTTAAGGTAAAGTGCAGGTTAATTTGTTTTATTTTTACTTTATACTGTATTTTGTATTAGTTCTTTTTATGTATTTTTTTGGGGGGGGGCTGTATAATAACAAATAATTTAAGTTTCCATTATTTCTTATGGGAAATTTTTATTTGGTTTACGAGTGTTTTTGAATACGAGCCCACTTCCGAAACGAATTATGCTCGTAATCCGAGGTTCCACTGTAAATAAAAAAGGACAAACATTGTACTGGGTTATCAAGAACCTTACTTTTGTATCTTTTAGACTATTATAGGGTGAGTACATATAAGGTATCTGAACTAACAAAAAATAAATACACACACATTTCAATTAAGCAATATCACATGAATGGTGATATGAAGTCATTTCAGTTATCAGCATGGATGTGATAGGCACAAGGGCCAAAAGGTGAGGAGAATAAACTACAGAAGTATTGGACAATCCTGTACATTTTGTAAGGTTTATTTATACAGTATTTCCACTTATTCCACTGTAGAATATCAGCTCTGGGTTCCCGGGTTAAATCCCAAATAGCATTAAATGGAGCATAAGTGCACTAGAGTGTACAATCCCTTGTTCAACACACCAAATAGTGCCCTTTATCAGGGACTGGGGAGCGAGTCAGTGATTGTGTTAAGCAATTCAGTACAATTTCAGCACTCGTGGAATGCCTCACGTCCAATCAGATTAATTGGATGGAACTAATTTTGTATAATGATGCATATTTATTACAGTATGTTGTTGAAAACTCCACCATCGATGCATAGAAGGACATACTACATTGCCTGATATCAGATGCTTTTAGACATGATAACAGTGAACGATATGTTGGGTGCATGTACAGTATGTGGTACTAATTACTACATATTATTATTTAAATTAAATGAAAAATTTAAATCTTTTTGAATTGAAAGATATTCTTCAGTTATCAGTTAAAAAGCATTTCAGCTCTGCTTTGTATAATGCTTTCTTGAATAATGAGCACCAAAAATAAGATTTTGCAATAGATTTTATTAGTTCTCAATTAAGTACATCATTTTCATTATCATGTACAGCAGTGGTTCTCAAAGTGTGGGGCGCGCCCCACTAGTGGGGAATACAGACATGACAGGTGGGGCGCAATGAACGGGAGGAAATTAGTGGAAAATAACAGGAAAGTACCTATTCTAATTCATGCTTTTCTTTATTGATAATGAAGAGCGTACGCTCAAAACTAAACAATCACACACAAATAAATGGATCATTAATACAAGTAAATTTAAAATAACATCAGTTGTGGGCCGGGAGAAAAAGTGGAACCATAGTGGAACAATAATGGTTTAACGTCGGACAAACTTGAGCAGCGCCGCTCGAATCACAAACCTGCGCGACCCACTGGGCAGCGCTGCGCGACTCTGACAGAAATAAACCGCGCCGACCATCAAAATACATTTTACCCCGCTGGGATGCGCACGTACAATCCAGGCATGGCAAGGCGGAAACAGTATTAAACAGTCCTGACATTTTAAATTGTTTTTAAATAAAACACAGTGAATCGCGCAGGTTTGTGATTTGAGCGGCGATGCGCGATCCACCGGGGCTGCGCAAATAAACCAGATCATCACTGCGCTATCCAGATAGTCGCGCTGCGCTGTATTTGCGCAGATATTCGGTTCAATCGGGTGCCACGGTTTCATCCCACTTTTGCTGTGTTTGGCTTCACATACACTTCGACAATGGAAGAAGACGATGCAGCAGCAGTGAGTTTACTTACATGTGATGAAACCAACAATGAGGAGATTGTAAAGAAAAAAGGTGCCTCGTCTGTGTTGTGGAATTGGTTTGGGTATAAGAAATGTGATACGAATGAGATGAACGTGATTTGTAAGGTACACAAGTGCACTGTTTTAACAAGTGGTGGAAACACGTAAAATGCGGTAAAAAAGTAAAAAAAATGCGGTAAACCTCAACAATTCACAGTTTAAATAAAATTACATAAAAAAAATAAAATTATGTAAAACAATTTCTTTGTGTTTTCATTTTTATTTATGCATTTTCAGATACAAATTGCTATATTGTGATGTATATCGTTATCAAATTAGAAAATTGCTTCTACCGTGATAGAAGATTTTGGTTATATCACCCACCCCTAATGAAGTCTATCTTCAGCTTGGATTCATGGGGCGGATGGTGGGGGCAGAGGAGAGGCTCGTGTGTGTTTTGTGTCTTAAACTGCTGGCAGCAGACCGCATGAGACCCAACAAATTAGGAAGACACTTAGAGACAACACACTCCAGTCACGTTAATAAGCCACTGGCGTCTTTGAAAGAAAGCTGGCAGAATACAGACAGCAGGAGAATCGCATGGTAAAATCTGAATCAGTGGACAGCAAAGCACAAATGGCTTCATTCAAAGTTACATACAGAATTGGCCAGTGCAAAAAAAACTACAAACGATTGCTGAGCAGCTAATAAACATGGGGTCAATTATGCAAAGATAAGTGACAACGTAAGCCTTGTAACAATTGCTCGTGTATTTTATCTTTTTTTAACTTGGTGGTGTTTGATCGTATTGGTTTAGGAATTGATATTTCAATAAACAGTAAACTTGGCCGATTTCGTTATTATTTTGTTGACAAGTGGGGCTTGAAAATTCGCTCAACCCCTTAAGTGGGGAATGACAGAAAATGTTTGAGAACCACTGATGTAGGGCTGGGCGATTTGGCCTAAAATCAAAATCTCGATTAATTGAACATTTTAACTCGATTTCGATTAATAAACGATTTTTTTTTTTTTTTTGCCCTCATAGTTCACTGACAAGTTTTGTACAGCAAATATGCTCACAAGTGAGAGATTTTTGAATGAAGGGTGCATTACTTGATTGATTAATTGAAGGCAACACACACTATCTACTATCTATGATTATTTATTGAACATCAATGTTGAACAACTTAAACTGAAGCCACAAAAATTAAAGGGTTCATTAAATTACATTTTAAAGTATAGTTTATTAAAAAAATCAGATGACCGATTTGGCCTTAAAAATTAAGATACTATAGGCACATGCTATGAATCTTTACAAGGCAAAGATTTTTTTTTTTTTTTTAAATACTTGTTTGTGATGACAAAAAGTATCTTGTGATGATATATTACAATGTTTTGAGATTTTTAAACAATAATGAGAAACAACATTTAGACCACACACACTAGGGCTGTCTTTATCCCACAATTCAGAGTTAAATGAAGGCTATTTCACACGGCCCCAATAAACTGACATAATGGCTTAAGCATGCAATGACAACAAACATGGAAGGAATTATGCAGCTATCAATCTGGCCCAGGACAATTTCACTTTTACTATATAGTTGGGTACCTGCTAGGTGTTGTATAGTTCATATTTGCTTGGCCAGAATGGTTTAAACCACCAAAATAACGTTTTATTGATAAACTGCGCAGCATTCGGCAACGTGAACACGAGGCGAATAAGGAGGTAAACTTCAGCCGTAAAATTAGACGCTGCGCAATAAGGAGCCAAACAAACCGGAAGCTGCGAGTAAGGAGCTAAACTTCAGCCGCAGAGTGAGACGCTGCGCAATAAGGAGCCAAACGAATCGGAAGCTGCTTTTATTGATAAACTGCGCAGCTTTGGCCAGCGTGAACACTCCCGTTAGTAACGAGGCGAATAAGGAGCTAAACTTCAGCCGCGGAATGAGACGCTGCACAATAAGGAGCCAAACAAACCGGAAGCTGCGAATAAGGAGCTAAACTTCAGCCTTGTGTGCTTAGGGGCATCATATCTTTCGCTAGAAAGTTAGAAACGGCCCTGGTTATATCCTTGCTCCCTTTGGACACCTTTCATAAAGTGTAATGGCCACGAAAGACGACACGATCGATATCTGCTTTGGTACAGCCTCACTGCTAGCCCTGCTAGTTGACGGAGTAGCATCGGCCTGCATTTTCATGCTCTGTGTGGTCGTGTAGGAGATGCGTTCATATAACGGCGTTCGTGCTACCTTTTTTGTCGACAATTTCAACATCTTTGGATAATAACTCGAGGTTAGATTCACTTTCGTCGCTGCTTCCACTCTTTTTTTTTTTTTTTTTTGTCGTCCTGGTGTCAAGTTTGCTTCGCAAAGTGCGGCAGGAAATTAACTTTGACCTGCACTGCACGCGCAAGCTGCACGCTGATTGGTTGTTGTCGTGTTGTTCTGCTGTGTGATTGGCTCTTTGATGAATCCATATCGAGCAAAAAATGTCTAGAGCTTTTCATCGTTTTTAAAATCAAATAAATCGCGATTCGATATGATATCGTTTATCGGCCCAGCCCTACACTGATGTACAGTAACTGCATTATTCTTGTCAGGTTGCTGGTAGATCAGAAACATATTCCAGAAACACTGGGTACCGGGTGGCACTAGGACTACTCCCAGGATGCGATACCAGTCCATCACAGAGCCCCATGGACACATGTTTTACAATAAAGGACAAATTAGGGTTGTCAGTTATCTGACTTGGAGATGGCAGGGAACTGAGGAGACCTAATAAAATAGGCCTTATGAATTAAACATTAGGTACAAGCCTACAAATTATATGAGTTTTATGAAACATTTGTTGTTCAGTGTTTGAGTTTGCCTCTCATAGATGTGTAGAGTCCAAGGGTTGTACACAGGCTCCTGTATACTTGTGTTATTCTTATTTTAATGCATTTTAGTGCTGTAATAAATGCTGCTCTTCTTTTTCCATATCTTCAGCCAAATTATGTTATTCATTCATTCATTCATTCATTCATCTTCTATACCGCTTAATCCTGTGTTCAGGGTCGCGGGGGACCTGGAGCCTATCCCAGGAGACTTCAGGCACTAGGCGGGGTACACCCTGGACAGGGTGCCAATCCATCACAGGGCACACACACATACACACACTCACACACCCAATCACACACTACGGGCAATTTAGGAATGCCAATTAGCCTAACCTGCATATCTTTGGACTGTGGGAGGAAACCGGAGTACCCGGAGGAAAAAATTATGTTATATTGGATCTAAATATAAGTAATTTCTTTTTGGTTTATGTTGTTGTGTTAGAATTTGTCTCTGCTTTGTGTTGCATGACTGGGCATATCTGTGCTTTCTGTTAGCTTGTGCAGGGTGCAGTGTTGGGAGTGGGGCAGATCTATGCTTGTGATGATCTAGGGTCTTCCTTAGTCATTCTTGCTGCAGTGCTGCTGTACTCTCCAGTCCAGGCCTTTCACGCAATGCTGGGATCAAGTCTCGGGGTTCTAGCAGGTACTCGTTTTATTCTGTAACACTAAAATACTTTATCATCCATTTGTACCAGAGTCGTTGTTGATGACTAATGTTCATTATTTGTTAAAAAACGCAATTAAACAGTTCTAGATCAGTGCTCCAGATGCTATGACCCTCTACTGGAATGTAATAATCAAGCATAAATAATAGCTCTAAGTAGGATTATACTAACACATCTCTCTCACATTTACCATTGTTTTGCTAAACAAAGAGAATAAAAATGATTGATGTACAGTATATGCAAGGTGTTATTGCTGCTATTAACTGTTATTAACAGTTCATGGAAATGATTTAATTATAAGTGACAGGAATAGCATGAAACAACTCTTGTAGGCATAAAAATAATAGTACAGTGTGTGCATACTGTAATGGTTTGCATTATGAGGAAGCAACACTTGTTCAAAGCATTTATATTTAATTGCTTGTATGTTACCATGGTATCACTTAGATAATATCCTCCACCAGAGGCTTTGGGAGTTTAGTAGATTATAAGTCTTACTTATTCTCCTTTCCATGAATTACATGAGTTGGTTTGATGTCTCATGGGAAATCATCTCTTTTTGTGTAACCTTATACTTGAAGATGAATCAGGTTGAAATATGTGAGGCTTTTAGGGGAGACATAAAGGGGTTTATATTCCATTGTGTCCTTCTCTTTTCTCTTCCCACTTGCTTAACCCCACTGCATTGCAAGAACACACACACACACATACACACACACACACACACACCACCCTCAGTAGCACCTCCCAGTCTGTTACCGTATGAGTCACACTAGACTGTGGGTGTGTGTGTGTGAAATTTTTATGTTAAGACGTTGTTTGTGGTTGTGTGTGTGAAAGAATCTTTTCATACAGACTCCAGGGACTTGATAAAGCATAGCTAATGCACAAAGCACAGGCGTAGGTGTCCGATGCCAGTTAGAAAGCCAATTTAGCAAAATCAGAAATATGCAAATTGTTTTCCTCTGTGCTGCTCTGTTCCCAGAGATTGCCAGCAACAGAGAGTATCTGCTCAGTTCTAACATTTATCGATTAACCACATTGATTCTTGTCTGTGCTATCACTATTGCTAATGGTGTAAACAGACTATAAAATACAGATCTAGGATCAGTATTTTGTATGAAGACTATAATTAGACTCACAGAGGAGTAGGATTAGCATTCGCCTTAGCTTTTACTAAATGGAATCTGGATCAATAGGCTGAGAGCCCTGACCAGACAGGCTTCATCTCTGCAAAGAGAACCAGCCTGTATCAATTTCCCTTCTGTGCTCCCACCACCTCTCCCACTTCACTCCTCTACTACTGAATTTCGTTTCCTGAAAAGCACGATGAGCATTAAACAGAGTGAAACCTAAAGTAGAATACCGTCACACTTATAACCACAAGCTACTTTCTTCTTTTTATTCTACCATATAGAGGATGAGAAAACCTACATTCAACCAATTCACATTTTAATGTTGAAGTATTAAACTGTTTTTGAACTGAAAAAAATTACATCTTAGCAAGTGAAATATTCTTAAATCTAACCAAAGCAATTAATAATTTCTTAGTACGTTCACAACAAATCAAATATATATTTTGATTCATGCAAAGTGAAGTGAAGGTGTCTTGTTCTACCTGCAGATAATATCAAGAAATTAATCAATAAAACTATCATTGTTACTGTAAAATTTGATTAGAAATAAGTTTAATAGTCTTGTTTTTATACTGTATAATCAAATTTTAAGAAAATGTAGATAAATTAAACAATATTTAATAAAATACAATAAAATATAATATATAATATATTTTTGCAGGGCTGTTTACTAAGCAACCTCCTATAAGCCATGATTGACCAAAGGAAAGGGATACACACATGTATACAGTACACATACACACAGCACACATGATGGTGTCTGAATGTTCCATAGTCAGCTGCATGTTATATGGAAATTCAAGAGAGGCAGATGACCCAAAGGGTATAACACTCATTAACAATGAAAGAGATGCCTGGTAGATTTAAAACTATCAAGGCCAAATCTAAGAAGAAGGATTCCTAACACTGGGACATTTAATTATATGTATCACTTATTGCCCCAGGTGTTCTACAATTGTTAATTAAAGTAACTGTTGGTTACCAGTATGGGTGAAAGTAGGTCTGTATGGTATAAAACCCACATTCAGTACCAGTCACAGAAGCATTTTTTGCAAGAAAGCACATATTATAATGTCAAGTCAATTTAAACAACACTTTGTCTGACTCTGGATAAGGGAGTCTAGAAAGCTAGAAAGCTACCTAGCTCCTAACACTGTCTGAATCCCAAATCCCTCTGTAACCCCTAATCAAGGGCACTGTTTGGTGTGTGGCTTATTATCTGTTGATAAGAAATGTTGTTTATGGAACTATTGTATGGATGCAATATCACACTTGAGCTGAGCCATCATGCCTACAACAGCATATCAGCTGTGATAATATTCATCACAACAACACTCCCTCTTATATGATATTGCTTAATTATGAAATAATGACAGGATTAAAAGTGGTTAATAAACATTATGGCATTTGGCAGATGCCCTTATCCAGAGTGACTTACATTTATATCATAATACATCTGAGCAGTTCAGGGTCATGTTCAAAGGCCCAACAGTGGCAGCTTGGTGGTGCACCAGTCTGATCCACAGTCGACCAATGTTCTAATGTCTTAGTGACCCATACCCACTGGCTAACAACGGGTACTTTAACAATAACCACTGTTGTAGTCACACCCAATGAAAATAATGAATTAATTCCTTTCCTTGAGGGGCTGGAACCACGCTGCTCTTTTTTGCCATAGTTTCTAGTTGTTAAGATTGTTTAACAAAGCACTGGGGGGAGACAACGAGTAGTAATGGTGTTGCAGGTTTTAACTTCCATCATTTTTCTTTTATATAATTATAATACCACTCATGATCATAATGTTATGCAAATGCAGAATGGACATTGTCTCTTCTCCTCTACTAAATAGTTGGCCTCCTGGGGTCATAAACTTGCTGTATCTTCAATAATGATAATAGCCACAAAGGAAGGAAGCTATAAAATCACAATAAGAAAGAAAAGGCAGTTTCATGTAAAGCTCTCTCTGTTGCTGTGCAGTGATACAGGTGTCAGATATCATAAGCATCTTAAATGACATGTGAAACTAAATGCAGTAGACACAGGTGAGGATATCATTTACCACCTTCATATCCCATTATCCCCTTCAATTGTCATCTGGAAAGACACGAGGAGATCATGTCCTTCCGGATGACAGCAAAGCACAGGCTGTTAAACTTCACTATGATTATTTAAAACAATGGAAGATCATGTGAAGGTAAAACAAATACAGTACAGTAAAACCTTGGATTGCTTGTTTTTTTTATTTTTATTTGATAAACAAGCAAGGTCTTGAAATACGAGTAGTATGTATATATTTTATCTGCCGAGTGTCACATGAACACAACTGAGCCAGTGGTTCTCTTTTCTGTCAAAGTGTAGTGGCTGTTTTTTAGTAAGTGTACTGCAAAAATGGCCCACCTTTGCTTTGAGGAACAAATCATTTGAGTTTTTACTATTTCTTATGGGGAAATTCACTTTGATATAAGAGTGCTTTGAATTAAAAGCACACGTCCGGAACAAATTAGGCTCGCAATCCAAGGCTTAACTATATAAGTAATTTTCAATTGTCTTTAATCACATTTGCATTGGATAGTTTTGATGCTTAGAATAAATATAACACACTCCAGAACTGGAGGCAGTTTCAGGGCAAAGTGATGCATACGCACAGTCACCATGGTGATGCTGAAAATAGAACTTGAATCCGTATAAGGGCATAGATGCAGAATTTAGGTTACTGACTTTGTATGACATGTGTGGGATGCTTTGTGTAATGCAGCCATTGCAATTGTGTTTTACTCCATGAGATATTGCAAGTGTTTTGGGTAGGGAGAGAATAATGGATGAAAAGCGAAACATAAAAAAATGCAGAAGAGGGCATCATGTCTAATGGAATAAGAGATGAATGAGTCATAGCATTTGCATGGGAAGTGATGTGGTACACGCTGAGTCATTATTACTGTCTACTAGCACCGTGTGCGTGTGTGTGTGTGTGTGTGTGTGTGTGTGTGTGTGTGTGTGTGTGTGTGTGTGTGTGTGTGTGTGTGTGTGCGCGCGCACCTGTAAATGGTTGACAGAATGGGAAGAAAAAACAGTGGCATTTTGTGCTGACATGGTTTGAAGCCACTAGTTTGTACAGAGAGAAAGGTCACTGTAAATCAATACACAGTTACAAGAATACTAAGTTCTTTTGAGTGATCACTTGTATACAGTATTATGGGGACAGATTTTTGCCCTGATGGCAGTGAGCTCTTTCACAGTGACTGTGGGTTCACTGAATAGCTTAAGCAGGATGAAAACAATGTATATCAAATTCTATGCCCTTCTCAATCACTAGAACACATGCCAATTGTTTGGGTTTGTACAAATGTGCTAGAGAAACGTCACCATTCTCTACATCATCAAAAAGACTTCTTTATGAAATGTCTTTGGATAGAACGATGTTTATTGCACCAGTACAGACTCTGAGACTGGTAAAATAAAAAATCTGTGCCACAGTGTTCAGTTGGCTTGTGGTAACCAAACACTTTACTAATGAACTTTCTCTTTTATTTTGTCACCTGTACTGTACTATATGTCATTAATTACTTGATGCAAGTGTTATATAAGCATTATATTAACATTTATATTGCAATTGAACAAAATCACCCATCAAATACATTTTTATGAGCCTCATGTTCAAAACATCAACAAAAAAAAATTAAAGGCAGAAAACGTGGTGAAACATCCAATAAACTTTTACAGGCCATTTACAGTACGAAATGACTTTTAAGGATCACTGCCATAAGGGACAGACAGACATCCAGTGACGTTGTTCAGCATCCGGCAAATCATTTGTCCCCAAGTCATTTATCACTGATGAATCACAAAGGTTTCTCCTCTGTGTCTGGGGTGCAGTTTAACCATTGATTTAGTGCATCTGGGCTAAAACCAACAGAATGATGAATGCTTAGGAATAAAAACTGATTTTAGTATGCAGTATCCTTGGTAAAGTGCTGGGGAGTGTGAGGTTTGTGGCACTGGTGAGAGACATACAGTATTAAATCAGCCACCTAAACCCCTCTATATCAAAATAGCTTAATCTCTATGTATGGGGGAGTAAGTCAAGTCTTTTAAAAAGCATGAATGAATTTATCATAGCACTGCGTTAGCTTTGCTTCTTAACAAAATTAACTTGCTTATTCTTCTTTATTCTCTATACTGTTTATTCTGATCAGGGTTGCAGTAGGTCTGGAGTCTATCCCAAGAAACTGAGGCAACAAGGTGTGGTACACCCTAAATGGGGTTTTAGTCTATTGCAGGGCACAAGCACACACACACACACACACACACACACACACACACACACACACACACACACACACACACACTACGGGCAATTTGGAACAACATTTAGTCTAATCATATCTTTGGACTGTGGGTGGGAAGGAAACCCACCAAGCATGGGGAGAGCATACAAACACCACAGACACAGATTTGAACACTTGGCCTTGGAGGTTCAAACCCCTTCTCCACCATCCTGCCACCCAATAGAATTAGGATGTGTAGAAACTAGTCTTCTATATTAGTCTCTACTAAATGAACTGGCTACATGCCATTGCTTCAAGTAAATTACATGTAAAAATTGCTATTAAGATAAATTGCTTTTCAAGCATGTGTATACTAGCCATACAGTGATGGATAATCAAATCATCTATTCATAAACGTTTTAGTCTTGTTTACAAATATGCATAACAACTTGTCTTGGCAGTAACAATACAGTGCTGATTGCAACAAAAGAACAGAATTGTATTACACTATGGAGCATTATGGAGCGCATTTGTATATTTGAATGGGTTTAAGATGGCTGCAGTAGTGGTCAGGTGTGGTCATAGAGACACACAAAGAGAGAGAATGAGATAGTGAGTGAGAGAGATAGATGGAGGCAAATTGGGCGTGTCCCTTTTCCAATCTAATAATTTCCAATCATCACCAATCATGAGACAAGTCCCCCCATTATTGTATGAGATTTGCATTTTTTCCCCTAATCCAATCAAATCCAGGGATATCAGCCCATGATGCAAATTATTATATTTTACTGAACCTTTGCAACAAGATCCATATAATCTTCTACATTACTGTGTCTCTCTCAAGTACCAAGGTTCTGTAGCTCACAAATAATTTCTACAGTCAGAAACAGGAGCTTACTCTCATAACTTACGAAACCTTGTGTTCACATTTCTGTTTCCATGGTAACTAGTCATCAAGGCTAAGGTGAGAGAGGGCTAAGGCCTACATAGTATTCTCCTCCATGCAAAGTTGAAAACAAAAATATCAAAATAATATAAACATGCTAGAGTTTGCAAGATGCAGGTATGCAAAGAAAAAACATTATTTCTGACCATGCATGCATTATGATACTCGCAATGCGTGATCATTCATCACACCAGAGCTGTAATATTGCAGTTCAATGTTATAGGCCTTTTATCCTGTGTGATGAAAGAAAATGTCATTGGGCGTTTTTGTAGACATGAAATAATGTTAGTTGAGTTACTGTAGTGTGTGTGTGTGTGTGTGTGTGTGTGTGTGTGTGTGTGTGTGTGTGTGTGTGTGTGTGTGTGCATGTGCAGCACATCCACTTTACCCTGGACTCTCCAGTCTGACAGTGCAGAGAGAACAAACCCCCAGGCTTAATGTCTAGCTACTGTAGATGCAGTGTGAATGTTGACAAGCTACTCTGTGGTTACCAAAGGCAGTCTCTCACTTTCACTGCTGTTCAGAGGACACTGCCTAGGAAAAGGAAGAAAAGGGAAAAGACAAACAAGGGTGATGTGATAAAAAGGGAGAGAAAGAGAGAAGAGAAAGATGATGAGGATCTTCTGTGTGTGCAATACCACACCCTAATCACTCTATAGTATAGTACAGTATTTTGAGAGTGTTTGTTTTTTTTAGCAATATATTCAGGAAGGATTGATTCCAGTACACTCATATTATTCAATCCCACATAAGACCAAACATTATATTGTAAAGAGTAAAGAATACCTACAGTTAGTTTTTTGTAAGGAGTGGGGACCAGTTTTGGACACTACGCATGAGAGATAGAAAATAATGAAGGACTAGGAAACCATGTCTGGGTCTGCACTGCCTCCTCCAGGCAATAACTGTTATAGCAAGTGCAAATATTCTGTATATACCCGTTAAATGTTTCCTGATGATAAATGGTGATTAGGAGTCATTAAAGCAATGAAGTAATGAAGTATGAACATGAATAATTTGAACCATTTTCTTTCTTTTATATTTCTTTGCTTCCACGTCTTATACATTATTTGTTCCTTCCTTCCATCCTTCCTTTCTTCCTACTTCCCTTCCTTTTTTACTTATTCCTCCCTTCAATTCTTCCACATTTCCTGCTCTCCTTTATTTATTTATTAATTTATTTATTCATTCATTCATTAAATTATTTATTTATTTATCTATAAATTTTCCTCCTTCCTTCCTTTGTTCTCTGTTTTTTTCTGTCCTTATTTTACAAACATTATGTCTAAAAATGCAGTGCTAAGTAAGTGCAACCTGACATTGTACACAAAATGATGAAATCAGTCATTCATTCATTCATTTTCTATACCGCTTAATCCTGTGTTCAGGGTCGCGGGGGACCTGGAGCCTATCCCAGGAGACTTCGGGCACTAGGCGGGGTACACCCTGGACAGGGTGCCAATCCATCGCAGGGCACACACACATACACACACTCACACACCCAATCACACACTACGGGCAATTTAGGAACGCCAATTAGCCTAACCTGCATATCTTTGAACTGTGGGAGGAAACCGGAGTACCCAGAGGAAACCCACCAAACACGGGGAGAACATGCAAACTCCATGCACACAGAGACGGGAATCGAGCCTGGCCGGGGAATCGAACCCAGACCCTGGAGGTGCAAGGCGACAGTGCTAACCACTAAAGCATTTCAATGATACTCTAGTAAGATTCATTTTTAGGATGCGGAGACTTTTACTTTGTCAGTCTCTCTGTGTCTGTCTCCCTGCAGGACTTTCTGTAGCAGTGCAGCAGGAGGCTTTATACACAGGCCTGGCTGGTTTTAATGGAGCTCTGGGCTGTATGGCTGTTGGAGGGCTTTTATTCACATTAAGCTGGAAAACTCATGTCTTCTCCATTATTTGTGGTAAGACACTCACACTCCACTCCCTGTCATAATGCTCTGATTGAATCAGTTCTGTTCATCTTTCAATGTCTATCCAATGTCTATTTTGCTGTCTACTTTACTTATGATCAATTTGTTCTGCCTTTCTTTCCTGTAATTAATGGTATTACTGCTGTTTCCCTTCCATATCCTTTGCTTTAAGCAAAGCAGTATTTAAAACATTAAATATCTCAGAGGTATTATGTGATATTCTCATTTCGGTAAATGCATTGACTTCAGGGTAAGAGTCCATTCGTTTTTATTTATTGATGCTTGTGCATATTAATTAAACCTCTCTCCATTCTCTACAGCTTTCCTCTCTTCCTATGCAGACTTTGCCTTGAGCAATCTCCTGGCAAATGTGAGTAGGCAATGTTTACTAGTTGGAGATACACCTGAACAGTCATACTGTTTGTGCTTTTGATTTATCTGTGTTATGTGTGTAGTTGGGTCTCCCTGCCAGCAGCTGGGGATCTACACTAACTATCAGTCTTATGCTGTTAGTTAGTGGGCAGAGCCTTTCCACATACCGGATCACCATTGGCCGAGACAGCTCACCTGGAAGCCCCCTACACACTCCCAGCCAATGTGCTGTGGCTAATACAGACAGTACTTCAGTGTGACACAAACACCATATTTATTAATGGTGTCCGGTCCTCTACTAAATATGTATCATCGCTCCTCCGGAAACATCTGATGAATGCAACCCACAGGGAGTAAACTTGGTTTGCAATAAAAAGCACTTCTTAAGATAGAAACATGTGTGGGCAGCTTGATTCAGCTCATCAACTTTGCTGATGCTACCACTGTTAGGAAATAGGATCGGGACAAACTGAGTTTATGGTTCTGTGCTCTCTGTGTGACGTCCCACTCTCTGCCTCCCACTCGCACTTTTCACAGGCTGATCCACAGTCACTGTCACCACTTATCATCAGCATGAATTTGTGCAGCTCACCACAAATCAAGGCAGAGGAGACAGTTCAACTAAATGGATAGAATGTGTGAAAGTTGGATATTATCTGAAACTTATCTGAAGGCCTAAACCAGTGAACGCCAATATAAACATGCAGATGTTCAGTAATGTACTGCCTGGCCAAAAACATCACACTCTAGTGTTTCATTCAATAATCTTTAGCTTTGATTGAAGCAGCCAGTTCATGTGTGAAAATGACTCGTCATGCTCCCAGAAACACTATTTACCAATTTGAGTCCTGTAACATGCCTGTGCCATCAGAGAACAAAAGCCCTTAGTATGAAACACCGGCCTTTAGGTCATCAACTCAGTTAATTTTATTGCACACAACATTACTGATAGTCTAGACCTGACCAACAGAAGCAAGACTATGAAGCATAACACTACCTCCAGAGGCTTGGACAATGGCCACTATGTATGATGGGTGCATTGCTTTATGCACTTCTTACCCTGACATCCTCATTACTCTGGAATAGGGTCAATCTGGACTCGTCAGACCACATGACCTTTTTCCATTGCTTTATGCTCCCTAGCAAAAAGCCTTCTTTTCTAGTCAGGTAGTAGTAGAAATGTAAATAATGTCTAGAAAAAGCAAAAATACTCATTAACAATAGAGCCAGTATAATGCTGGACAACTGGAAGCAGAGAATGTGGGTTTAAGGCCTTAATTGGAATAAAGAATACAAAAAGAATCCAGTTGTATTCGATTGTATACACTAAAAAGTGAGCAACTATGTGCAAGGCTGGAGAACATTAAAATACCTTAATGATTATTATATTATATTGCCATTCAGATACTGTAAGTATTTTTTATTTATTTCTTTTTAGCTTTTTAAAAAAGCTGGTAATTTTTTTAATTTAGTGATCACAAAAAAATCTAAATTTAAAAATGGCCAAACTGGTGTAGAAGAAAACAGTAGATCTTTTTTCCTCAAAAGAATTAAATGCATCATTGTGCTGTGAAGCTGTATAATTTCTATACTACATAGGCCAAATACAGGGCAGTGGCTTGTTTCTTTCAGTGCATGTGAATTTACATTAAAAAAAAAGTTTGGAAACGCCTACAGCCCTCAACAGTCTCACGCTATCTAAAATTCACACTCTAAACAACACGCTCTACTCGGTGTCTTTTCCAGACAAAACTGATGAGCGAAGCACACTTCATACAATGTGATATCAAAGTGAAAACGAAGTGATATCTCCCGACATTCCGTTACTGCCTACTTTGCTGCTTTTCTTTCCACTGATCTAAATAGCTAATCTCAATACTGATGCTCAATTGTTCATCGTAGGAGCTTTCAGCAGGGGACAGGTATTAAAATGAGCACGCTGTCCAGGCTTTGGCTATACACTGATCAGCTATAACATTAACACCACTTAACATTTACTATCTATTATATACCAGTAAACCAATACTGGATCAAGGGCACTCGATGCTCACCTTTGCTTGTGGGGACCATGTCAACCCAGCCAGTCAGATCCCCCCAAAAAAGCCAATGCAATACAAATCCCAGAAAAAGTCATTGATGGGCACAACAGAGCCTATGCCCATGCACAAAGCCCAGCAGCCAAAGAGTTCAAGACCTCCAATACAGCCTGCAAACTGCCCAGATCCCAATCTCATCAAGAACCCATGAGCTGCATGGGACAAATAAGTTTGATCTATGGAATGTCCACCCTGCAACCCACAGAATCCAAAGAACCTGCTGTCAACACCCTGGTGCCAGACACCACAGCACACCACAAAGGTCATGTCCAGAGACGCCAGAGCTTCCCAGGAGCATCAGAGGAACATACACAATACTGGGAATAATGTTTTGCATTGTATTCTTATTGTTGATTAGTGTACCAGCAACACAGAGTAATTTCGAAGATGCTGCTTAATATATTCCATCTCTTAATAGGTGCCACTGTAACAAGAATTCATGTTAATGCTATGACTAATGGGTGTATATTATTACATTAACATTATAATTAGCTATTACTGTATATAAAATAGTGTGTAATGCTGCTTCCCCATTACGCTTTAAAAGCCTAGGTTATTAATATTAATCAGAAGAAAAGATAATATGACACTACCTGTCAATCATTATGGAACAACATAAATCTAAGCTCATCAAAAGGACATCAGATGTCCCTTTTTCCCATTGCTCCACAGTCCTTTCACAGTTCTTTATGCTCCCAAGCAAATTGAAGCTGAATAGCCTGACTGATTAATGGTTTTCTTAAGGCTACACAGTTGTTTAGTCGCAATCTCTTGAGTTTTCTTTGCATTGCACATGTGAAAATTAAACATAGAGTTCTACTGTTGTTTTTTTATGATTCGATTTCACCATTTAAGTGCTCTCCGATCATGATCATACATTTTTTTAGACCACATTTGTTTCTCGAAGATGATGCTTTACCATGATGTTTCAAAATTGTATTAATGCATTTTCAGTTATTAAACCAATTTTAGTAGTTTCAGTAATGTCCTTAATTGTTTTCTTTGCTCGATGCAGGCGAATAATGTGACCCTTCTGGAACAGTGTTCTATCTTTGTCATGACCACAGGATATGTCTGACATGGTTGGTTAAGAAATGAAAGGCTACTCTCTGCATCAGTTAGGGTTAAATAACTTGTTGCCAACTGAACCAAATTACTACAGTAATTATTCAATGGAAGCGTCTTAACTATTTGTTTAGTTAAATCCAGATGGTGACCATTCCTTATGTATTTTCATGACCATTTAAATGCTCATGAAAATACTTCTCAGGCACAAAGCTGAAACCATGACAACTGAGCTTGAGTTGAAACAAAAAGCTTTTAATGACGCTGTAAACAGACTTCATTCCAGTACAAAAAAATAAAATAAAATCCAACATAGTCTTTAAAAACATCCAACATTAAATACTCTACATTAAATATCATTAGTAGCCCAGTCTGAGAGCTTTTTTTATTTACTATTATTAATCAAATCTATTTCAACCAGCCAGAGTAGTGCAAAAGTTAGCCAAAACACAATCTTAAAAGTACCAACATGCAAATAATAAAAATGGTCTTTAAATGAGTTGGAATGATAATGGTAAACATCCAAGAAAACAATACCCAGTGTCTAAAAAAAAAAAAATCTGCCATGACTTTTCATTTACTTTGCCAAACTTAAAATGTGTGGGTGTGTACCCGTGCATGCAGTTAAGGGGATTGAGGGAGATAAAAGTTCTCCTTCACAGAGATATTTATACATTGATGTGTGTGTGTGTAGGTAGTGATAAAGAAAAAGGCAGGTATAAAAAGTTTTCATGCTAATTCCTGTAGAAAAGGAGGCCGAGACTATTCATATTGTGCAAGCCCTGTGTATGTGTGTGTAGTGTATTTAAAAGAACAGAGAATCTACTTGATTTTAGAATAAGAAGTAAGTGCTAAGCAAATGTGCATGTGTTGTGTTTGTGTGTATACAGTGTGTGTATACAGCGAGAACAGTGCTATCCTTTAAATGCCATCTACAGTAGCCTCATCACTGTGCTTTACAATCCTAATGTAACTACAGAAGCTTGCAGTCACTCATATCGAGCTACAGAACATTACCACTAAAGCTAGAAGACAAAGAGTGTGCGTTAAAAGAAGAAAAAAAAACAACAACAGACATAAATGAGCTGGATGAAACCATGCTGGATCAGGAATGATATAATGATCTATGGCAGTTATTCGTTAACAATCCTACAAGTTTACAGGCCAGGTTACACTTTAGATAAGATCAGTGTGAACCAACATTCTCTAATTTTAAGGACTGGTGCAGGTCTAGGATATTGTTCCTACCAAACAGTAACAGACCTAGCATATAAAAAAGTGTAGCCTGAGTTTCCAGGTCACGTTTACTGAACAAGCAGAGGCACAGAAATAGAATTAGTCCTCCCATCAGGGAAGGAGGGAGTTTACTACCAGGTCTGTGGTGTAGTCAAGGCCATATGCAATCTCTACACACAGTCTGCTTCCACCAGTGTGCTCACGTGTGCGTACTTCTAATGACAGTGTTCCCACTTATGCAGTATATTTTTGTATTAAAGGAAAATACCATGCTGAATCTGTTGCATATTTATCTAAAATAATTAACATGTGATCCTCAGTGGCATCCAAGATATATAACTGTTTTAACTTTATTTTTACTACGTTTTATTGACATGTCGGTCTGTTTTCACCTTGGCTAACATTTTCCTACATTATCTATAATAATAGAAGTGCCAGTAGGATTTAGCCAGTGCTTCAGTGCCCTGCCTCAACAGCTCATCTTCTAAAGCTTCAACTTTCATGCTAATACAGTCACCAAGGCCATCACACTCATTGTGTCGTAAATCTTTTACCTCGTTTAGTGTAACGGGTTTGTATAAAGCTACTGTACATTGCATTCTGGAACTTTTCCAATATCCAATATTTGGTCTCACCACTACATCTATCTTGGAATTTTGTCTTTGACATTGAGTATCACTGGAAAATAGTGAATGAGAAAAAATAAACATACTCTTACGTACTCTTACTCTCATCACTTACGTTTAAGATTAAAAACACATTTTCTTCCTTTAAACACCGTTATAACTTTGCTAGCAATATTCCTCTGTGACAGCAGAAAGCTGCTAACTTCTCAATAAAATGAATGGCACCAACTAACAAATTAGCACCATAATCACTAAATACAATAATCATTTCTACATAAAAATAATTAATGGTGGACGTCACTGGCAAGGTCGGACAAAAGTTGTCGGACAAAAGCTGTCAGACAAAAGCTGTGCAATTGTCTAAACATATGGAACACAACATGATTGCTCACTTTCACACGATGCTTTATGAAGAACATGGACTGGTTAGTTTTTCACTTTCTACAGATTCTGATTGAAACCTTGTCTGAATGCCGAAACAGTTACAAAATGGTGAAATGCTATTAATCTTAGCATTCATGAGACTAATCATGGTAAAATTACTACATTAGACTGGACTACACCACAGGACACATGTCATCTTCAGTGTTACTCATTAGTAGAGACCAAAAAATAAACCTTGTTTGGTCATATGAGGAAAAAATGATGTAGACCACTGTGCACCTCTTTGACTGTAGGCAGGAATGAGCAAGCAAATGAGAGACCTCATACTTGCAACAGTTGGCCTCAAGCTAATATCCTCTTTGGAGAACTCTTTTGCAAATTGCTATGGCGACGCTTTAAACAAAGAGCTCTGGTAAAGATGTTAACAGGTACTAATCATTTGAGAACAAGTTTCATTCATCGCTTTTAAGGAGTGCATCATCTTATGATGCTAATCATGTAAAGGCTAGTACAGAGCAGTTAGCATCATGCTAACCAGGCCAGGTTGGCCAGTTGGCTGTTATTCAACAGTGTGTTTTGGGCAAAAATGCTTTCAGCCCCAGAATAGCCCTGTGTTCAAATCCAGCTTTGAACAGGCCCTCATCGATTTCCCCATTACAGAGAAGTGTGTGCTATCTACATGACACAAGTGGCCACTTGCAGGAGTGAGAGAAGGTGTAGTAGAGAGCAGAGTAAAGAGCAGGTTTACTAGACAGCTAGCTGAGTACAGTCATGATGTTTTATCAGCTGTCAACTATAGATGAAGTAGCAGCTACATTTAAATGGAGTAAAATGTTCTACATATCATGGAAATAAATAATTGTTTTATTGCTATTTGGTAAACTGCAATGTATTTTGTTCAATTTCTGCTCTCTACAAAGATGCATTTAACAATCTTCTCTTGAACGAATGCAGTATTATATTGGTAGTAGGATAATGTAAATGATACATCAAAGGGGAAGTCGAAGAAGACCTGTTTATAGATATACCAGAATTCAGGATATGTCCTTGACACCTTTACTTTAAACTGCGGAGCTGTTTAACATTAATTGCCCAAAAAAGTCCAAGTATATAATCAATGATTGTTCGAGAGTGGATTAAGGCTCTAGAGCAGCCTGCCCAGGATGAGTCCCTCTGTGGAACGAGCCTCTCCCCTTACAATCTCCAGAAAGCCCAGCTTAGTGAGGAACTCCAGCCTTAGGCGGTCTGTGGGCTGCACCTCACAAAACACACCCTGTGAACCTACAGAGAGAGAGAGAGATAAAGAGAGAGAGAGAGAACAAGGACTATTTCTTCATTCTCTTTCCTCAAAACTTTTTGTTTACTTTATCCATCAAACTGACTTTGAAATGTCACAATTTGGATGTGGGAGTCTTAAAAATATAAATTCTGGAGGAATTCTTCTCTCACTTTAAGAAATCATTATGAAATCCAATCTTAAGGCATTTAGCATCGAGACTTCATTCCAAATGCCAATTATGATTGGTGCTAGACCAGTCATCCAGCACCTACAGTATTTATTTGTTGTGGTTACCAGTTGATGATTCCTACTATAACCTTTCAAGCCTCGTATTAACAAAGGTCTAGAAGATGCTGTATAATAGTGAGATGCTCTAGTTGTTGTCCTGGTGATAAAATTCCAAAGTGCTGGTGTGGTCAGAGGTTCTTGGTTCTGTTATCCTTCTGGTGCTGAAAGCTAATTTCCTTGGCTAGCTAATTTGCAGTGAAAACACAACAAGCAGTTAAAATTGAGACCCTAGCCCATGAGCTGTTTCTCACCATTAGCTTTGAGTGCTGTGAGCAGGGCTGTGAGAAGGCTTCTGCTGACACTGCAGTCGACCAGTTCAGGCAGCGCCTCAAGGCGGAGCTGAGACGGGAAGTGGTAGAGCAGGGAGTCAGGGTAATCCTGCTCTTCATGCAAACTCAGCAGCGCCTCCTGTGGTTACAAGGAGAAGTGAGAATATTGAATGTATTATGTATACTATCGGGGAAACTGTATGTGTCAAGTGACATTTCATAGTAGTGAGTTTAACCAGACACACAGCAATAATCACTACTATTCTCTGGAATAAGTATTTTATTAATTAATATATTAACTTGAAAAAAACAAACAAACAATTAAACCATTACCGTGTGATGTTCATCTCCCTGGTTCGAACTCTTACCTTCTGGGCAGTGTGTCCATTAGCAACGTGTGTACGTGTGGGGTATTTGTCTCTCATAGCGGGCAGCCAGCTTGCCTGGCACCTCTTGACAAATGACCTTACATCCAGAATTCCAGCAACACACCCACACACACCCAGCTCATCCTCCAGAACAAAGCTGTACTCTGGACACAGGGCCAAAGATGCACCCAAATACCTGAGCGCACAAACAAACAAGCACATTCAGAAATATATTTAAGTTCCTTAAGGTAACAATGTTAGAAATTATTTTTAGGACAGTATAAGAAACGAGAAATGTCTGTGAAACAACTTGTGTGAAGTTTGCACGTTTATTAATATTACCTGTCACCCATGAAATCTGGATGAAGTACAGTTACATCCTGAGTACCTCTGGTTTTCTGATAAAGTTGACGCACCATGCGGTACAGCTCCATCTAACAGCACGCAGGATTACATGCACAGTAATTATAATACAAATATCAACTGCAAGAGCAGTGCACAGTTAACACTTTTCCTCTTATTTAGTCACTTTGTTGTTGTTCTTGTAAAGATTATTACTATAACAAATTTACGACAGAACTGTGTATCACCAAGTGCAGCGAGGCATGCTGTCGATCGGCCTTGACCGTACTCGGCGTATCTCACCTTGTCTTTGTGCTGGAAGGGCCGTATGTTGTACAGGCGAGAGGTGGGAAACAGAGGAGGGGGGTGGCTGAACAATTCACTGCTAGTGCCTACAGGAAGAAGCATCTTCAGCACACACCAGATAGAAAGAGAAAAAGAAGGAAATGATGAGAACTATATTGCAGGAATCGCTTTTATGCTCTGCTAAATTATTATTTTCATTAGTACCTGCACTTCCCCTGACAGCCCTCCTTTAAACACCCAGGGCTCCGCCTCCATGCCAAGAAGCTCCGCCCCTGATGAGGCACCACACCCTGTTGAGCAGATGTCACTCAGTCTCACAGCACATGCAATCACAGGCAAGTGCAATATGAGAATGAAAAGAGATACTCACAATGAAAACAGTTCTTCCAGGAGCCCAGTGAAGAACTTTCACTTATCACCCGACCCTCTGAAAGTATTGAAAAAAAGAAATGAGGAAGAGGCACGTATCAGAACAATTCAAATCATTTCTGGTAGAAAGCAGCGCTCCCATAGACTCTCTCTCGTTCTCTTTCTCTCTGTGTCTCTTACCCAGCCAGCTGATGAAGGCTTTGGCTACAAGCAGTGTGTTTCTCAAGTCCCAGACATATGGATAAAGGTCATAGAGTACAGCTCTGTTTACACTGTTCACCACGCTGCCATGCAGAACCGCAATCTCATCACATGCAACCAGAAACTGGCCTGCTCGCACCCGCCACTCCTCCATCTGAGGAAAAAATAAGATTAATAGAAATTAAGATGGAAAGATCTGGATCTATTACTCTATTATTTTATAAAAATGCCTGAAATTTATTAAATATCAAAGAGAGAGCAGTGGGGAAAGGATCAGTTTAGATAACTTTTTCCAATAAAGGTATTGAAACATGGCATATTAGCCAATACTGAATTAATATCTAATTTAAATACTGTTTTTTTTAAACTTATGTAACTTGAAATTTTTATTTTAACTAAAGCAGTTTACAGCTAAAGATTTCCATGTAAAAAAAAATGCTTATACTGAAAAATAACAAAATAATACATACAGCATCATAAAGTATCTATCATAACCAAGCAAGTGAGGTTTTCTAATTGCATAACAATAAACATGTAGGCACTTCTGTTATGTTGTCTCTTATCTAAGTGTGTGCGTTCGTGTGTGTGTGCGCTTAGAGATCTGTCTTTCAAATACTCATTTTCAGCAACTGATATATCCTTGCCAGAGTAGCTGGGCATACTGACAATATCCCTGAGACATATGATGACTTTAAATATAACAGAATGTTTAAAAGATATGCACATGTCAAAACAATTTCCACACATATCTCTCTCATCCGTCATCTGTCTTAGACTATCCTTCACACACAGACCATTCTGGATCACCTTCTGTGGCTGCATCTTCTTGCTGCTGCCGTTGACACTGACATAATGGCAGTGGTTTTTGAGCCAGGTAAGTGCCTGCAGCAGGCTCTGGGCAGGTGGGCCATGCTCATGTGGAAGGTAGTGCAGTCCCACCAGCAGTCGCACTTGGGCCTCGCTGAGTGGAGATTTCCCAGCACATGGGCACCTTCCTGAGGCCTTCTCCCAGCCTTGGTCTTCAGGGACCCGCTCCTCGAAATCAGTCTCAGCTGAGACCTTGACCACTGAGGTGGGAGAAGGAAGTAGAGCCCGAGCAGCAGATGGAGATTTAGACTTGGCTCCATGCAGATTGTCTAAGCTTTCCGGAGATTTAGGTTTGGAGGGGAGTGCAGACGGTTTGTGCTCTGTAGGCCTGTTCTGGCGTCCTGAGGAGAAGATTTGAAGAAATCAGAGTTGCTTAAATGTCTAATTTAATACAAATTTTCCAGGATTTCTTTCCTGGCTGCAGAATACATTCTCTTTACACACATTGATTAAAAAAAATATTTTTTCTGACATTTTAATTAAAAAATGCATAATCCTATGCAACACACCTATACTGTATGTATGACTTTTGTGCATTTATACACTATTGCATAAATACTATAATTCTATTGAACTGGTATTATTAAAAATGGCATTGAATATGTATGTGAATGATGTGTGTTTAGTTTAAATAAGCAGAGGTCCCTGAAGAATCAATCATATGTAAGAAAAAGTATCAGTGATATGTAACAAACTTGAGCTGTGTTTTTGTCTTTAGTGGATGAGTGGTGTGTATAGAATACCAGGCTGTAGAGGTTGGTTCAACTCAGTCATCCAGTCTTTCAGAGCAGCAGAAAGCGCTCGCTCCGGACAGTACTGATGCCCTTTACCTACACACACAGACACACAGCTAAGTTTATTATTATACTATTCATTTAATCCTGGTCTATTTCAGTTAGCATAGCATTGATCTTTGTTTCATAAAGCCAACTTGTCTGGATCGCTTCATCTACTTCATGAAAAACAAAGGGGAACAAAACATTTTTATCAATCGCCCACTACGTTCTTTGTCTGTATGGCATTTACATACTGTGCAAAAATCTTGAGTCAACCCTCATTTCTTCACATTTTGCTTCCAAAGAGATACATTTTCATTTTTAATGTCATCTTTAGTAATAGTTCTCCAGGCTTCCTGAAGGACTTTTTGGCAAGTTTGTGGTTATCATTTTTAGTCCAGTCCTTTTCACCAAAAGCCACACAGTGATCTATGAATCATTTAGGCATAAAACCCTTCTATACTGGTGATGCTGAATGAGTGGTTGGAACTGATGAGAGGGGAAATGAGGTTGCTGCTGAGTTTGTCCCATAAACTACTATTAACAATTAGTTTAAAAGTGTATCTTTAGGCACTTTGTAGGCTACCACAGTAAACCATTTATTCCCATTTCTTTAATCTACATTATTTAACTTAATTTAAATTGAAGAAATGATGGGACTCAAAACTGTTGCACAGTACTGTATATGTTCATTAGAAACAGATTAGAAACAGGTCACTTAAGTCCAATGCAGTTTAATCATAATCAAATTCAACAAGCATATTAATGACTAATTTTTCTGAAAGCAAAGCTGCAAAAGCAGTAATTTTCTATCAAGTCCCATGTATCAATTTGATAATAAATACTGAATAATATATCTATTGAGAATCAGAGATAATGTGTAGAAATCCATCTTTATAGGGTGAATGAATATGCCTTTAAGTGCTTAAAATCTCCAACCCTTACCCTCTCATCCTGTCCTTTATTGAGCTACAAACTGAGCACACGCATCCCTCTACGATTCATTTAGATGTCATAGCCCACATATGCCTTAAGGACTTAAGGAGGATATTGAGATTCCACACAATCTACAAACATTCTCTCTTTTCTTACCATTATATTCCTTCCATTCTCATTTTTTACTTTCCATCTCCTCTCCTGTCCTCTGCCCTCTGCTCTCCTAATGTCTCCTATACACATCTCTCCCCTCACCTTCTCTCTTCTCCTTCCCTGCTTTGTGCCATGTCCCAAGTGTATGCAGAGGGATGTAGTTTGCTTCGAATTCGCAGTTCGGATTCAGCAGCAGACCCCTGAGATGAGCTTGGAGGCCAGGAGGACGACCCTTAAAAGGCCCCAGGAAGACACGACGTGAATCGTAATCGTTGGCGTGCAGATTGTCCCACACCAGAGGAGGGCGCTGTAACACTGACTGCACCTCCTTCAGTGAATCAGCACCCAGCTCTCGAGAGATCACCTTACTTCCTGTTTGATGAATGACAAATTTATTGATCAGGATTATCCGAGAGAGGTTGATTAGGGGAAATGTAATGAAAGTGGAATAGTACGGTAGTTCTGCATTCACACAAATGACACATTTCAGTGAACAGAACATGGAAGAAAATATGAGGTAATGCATGAAATAAGCAGACATACACCATATTGCCAAACGTATTCACTCACCTGCCGTCACCTGCATATGAACTTGAATAACATCGGATTCTTAATCCATAGAGTTTAATATGATGTTGGCCCACCCTTTGCAGCTATGACAACATGAGAAGGCCTGGGCTCGGCCCCTCACTTCCAATGAAAAGGAACTCCTAATGCTTCAGCATACCAAGACATTTTGGACACTTTCATGCTCCCAGATTTGTGGGAACAGTTTGGAGATGGCCCCTTCCTGTTCCAATATAACTGTGCACCAGTGCACAAAATAAGGTCCATAAAGGCATGGATGAGCGAGTTCAGTGTGGAAGAACTCGACTGGCCTGCACCTCCTGGTCCTGACCTCAACCCGAAAGAACACCTTTGGGATGAATTAGAGCGGAGACTGTGAGTCAGGCCTTCTCGTCCAACATCAGTGTCTGACCTCACAAATGCTCTTCTGAAAGAACGGTCAAAAATTCCCATAAATACACTCCTAAATCTTGTGGAAAGCCTTCCCAGAAGAGTTGAAGCTGTTATATCTGCAAAGGGGGTGGGGCCAACATCATATTAAACCTTATGGATTAAGAATTGGAATTTACGCAGTCGAGTGAATACTTTTGGCAATATAGTGTACAACTGTAGTATTAGTTTAATTAGTTATTTTAATACTAGGAAAATGGTCTAGGTGCGTTTTTCTAATTTGGAAATAGTAGGTTGTTGAGGTTTATAGATTGATTGAAGAGATATAATCAGCATGCTCACCAGTCCAGATAACTGAAATGCCAGGCAGCAGATCTTCACCTACTGTTAGTAGGTATGGAGACTTGGACACACTGGGAGAGCAGAGGGAGCCGCAGTACTCTGAGCAGAGAGAGAGAGAGAGAGAGAGAGAGAGAGAGAGAGAGAGAGAGAGAGAGAGAGAGAGATTGAGTCTGGAAAAATCTATAGTACTTGTTTTTTTTCAGTAAACTATATACAACGGAACACAGACACAGTTACTTAAACAATGATTTCTACTTATACATATTCTTACTGAGCAAATGCTGACCTACTGATAATAAACATGGAAGGTGGCCTACCAGTGGGGCAGAACAGGAAGACAGACGGCTCCCCCAGGAAACGGAAGATCTCATTGGTCACAGACACCTGAGCATGAGCGAATGAGGAGAAAGCTTCAGTATCGGCCTGACACATGGAGTGATCGATGTCGTCAAAGAGAATGGCAAAAGCCTGGCAGCCCAGTTCTCCCACCTAGTAGTGAGGACACACACAAAAAAACAAGAACAAGTAGAGCAGCCTTTGGTATCACTTATGGGACTTGAACTAAATGGGAGATATTTTAATCCCAATACTCCACTGCTAAGTTACATGATAAAGTAGGGCTGTGTGGGTGTGTGTAGGAGTATAGTTATGTGTGCAGTTAAAAAAAAGTGGAGGCTAATAATAATTGCCCTTGTCCTGCAGTCATTTCATTAGATTCATATACAGGCGTGTCATTGTGTATCTAATCGCATGTATTTGCAAACCTGACGAAGTTTACGCTTGAGCAGTGTGAGGTCAGAGGCACTAGAGAAGACGATGTCCTGACCAGGGGAGAGAGCGTACACAAACTTCAGCCCTCGCGACTCTGCTTCATGCACCAGTTCTTTCAGCTGAGCTGCGCAGGCAGTGAGAGACAGACAGACAGAGAGAAAGATTATTTATTATATAAAAATTATTTTAAAAGACAGAAATTAAGAGAAAATAAGTAATTGCTAGATTTGAAACAGTCGTATACCTTCCTCCTCAGTGGAGTACACCTCTCTCCACAGTAAACGATGTTTCAGGTCATCTTTAGGACCATACAGATACGTGTTCAAACCCCATCTTTGCATCCTGTGCGCATAACAGAAAAAGGCTGTGGTGAACAAATGACATTAAACAAAATATTAGTATTAAATTTGAAAGATGCCTGGTTACTTTAATGTGTGGAGCAATTGGGGTATTTTTACTTTCTTGTACCTTACTATCCAGCAACCTTACTCTAATGCTTAATGTTAAAGTCAGTTTATTTATTTATTTATTTTTTCATCATAGCCTATTGCTGGTGATTGCAGCAGGCACAGTGTAGCTTGGTGTGTTTGGAATTAATTAGCAATGCATGCCTTATGAAAGTTGAGTCTGTGTCAGTGTAACTGCTGTCATGGTGTGAACTTGTGACAGAAATGTGTCCAGATGTTTTCACTCCTTGCTCACTCTGAAGGCTCCTTACAGAGGTGGCATCCCCTTCAGCAGGTACGTGATGGGGCGGGGCTGCTAGTTTGGACATGGCTGGTTCAGGGAGTTGAATGAATGGATCTTGTGCTCCTGCCACGTTATAAAAACATGGCGAGGAGCTTTGTCAAGAGTAACTACAGCAAGAGTTTAATGGTTGCAGTTAAGGCTCAGAACCTAAAGTTGTGCAGAAAACCTTAAAGGTAAGAGCGGCATGCAGGCAGAGCAATGCCACATGCCCCAAGGACTTCAAAGGCAAGTGAAGTGAATGCGGCTGTTTGATCACGGCACAGGTACTGTAAGAGCGGCCAAAGGACTGGACACACTGCCGCAGCATTTTCATCTGCGTTAAAAGCCAGCTCACGCAATCCAGCTGCCAACCATTCAAAAAGGCTGCTGTGTTCGCTGTTAAGGCCCCTGTTCTCAGTCAGGGTAAGCCGCCCAGATGTTAGAAGTCACAAGGCTGGAGGCGGGTACATTTCTCACCAAGGACCCTGTTTCCAGCCAGGAAAGCTACCCAGTTGAGAGATGTCACGGAAATTCTCGCAAGAGGCCACTCCCATGAATGGCTGGGTGGGGCTGACTGACCATGTCTGTGATGACTGCGTCAAAGTTTGGCTGGGCTGGCTGGCCATGGCTGTGAAAGCTGCCACATCCCAGCCGGAAAAGGTGCGCAGGTTTCAGATCTCATGGTGATTGCCACCAGGGTCCGTGCTAACCAGCTGACCATGTCTATGAAAGCTGTGTCGAAGTGCTGGCTGGAGCCCACGTGGATGCACTCTGCCACTCCATTGCTGCCAACACTCGCCAGCCGAGTGTCCCTCTGCCAGCTGGGCATTGCCTGGACAAGCACGTGCACATCCTCACTACTATCCTCCCCTGCTTTACTTCCTCTCTCCTTCATCCCTTCCCTTTTCCAATTTATTCCTAATAAAACTACCATTTTCCCGTAAGACCTTGCCTCATGTCTGTGGTGAGTCACCTGAGTCAAAGATCTTACACTGCTCTAAAGTTTTTAAGCCTTAAGACATTAACTTAGATTAACACTGCACGTTAACACGTTTTCAGTGCTTCTCATTTTTAACATGGACCATACTTGTACAGTTCTACATAATGTTTGCTTGATGACCCTTTTATTCAAGTACATACTACTGTACAGTATGTGACATAAGCTGGTTGAATTACATTAAAGAAATGGGAGCAAATGTTTTACTGTGACAGGCTGCAAAATGCCTAAAGGTACAATTTTAAAATTGGTTGTTTCTATAACTGTAACTGCAGCAGAAACCCTCCCAGCATCACCAGTATACTAATCACCGGCCTGATCATCCGTCATCATCTGCACCTGTTTCTCACTGGTTCATGTCTGTAAGTTAGATGCTTTTTTTATGCTTGAATAATTTATACCGTAGGTCACTATGTGGCTTAACAAACAAAACAAAAAACATTCCTCCACACTGTAAGATTCAGCACTGGACTGAAAATGAGCCTTAAACTTGCCAAAAAGGAGAGTCAAAAAGTCCTTCAGGAAAACCTAGAGAACTGTTCCTAGAAACTGGTTTAAAAATACAAGAAAGTCGAATTATTTCTTTGGAAGCCATATATGAAGAAACAGGGGGTATTCAAGACTTTTGCACAGTACTGTATATATTGATTCTATGAAAAATGTTTTTTGCAATATCACCATTAAGTGGGTCTGGATCTTCACAGCTCAGAATTTTCGTGCTCAGCCCCAAAAGATTTATGCAAGTCGGTTTCCTCTCCTTATCCTAATCCATGCAGAATTGACCTTGCAGACCTTTAAATGAAAAACTCCTCCTTCATAAATATAGAACGTCCCCAGATAGAATCCTTGAGCTGAGCATGCATTAAGGACGGCGCACTTAAAGAACATAAAACGGATATGGCACAAACAGCATGCTAGGCAGTGGGAGAATCTACACTTTACTTCACTATCAATAATGGAGCAGATGGATTCTAAATCATTATCCCTGTTATTACCACTACAATATTTCTGCAGGTATAACATATTTTGCTTGCTTTTTTCCCCTCTAAATGACCATATGACCAACTAAGCGCACTATTTAATTGAGGCTGATCTAGTCGAGGCAAAGAGACGCTTTGCAGGTCAATACAAGTTCAAATTTCATATTTATAACTCTTGAATGATATTTAATCCGTTTAATGGGTCCACTCAGAGTCAGTTTTAAAGATTTTTTTCAGTTTCTCTGGATACTGATATGGCTCTGAAGGAGTAATCAATACGCAAATACCCGTGGATCAGAAAGTTTTGTCTGCGGATAAAATCGTTCATTCATTCAGCTTCAGTACAGTACTGTATACTGGTCAGAGGAACACTGGGTATGATCACTGGGACCAGGAACACTGGGTGTGAGATGCACTGAATGAGATGCCAGGTTATCCCAGATCACTATGCACACATATATAGTCACACACTCAGGTACACCTAGGGCATTTCAAACTGGCCAATTGACCAACTGGCATGCTTTTGGGAGGTCAGCGGAAACTGGAGCACCTGGAGAAAACCCATGAGGACACAATAAAAATCTGAAAAGTGTGGCATGTATTTGTATTCAGTCCTTTACTATAATACCCCTAAATAAAATCCAGTGGAACCAATTGCCTTCAAAAGTCACCTAATTAGTACATAGAGTCCACCCGTGTGTAATTTAATCTCAGTATAAATCCAGCTGTTCTGTGAAGGAATATATATGCTTATCATATCACGAATTAAGTGAATAGACTTGATGTCACACAGAGTATTATAAGTGGCTCTTGTGTGAGTATTGGTCATTGTAAGTGAGTGCTGGGTAGCTTGGTAATACGTGTGTGTGTGTGTAAGACTATAATAAGAAGCAAAAAAGGCAGATGCCCTACATATATTGAAGTTGAACTTCAATATGCTGAGTTGCTCTGAAATATTAAAGGACACCACCTGAGAGTTGCCCCTGTACCAGATACAGTAGGTGAAGGCAGCAGCTTTGCGCTAGTGCATAAAACACATGCCTCTGGGTAAGTTTTAAAAACAAAGCCTTTCCTGACTCCCTTCCGTTCCCCACCATTTGGATCTCTCCACCTGTCAGTTCTGTCACTCTCTGCTTCAACCCAGCAAGAACTCTCAAGTCCCAGCTGGATAAGCATTCTCACCTTCAGTATCCTTCTGTCTCCCTTGCTCATTTACTATTAATCCTTTCTTCCAGTACTGAACCTGGACCAGTGCCTTAACTCTCTTTCTAACTCTTTCTCTCTGTTTTTTTTTTCTGTGTGGGTAGAATGTTCTCTCTTCTCCTCTCTTCCTGTCCAGATGGTGTCCTGTTCATTTTGTGTGCTTCAGTCACAAACTACAAAGATACACTGTTAAAAACACACAATCTGTTACAATCAGACAGAAACATCATACAGAAAAAGTGGACAGAGAGATAAATATAGGAATGTACATAAAGAATGTATAAAAATGACATTAAAATCGAGCATTCATGGACACTTTTCCCATTTGCAGAGCTGCTTGTGGCAAAGAGGAGACAATGGGCTTTAGTATGAAATGGTGTTCTATATGAGACATTAAGTGCATTCATACTGTACGGAGTTGGAAGGTGATCCATGAATGCATAGTTGCTTAACTAAAGAGAAATTTTAAATTATTTTACATTTAGGCAGTTGGCAGACACCCTTATCAAGGGCAACTTTTTAATAATTTTTTACAACATTTTTATAAAAAAATTTTATCAACAGGGTTGTGGAACCTGGGACCCTCTGAATCATAGTCCAATGCCAAACTGACACCCAGGCAACATTGTTATGATACATAATATGTATCTGTAGATAGATTTAGGTTTAGGGTTTAGGTCCACCTGGGACTTTTGATTGTGCAGACTAACATAACAGTTATGGGAGTAAAAAAAGTTCTTTATTTCTCTATATACAGTGCCTAGCAAAAGTATTCATATCCCTTGAACTTTTTCAAATTATGTCATAAATGCATTTTATTAGGATTTCATGTGATTGGCACAAAATTGTGAAGTGGAAGAAAAACGACAATTTAAATTTAAAACATTTTCAAATTTTTTTTTACATATAATAATCTGAAAATTGTGGCATGTACAGTATTTGTATTCAGTCCCCTTTACTCTAATACCCCTAACTAAAATCCGGTGGAACCAATTGCCTTCAGAAGACACCTAATTATTACATAGAGTCCACCTGTGTGTAATTTAATCTCAGTATAAATACAGCTGTTCTGTGAAGGCCTCCTAGTTTGTTAGAGAACATTAGTGAAAAAACTGTATCATGAACACAAGTAACACACCAGACAGACCAAGAATAAAGTTGTGGAGAAGTTTAAACAGGGTCAAGTAAAAAAAAATATCCCAAACTTTGAACACCTCACAGAGCACTTTTCAATCCATCATTTAAAAATGGAAAGACTATGGCACAACTGCAAACCCACAAAGACATGGATGTCCACCTAACCTGACAAGGAGAGAGCATTAGAGAAACCAAGAGGCCGATGGTAACTCTGGAAGAGCAGCAGAGATGCACAGCTCAGGTGGGAGAATCTGTCCACAGGACGACTATTAGCCGTGTACTCCACAAATCTTGCCTTTATGGTAGAGTGACAAGAAGAAAGTCATTGTTGAAAGAAAACTATAAGAAGCTATAAGCTACAAAATGTATTTGCAATTTTTCTGACAAGCCATGTGGGGGACATAGCAGACAAGTGGAACATAGTGCTCTGGTCAGATTAGACAGAAATTTAATTTCTTGGCCTAAATGCAAAATGATGTGTGGAAGAAAACTAATACTGTGCATCATGTTGTGGCGATTCTTTTCTTTAGCAGGGGCAGGGAAGCGGGTTAAAGTTGATAGGAAGATAGATGAAGCCAAATACAAGGCAAACTTAGAAGAAAAGCTGTTAGAATACAAAAGAGGTTTACCTTTCTGCAGGAAAACAATCCTAAATATACAACCAGGGCTACAGTGGAATGGTTTGGATCAAAGCATATTTATGTGTTAGAATGACCCAGTCAAAGTCCAGACATAAACCCAATTGAGAATCTGTGGTCTGACTTGAAAATTGCTCTTCACAGACCAATCTGATTCACCATTTTTTTTTTTGTAGCTATTTTGCAAAGAACAGTGGGTAAATGAGCAAAGCTGGTAGAAACACACCCCCAATTTAATTGTAGCTAAAAATGGTTCTACAAAGTACTGACTCAGGAGGGCTGAATACAAATGCATGTCACACTTTTCAGATAATTATTTGTGAAACATGTTATATATCTGCAATAATTTATCATTTACTTTCCACTTCACAATTATGTCATAATAATAGGATAATATAATAATGTATTCAGAGTTATACATAATGCAAGTAATGTAAGTTTATATAATGTAATTAGAGTTATACACTCTACATGGACACGTCTATTCTGCACATTTGCTCTAACTTGTTATTTTCTCACCCTCTCAATCTCTCTTTCAGCAATAAAATTCATTCTCTCTCCCTCCATCTCTCTATCTCTTTCCATTTCACTCAAGTCGCTCCAGTGCCCATCTAACGCCTTACATCACCACTGTAATCATCACTTTATCGATTCCCACCTCACCCAGGGAAAGTGGAATCAGCCTGCGTCACTCGTTTCTCTAAGGGATGATGGTAAAGGCACTGGGGCATGTGAAACTGCAACTCAGTGGCACCATGCCAGCAGTAGTCAGTGCCCAGTCACTTTCACTGGAAAGGCCATTCACCAATAAACTGTGTCTCAGTCACAGCTTATGCAAGAAAAATACTGAATACAGATCTGAAAATGTTCATTAGTCATTAACCATTAGCTGTATCTGGCCTGTTGTGTTGTCTGTGTGTGAGTGGCATACTCACCACTGAAAAAGCACTTTTCTTTGCTCCATGGACCAGGGTCGCCCATAGAAACCTGCCAGAGGGACAGATACAGTATACATGCATAAACACATTCACATAAACAGTATTAGGAAAAATTCCATACATGCTCACTCCAATGCATGTGCAGTGATTTCAGAATCCCCATTACGGTGACATTAGTGGAATGTGCCATTGTAGCTCTTAGAGGTATTACGGGTTTATTTTGTTTACGTTAAATTTGCAATACAAGTATTTCACTGCTCTCATCCATTATAGCCTAGAATAATATTGTTCAGCACTTGCATTTGTGCATACAGTTCTGTGTAAAAGTCTGATATAGACCTTAAGTTAGATGTTTTTTTATGGTTGAATAACTTACTGTCTGGTTTAACAAAGAAAAAAAACATTCCTTGGAAACTGCTTACTGTAGGTACAGGGACCGGACTTAAAATGAGAGCAAAAACATCCATCATGAAGCTTGGAGAACTATTCCTCAAGACCAGTGTTGGGTGTAACGCGTTACAAAGTCACTCGTTAGAGTACTTGGATTGTGTTTGGATTGAGTAATCTAACGCGTTAGGGCCGCCATTTAAGTACTCAGTTATTTAGTTACCTTTTCAAAAATGTAATCCGTTATTTAGACATTTAGATTCCCAAATTAGTTATTTAGTTAGATTTAGTTATTTCGATTCTCAATCCGTTAGTATGTGTGCGAAATCCGTCCTACAAGTCCCGTCCCCGATAACCCGTCCCCCTCTGTTATTCCTGCTGTTATACACCTATCTCACCTATGCGGTTTGACTATGCGAGGACAGACACACGGAAAGAAAGAAACCTAATCACAGCGCCAAATCTCGCAGTGAATCATGATGAACCGTACATACGGCCACCACGTAGGTGAGATTGGGGTATTAGTAGTTAACAGATTATGGGCCAAACTTTGCAGAGTGATGATAGTGGAATAATTATAAAGGTCTTGACTAAAAAAACATGCATGAGGAATCACAAAGGAGTTTTCATTTTCTGCAATGGAAAAGTACTCTAACTAGTTACTTTTATCAGAAAGTAACGCAGTAATGTAACTACATTTTTAAAGACAGTAATTTTGTAATGCAATTAGTTACTTTAAAAAAGGAACGTCTCTCAACTCTGCTCAAGACCACATGTAAAATACAAGAAGGTCTGGCTCCTTGGAAGCAAAATATAAAGAAATGAGTGGTGAGTCTTGCACAGTACCACATGTCCAAGGATTTTTTTTAATATGGTGCCAATCATTGTCTTCCCTGTCAGTCGACAGTAAAAGGAAAATATAACATGAATCCAAAATGTGCAATAATATTGGAGCTGAGTAAATGCCCTATTACAATGAAAGATATAGATATAAAGCTTCAGTTTGACAATACATACAGTATGTATTTTTAATTTTTGCAGAATAAAAATGATGGTCCAGTAACATTTTTATATCCTGACTGTAACAAAAGACAATTATTTTCATATAATTTTAATAAGATTAAAAAAGATAAAACTATGGCACATTTACAGCATTTGGCAGACGCCCTCATCCAAAGCAACTAACATTTTTATCTCATTATACAGATGAGCATTTGAGGGTCTTGCTCAAGGGCCCAACAGGGGCAACCTACTGTGGTGGTGTTGGGATTGGAACCTGGGACCTTCCAAAGCCCTAACCACTGAGCTACACCTGACTCTACTGTACAGGCCCTATAGGCAATTAGATGTTAATTTATCTAACAGAATGTTGACTCTAAGAAAGTGATACAGTTGAAACAGGCTGTTAATTTGAATCTTTGTAATTATGAGTATTTACTCATAATGTTTGTGTGTTGCATGTTTAATACTTTATGTATGTTCAGTGCCTGCTGATGAGATCTTATTTAGCCATTAGCGAATTGTATCGGGTTTCGGTGTGGCGGTGGTGATGGTGATGGTGCTGCAGGACAGAAATGGGTCAATAGATAGAGCAGACAAACACACACACACACACATGCGCCCACTGTATACACACCCACAGACTGACATTTACCCTGCTGGGCGAACGATTAAACCAGCCAATAAAATAACATGGACATACAGACAGGTTACAGACAATTAAACTGTGTGTGTGTGTGTGTGTGTGTGTGTGTGTGTTCTGACTTGGTAGGCAACAAAGGAATATCTCACAGCTTTGACCTTGTGGTGGTCCCCACAAGGAAACTTTTGTTAAAAAATATATATAATAATGCAGCTTTTATTTAACAAAATCCAGTCCAAAAGACTTGTAACCCTCATCTGTTTATTTGCATCATGTCTCAATTTGGATATAAAAAAAAGCATTCTGCTGAATAATCTAATGTAAATGCTTCATTTTCAGAGGTAAGGAAGTGCTGCAATAATATTTATTTCACTGAAAGGTGTTCACAAGGATATTTAGAGAACTGTGTGTGTGTGTGTGTGTGTGTGTGTGACTGCATGAACAGCCCCTATTCCCTCTCACTCTGAACATGGCTATTTATACTGCGCTGAGGCTGCATCAGCTGGTCTGAACTACTATAAGAGAAATGGATAAGAGAAAGCAGATTGAAGCTGGTGTGGAGTGACGCATGCGCACTGCTCCGTCTCTCTATTGTCTGAATGGTAAATCACATGTACAGCCGACTATCCTGTCCTGCAGAAGTGCTGATGGTTACACAGACACACGGACGCGCTGCTTACCTTCCACAACCCCGCACACAAACTCATCCTTCTCCTCCATCTCTCGCTGGGATTTCGATGCTCGGAAAGGAAAGTGTGATCAGCACACAGCGCCGCTCTCACACCGCCTCATCTCTCTCCATCCCCCCGCTCCACACACACACTCCTCTCACACTACACACACACACACACACACACACACAGGCGCTCGGTTTAAGCTCTCAGTGCCGCTCAGATGAACTCGCTCACTGTGGTGTGAGTAAACAGAGGGAGATGAGACGAGGATGCTCGTCGCTTTCTCTCGCTCTAACTGTTGTGTGATTCGCTCGTTTTTATGAATCTTTTGGATGAACCAATTAAACCGATTCGACCCGTGAAATGTGATTTGATTCGTTCTGCTTCAGCTGCATTAAGCTTCAGTTTATAACTTTCTCTTCGTCCATATGACATAAAAGGTGTATGAAGCCAGTGGCGTCGTTAGGTCTGATTGTTCGCCTAAATATGGAGGTGTTTTATAGCAAAGCATCAGCAGGTCTTACAGAGCTGAACTTTACTTCAATAGGCTTCACTATAGTGATGGAAAGATGAAGCCTCGTTTAGGTGTCGATGCTTCCCAGCCAATAGTTTCACCAAAAGATTCACTTCATGAAGCTTCATTTACAAGCTCATTGTACTGCCATCTAGTGGACAAACATTTTGTAGCAAATAGATCCTAACATTGAAAGCAGCACAATAAATATGGACATGTAGCTGCAAGTCATATCTTTATACAGTTAATTTTATACAACGTTAATGATATATTCATCCGAGAACATATGTAGGGAGCGTGGAGGCCAATGGTGATTACAATTGTATTTGTTCCCATTTTATAATTGTGCCTCCGGTCAACATCTCTGCGCACATTCACACACTCCAGACAATCTGGGTACGCCAGTTACACTAATCTGCAAGTCATTGGACTATGGAAAACCGTAAACCCAGCAAGCAGGAGGAGAACATGAAAACTTCATGCACACAGACCCTGAGGAGGGAATCGAACCTGGACCATGGAGGTGCAAGGCAGCCTTACTAATCACTAAGCCACCATGCCTCCTGATAGAAATGCTGTAGCGCTGTCATATTCTTTGAGTGTCTAATGTGTATTACTCTCTTCAAGTGATTCCATAGCATCTCTATTGGGTTGAGGTCTGTGCTCTGACCTTATGGACCAAGATCAAGACTAAAGGGAGGATGCTTTAACACTTGTGCAGACGTGTTAATTAAAAGGTTTAAAAATCCATGGTGCAAAGGAAATCTGTGTGCACATAACTACCATCTCTGAATCTAATAAATCTATATGGTCTAGCAATTTTCTTCAGTAGGTGCCATTTTTGGGAGAAATTCCTTCAGAATTTTGCTGATTGTTCTTCTCTTTCTTGATCCATTCAAGAATAAAATCTGTGTAGCAAGTGTCATGCTTGTAGGACTGCACCGTTCGCTAATTGGTTACATAATTTGTGATGTCGTTGGTGACATCACACTCAGGGAAATAGAGTTTCAGAGACCAATGTAACAATAGCACTGCACTGATAAAACCACAATAAGAAACAGTAATAGACTGTCAACTAGTCGGACAGTAAAGGAAAAAACAGCAGTAACAGTAAATTTAACAATATATGTGTAAGAAAGAGAGAGATCAGATTCAGAGGTTAGCCAATCTCATATTGCAGCAGATAAACTGTGTCATCTTGGTATAAAGCAGTGATGGTGCAGTTTCTCTCTCTCCTGTTTGTGTCTGTGTATGTGTATGTGTTTGATTGCTAACTAAAGTACTGTTGTTCGTACTTTTCCAACACCAGGGCCAACAATAGTCATAAGGAGACAAAGACTGGGGTGAACTGAACAAATTGTAAAGACCAAAGGTGAGCAGTGCACAAATCATTAGTAAAGATAAGTAGCATACAAATGTGTGTGTGTGTGTGTGAGTGAGTGAGAGAAGAGAGAGAGAGAGGCAAGCAGCCCCAGGCAACCTTGAATCAGCTCCTGATCTTTTCAATAAGCTAGAAATGACCCAGGCCCACAAATAAAAATATTTGAGTTTTGACATTTTTTCAGAACTCTGACTTAAATCTCAGATAAAAACCTTCTGAGATTAAAGTCAGAATTTTAAAGTCAGAACTCAAATACATTTTTAATGGTGGCCCTTATCCTCTTACATAAAAGTCAAACATGAGAATTTAAAATATACTACTACTACTAATGATAATAATAATGAATATGATGTGTACCATGCCTTTCAATCTGTGCTTATAATTGGGATAATTGCATTAGACTTTACAAAATAGCTAATTAAAAAAACTAATTTAAAAATAATTTAATGAACTTCAGAAACTCAAATCATCCAAGCAACATATTTGGCTTCCTATTTATTTTGCTTTATTTATTAAATGTTTAGCAGTTCAGGTTTGAGAGTGTGATTCCTGCCTCGGGTCTGTGTGCATAGAGTTTTAATTTTCTCCCTGTGCTTAGTGGGTTTCCTCTTGGTACTCTGGTTTCCTTCCACATTCCAAAGACATGCAAATTAGTTTAATCCCAAATTCCCCGTACTGTGTGCCCTGTTATGGGTTGGGACCCTGTTCTGGGTGTATCCTGCCTTATTCTCAAAGTCTCCTGGGACAGGCTCCAGGCCACTTGCGACCCTGTACAGGATAAAGCAGTATAGACAATCAGTCTAAGATCTTTCCACATTCATAGAATTAAACACATAAAATGCATTTAAGGCTTTAAAAGTACAAACCGGATTCCAAAAAAGTTGGAACACTAAACAAATTGTGAATAAAAACTGAATGCAATGATGTGGAGATGGCAAATGTCAATATTTTATTCAGAATAGAACATAGATGACAGATCAAAAGTTTAATCCGAGAAAATGTATCATTTTAAAGGAAAAATATGTTGATTCCAAATTTCACGGTGTCAACAAATCCCAAAAAAGTTGGGACAAGTAGCAATAAGAGGCTGGAAAAAGTACATTTGAGCATAATGAAGAGCTGGAAGACCAATTAACAGTAATTAGGTTAATTGGCAACATGATTGGGTATAAAAAGAGCTTCTCAGAGTGGCAGTGTCTCTCAGAAGCCAAGATGGGTAGAGGATCACCAATTCCCACAATGTTGCGCAGAAAGATAGTGGAGCAATATCAGAAAGGTGTTACCCAGCGAAAAATTGCAAAGACTTTGCAGTTATCATCATCAACTGTGCATAATATCATCCAAAGATTCAGAGAATCTGGAACAATCTCTGTGCGTAAGGGTCAAGGGCGTAAAACCATACTGGATGCCCGTGATCTCCGGGCCCTTAAACGACACTGCACCACAAACAGGAATGCTACTGTAAAGGAAATCACAGAATGGACTCAGGAATACTTCCAGAAACCATTGTCAGTGAACACAATCCACCGTGCCATCTGCCGTTGCCAGCTGAAACTCTACAGTGCAAAGAAGAAGCCATTTCTAAGCAAGATCCACAAGCACAGGCGTTTTCATTGGGCCAGGGATCATTTAAAATGGAGTGTGGCAAAATGGAAGACTGTTCTGTGGTCAGATGAGTCACGATTCGAAGTTCTTGTTGGAAATGTGGGACGCCATGTCATCCGGACCAAAGAGGACAAGGACAACCCAAGTTGTTATCAACGCTCAGTTCAGAAGCCTGCATCTCTGATGGTATGGGGTTGCATGAGTGCGTGTGGCATGGGCAGCTTGCAATGCAGGCACCACCATGGAAAGGCACCATCAATGCAGAAAAATATATTCAGGTTCTAGAACAACATATGCTCCCATCCAGACGTCATCTCTTTCAGGGAAGACCCTGCATTTTTCAACAAGATAATGCCAGACCAAATTCTGCATCAATCACAACATCATGGCTGCGTAGGAGAAGGATCCGGGTACTGAAATGGCCAGTCTGCAGTCCAGATCTTTCCCCTATAGAGAACATTTGGCGCATCATAAAGAGGAAGGTGCGACAAAGAAGGTCCAAGACGATTGAACAGTTAGAGGCCTGTATTAGACAAGAATGGGAGAGCATTCCTATTTCTAAACTTGAGAAACTGGTCTCCTCGGTCCCCAGACGTCTGTTGAGTGTTGTAAGAAGAAGGGGAGATGCCACACAGTGGTGATAATGGCCATGTCCCAACTTTTTTGGGATTTGTTGAAAACATGACATTTTGATTCACCATATTTTTCCCTTAAAATTATACATTTTCTCAGTTTAAACTTTTGTTCCGTGATTTATGTTCTATTCTGAATAAAATATTGACATTTGCCATCTCCACATCATTGCATTCAGTTTTTATTCACAATTTGTTTAGTGTCCCAACTTTTTTGGAATCCGGTTTGTAGATACAATGTCACCTAATAAGATACAGACACATTCTTATGACTTGACCCATTTCTATGGCCCTGGAAGATTAATTTATCAATATCCTTGCGAAGTAAAACTCACATGATTACCATTGTTCAAACTAAAGTAAAACTAAAGTAGCAATTGAATTGAACTGTTTGATTGCCAAACTAACAATAACTTTCTGTTACTGTTTCCTTGTGTTCTTTAAAAGAGCACACACTAAGAGCACACACTCCCAGCTCTGTATCAGCCGTGTTTCTCCCTCAGTGATTATTATGATCCCTGGTCATGTGACTAAGTGTATATTATATTATAAAAGCCTCCAGGTTGTTTTTCATGTAATTTAATTTATCTTGTTTAGATTTGTTATGTTATGCACATTGCTTTAATTAAATAAACATTTTAAGCATTGATGAAACCGTTTAACAATGTTAAATATTACTGTATATATTTAATGTGTTTCTTTAAGGTAAAATATAAGCTAAATAAGTCTTTAAGTAATGATTTTCCTGTTGCTAATATGCTAGATACCTTTTTTAATAATAATAATAATAATAATAATAATAATAATAATGGAATATGTAATCTATGAAGGATAGGAGCATATACATTTGTTATCTGTATATTTATGATTAGGTAGGCTGTTCCATTGTTGCATCATATAATCTAATGTTTTTTAGGAGCTGCTGTTAGTCTTTTGGCTAACCCTTACAGGGTTACCACAGCGGACCATCCAATCCACACAACAACTTGGCACAGGTTTTATGCCGGATGCCCTTCCTGATGCAACTCTTGCATTTTTATCCAGGCTTAGAACCAGAATTGCATCCAGTGGCTGGAGTTTGTATATTGGCTGGGAGCAACTCAGGCCTTAGGCAAAAAAATCTTACTAATGAGCCACCAATTCCCTTAAAGCTATTTGTAAATTTTTGTAAGATGTTCATACTGAACCTTCATATAAATCTTAAGGGGTATAAAGCTCACGGTAGCTGAAACACCAGTGAGTCAAAAGTAGAAGTAAAGTTTGAAAGCCTAAGGCAAAGAAAAAATATAGAAGTTAACTAAAGCAATGCTTATTAAGAATTTTTTTAACTCTTCTTTTTGAAAGTTATATTTTTATGGTTAATTAAACATGGTGATAAAGCACTCCGAGTGTTCACTCTTTTTTTCCTGTTTGCTGGTGAGCTCTGTGCCCCGTTGCTTGGTTACAGAGACACAAAGGAGCGCGTGTTCACAACTATAACGGACAAACACAACAGCAGCAAGTTATCTGTTTCTGTTGCTCGTTATAGCTGCTCTGTGCTGGGATCGAACTCCTGATCTCGTTAGTGCTGCACACAATGGCACCGAAGAAGAAGAAGAAAGCTGAAGCGTCAGGAGGCGCGGGGAAAGAGGCAGACAAAGAAGCAGAAGCTGAGAGACAAGCACAGTTACACAAAGAGTAAGAGAAAAAAAATCACACAGTGTGTATGTGTGTGTGTGTGTGTGTGTGTGTGTGTGTGTGTGTGTGTGTGTGTGTGTGTGTGTGTGTGTGTGTGTGTGTGTGTAATATCTGTTTTGGTTTTTGATTCTCAGGTATGAAATTCTGACTGAAATATTCAGAAATCTCAAAAGGAGGGCAGACCAACTGTATCCTTACTGCACACACACACACACACACACACACACACACACACACACACACACACTGTGAGAATTTTTCTCTTCCTCTTTGTGTAACTGTGCATACACCTACACAAAACCACACACCTACACAAACATAGCCATACACAAACAGGAAACATATTACCTCACACACATACATACACACACAACCACATATACACATAATTACAAACACAACCACATCATACACACAATCACACACAACCACTCTCACATCCTCAAATACACACTATTAAATAATGCTTCTTGATGTTAAGGCAATTTAACTCAAGTCGACTCCAGACGAAAAGATAATGAGATTCTTCAGAATGAGACCAACCAGATACGCATCGAAAGTGTGAGCACACACACACACACACACACACACACACAAAATGCAATGCAATGCAAAGTCTACATCATTTTTAGTAATGCATAAAATATATGAAACGAGATTTTTTTAAAAAGGGGAAAAAATGGCAATCTGCCTAAATTAAATTGGTTTACAGATGAAAGCAGTGACTGTGGCAGAGTGCTACATACTTCATAGCATTTTTTTACACATTAAAACATGCACTTTTATTCAGAGTGCAAGCTTAAATCTATAGTACCAGACAAAATGGTCACAAATGGTCACAGGTGGTCAACTCATCTTAGCAAAACCACACCACTTTGCTTGGTACACAGTGAAATGAAACAGCTTCCCACAGGACCATGTTGCTACACAAAACAGATCTGCTATGTGTCCAACAGTATGCAAACAGTGCAAGACAGTACAATTAATACAAACAAAAACAGAACAGACTAGTAGGCCCAGTACAGGACAATACAGTGGTGACCAGTATCCAGTTTTAATGAATAAATGAACATGAACAGAACATGTTTTTAGCAGCAATAGTGCAGGTGTGCAAAGACTTTGTAGGTATATAGGTTGTACCTACTGGTGTGGGTTGACTGGCATTTCCAAATGCAAAAGTGTATGTGCCCCTAGGGTGTATTGAATAGGAACAATATGGTAAAGTAAGTTGTGTGGAAGTGGAGAGACCCAAACGAGGCTTTGCTTAAAAAGTTTTAAAGAGACCTGTGTACAGTGGCTTGCAAAAGTATTCGGCCCCCTTGAACTTTTCCACATTTTGTCACATTACAGCCACAAAAATGAATCAATGTCATTGGAATTCCATGTGAAAGACCAATACAAAGTGGTGTACACGTGAGAAGTGGAACGAAAATCATACATGATTCCAAACATTTTTTACAAATAAATAACTGCAGAGTGGGGTGTGCGTAATTATTCAGCCCCCTTTGGTCTGAATGCAGTCAGTTGGCCATAGACATTGCCTGATGAGTACTAATGACTAAATAGAGTGCACCTGTGTGTAATCTAATGTCAGTAGAAATACAGCTGCTCTGTGACGGCCTCAGAGGTTGTCTAAGAGAATATTGGGAGCAACAACACCATGAAGTCCAAAGAACACACCAGACAGGTCAGGGATAAAGTTATTGGAAATTTAATGCAGGCTTAGGCTACAAAAAGATTTCCAAATCCTTGAACATCCCACAGAGCACTGTTCAAGCGATCATTCAGAAATGGAAGGAGTATGGCGCAACTGTAAACCTACCAAGACAAGGCTGTCCACTTAAACTCACTTAAGCTGCAGAGATCTACTGCTCAGGTGGGGGAATCTGTCCATAGGACAACTTATTAGTCGTGCACTTCACAAAGTTGGCCTTTATGGAAGCGTGGCAAGAAGAAAGCCATTGTTAACAGAAAACCATAAGAAGTCCTGTTTGCAGTTTGCCACAAGCCATGGCTTTCATGGGAAAAATGTGGAAGACGGTGCTCTGGTCAGATGAGACCAAAATGGAACTTTTTGGCCAAAACGCTATGTGTGGAGGAAAACTAACACTGCACATCACTCTGAACACACCATCCCCACTGTCAAATATGGTGGTGGCAGCATCACGCTCTGGGTGTGCTTCTCTTCAGCAGGGACAGGGAAGCTGGTCAGAGTTGATGGGAAGATGGATGGAGCCAAATACAGGGCAATCTTGGAAGAAAACCTCTTGGAGTCTGCAAAAGACTTGAGACTGAGGCGGAGGTTCACCTTCCAGCAGGACAACGACCCTAAACATAAAGCCAGGACAGCAATGGAATGGTTTAAAACAAAACATATCCACGTGTTAGAATGGCCCAGTCAAAGTCCAGATCTAAATCCAATCGAGAATCTGTGGCAAGATCTGAAAACTGCTGTTGACAAACGCTGTCCATCTAATCTGACTGAGCTGGAGGGCCGAATACTTTTGCAAGCCACTGTACTGTATATACAGTAAGTGTTATTATTGTTGGTTTAAAAAAAAAAGAGAGCAGTCAGATGAAAGTGCGCACATGTTCATAAAGGCAAAAAAGGCAAATGTTTGTACATTATCATTTCAGAGAAATATAAAAACAAAAAATAAAAAACACTGACATGTGTGCTATTTAACATCCACACCAGGATTCACTCAACCCTGATTAAAAACATGACGATTAAAAACAGACCATTCCACCCAAAGTTGCTAACCAGTATTAGATGTAGAGTTCATAAACTTGCATGTGTTTTTGCTGTTTCAGTCTATTGAAATTGATCTTTGTATTTCCCTGTGTACTGCTTGACATTTCAGAGTGCACATATAGTACAGTATGACCCCCCCCCCCTCTCTCTCTCTCTCTCTATCATCTTTGCAGCAAGAGTATGTGTCATACATATCAAAGCAGGCACAGAAGCGTGAGGATGCGCTTGCTGTTCTGAGCAAGCAGAGGGAGCAGAAGCTGGGGGAGCTCAGTAAAGAGAGAGAGGAGATAGTGGAGAAACACAAAAAGCAGGTCAACGGTGTGTATGTGTCTGAGTGTGGAAATCATACTGTACAGCATGTGCATCTGTGAGTGTGTATAAAATGTGTAAAGAGGAAGATCATATGAGAGACATCAGATTCTGAAATGGAATGTGAGGCTGATACCAGACCGATGAAGTCTGTTATTTTTGAAGTTTTTGCCCTAATAGACTAATTCCATTTAGCATCATTCCAACAGTTATATTTTATTTATGTTATTTTATTTTGTATTTGCACTGATCCCCTTTTCTTTAATTCAATTCAATTCAAATTAATTTTATTTGTATAGCGCTTTTAACAATTGTCATTGTCACAAAGCAGCTTCACACAATCAAATGAATTATTTAAGTTTAACTACTCTGCATGCCTTAAATTGTGGCATGGGGAGAAATAAAGCTTTTTTTATTTAATATAATTAAATTGAATAGAATCAGGTGTTAAATCAAGCTTTTTTTATTTGTTTTTTGTTATAATATGATATGTACTGTACTAACATCATAACTATTTTTTTGTGTGTGTTTTAAGAACTGAATAAGGAGATTTTGGAGAAGGGGGCTGAGTTGGAACAGCTGAATTTTGAAATAGCTGAACACGAGAATGTTCAGGTATCCATAAAAAAACCTTTTTGTGTGTTCTGTTTAAGAATTTCTAGCTCTTTTTTTTTTTTTTACTTTATTAGATTTTATGAGGCACTGTCATAAAATTAGCATCTCCAGGGTCGCCTTGCATCTCCAGGGTCCGGGTTCGATTCCTGGCCAGGCTCGATTCTAGTCTGTGTGCCTGGAGTTTGCATGTTCTCCTCGTACTTGATGGGTTTCCTCGTGGTACTTTAGTTTCCTCCCACAGTCCAAAGACATGCAGATTAGGGTTATTGGCGTTCCCAAATTGCCTGTAGTGTGTGAATGAGTGTGTATGTGTGTGCCCTGAGACGGATTGGCACCGCGTCTCGTGCCCTAAGTCTCCTTGGATAGGCTCCAGCCCCCCCCCCCCCCCCCCCCCCAACCCCGAATAGAGGATAAAGTGGTATACATAAGGAGTGAGTGAGTGAGTGAGTGAGATTTTATTAACGTTATGTTGTCTATGTGTAAATGTTCCAACATGTCATAAAGTGCTGAATTAGTGCAGTATGCGTGATAAATAAACAGATTTTACTATAAAATGGTGTGACTGTAATTCTAATAAAAAATTTGATATTAAACGTGTGTTTGTATACTGTAGCATCTTCAGCAGCAGCAGTTGGGCAGTATAGCTGAGCTGGAGCAGGAACTAACATCTGCACGCTGTCGTCACTCTGAGACCCTTCAAGCTCTCAAAGCGAGCAGTCTTAGAGAGAAGGAGCGCTACCAGGTTGAGGCTAAACACAAGGTGCGGGAACTCACCTTCAAAGTTAACAAGGTACGTGTAAGACTCTACACTTTCATAGGCCCAACCCAATACACTGAACTCTGAATTCATTTGAATTCATATCTCTTTCTCTCTCTCACTGTATCTCTCTTTCTCTCACTGTCTGTCCCTTGCTCAGGAAGTGTCTGTCTGTCTGCTTTCTTACCTGCAACAGGTGTCTGAAGAGAACCATCGCCTGCATCAGGAACTGCAGCAGACGATTCAGAGAGCTCGAGCTCTCCGCAGCCGCCAGGAGCTCCTGGAGACACAGCGCAGACAACTGCTCCTGGAGAAAGAGTATTCGCGGGAGCTCCAGCATCTGCGCGCCTCCACAAAATAAGAAGATGTCAGCACAAGAGCAGCTGCTTCCATCTGACAGGTCCGGGGATACTAGATATTAAACCACACTTTGATTAGTTATATGTTTACTAATAGAACGTGTAAATGTTGATTATTGATTATTCTTGAGGTCTTGATTTAATCTATGAACTTGTTCTGTAATGAGAAAGTATACAACATGTTGGTACAATCTGACAGTCTGACAAAGTGCAATCAGATAATTATGATTTATACAAATCTTATTACACATTTAATAGTACTCTAAATTTCTTTTGATTGTGTAAAGCTTTGCAACAATGAGGCGTTATTATATAAATATGATTTTATTGAATTAAATTAGTAGTTTCATGTCAAATGTCAGGGTAATAAAATTTACGGACAAAATCTTCTTTAAAAAGAGCTTTAGTGAGTAAATGGTTTGGTTTCTCACATTAGTTTGGTCGATAAGAGGAATAAGAGAAAAATGTTCTCAGATGCGAAATATTAAGGAATTTTTTTACTTTTATCTTCTGGAATTTATGTTCCACATTTTGTTATGTTACAGCCTTATTACAAAATGGATTAAATTCATTAATTTCCTAAAAATTCTAAAAACAACATCCCATAATGATAATGTAAATGATGTTTGTTTAAAATCTAAACGAACATCATTTGTAATAAATTGACAAATTGAGCGATCGTAGAAATTGGCCTCTTAGTAACGGAGGTGACCAAGACCCTGATGGTCACTCTAAAAAATGCCAGCGTTTCTCTGTGGTGAGACGAGAAACTTCCAGGGAAAAATATCTTGTAGCACCATACCCAAAAAGACTTTGGTGCCAAAGGTACTAATTGGTGCCACAGGTACCAAAAAAAGGTTTTTAAAAATGTTAGTTTCTTATGGTCTGAGAGTTCTTCAGTTTCTCTGTAATATATGGAATCTAATTCCCACTCTCGGATTGGCTGCATTAACAAGGGGGCAGGGCACGGAGCTGATAAAGACTGATATTCAGGAAGGTCATTATGTGCTGTGACCATCTGCTCACTTGCAACAGAATAAAACAATAGCTTTTTATTAAATTTTACTCTCTTTTAAATTACAAAATAACAAAAATCTTTTTTTTTTTAAATAAGAGGGGTGTTCAAGTCAATCCAGCACTTTTGAATTATAACAGTAATTAGAGTAAAAACTAATCTGAATAACATTAGACTGTAACAGTGTGTAAGTTGAACATAAGTGTAGTGAGGTTGAGCTCACTGGAGCTGCTCCTGTCATGTTTCTTACGGTGTCTGCGTCGGAGGTGAGTGCGAGGCATGATCGCGGAGGCGAGCTGACGGTTTAACAGAGTACTTTATTTAGATTTTCACACAAAAGCATAAAACAAGCGAAATCCCTCCAACACAAACTAAACTTAAAACGACTAATGCTAGACGCCTGACTGAGATTCAGTCAGGCTATTTATAGAACTAAACATAAATCAATTACTAATTGGCTTACCTCGGTTCAGGTGAGCTTCTACGTCACCTGACCGAGGTGCAAACTGGGAACTGAAGTTTAACATTAAACATAAACCAAACTACAAAACAAAACCCAAACCCGGGCGTTAGGCGCCCTCTAGGGGTCAACCGTCACAGTACCCCCCCAAAAAAAATGCTCCTCTGGAGCATCATCGGAGGCCCCGGACACCCACCCCAATGTTCTACCTTCCACCTCCTGACCAGGAGGCTGGGTGACGGGGCTGGAGACGTGCTCGGCGGTGGCAGAGCTGGAGACGTGCTCGGCGGTGGCAGAGCTGGAGACGTGCTCGGCCGTGGCAGGGCTGGAGACGTGCTCGGCCGTGGCAGGGCTGGTGACGTGCTCGGCCGTGGCAGGGCTGGTGACGTGCTCGGCCGTGGCAGGGCTGGTGACGTGCTCGGCCGTGGCAGGGCTGGTGACGTGCTCGGCCGTGGCAGGGCTGGTGCTGCACTCGACGACGGCGTTGGAGCGGTCACTGCGCTCGACGACGGCGTTGGAGCGGTCACTGCGCTCGACGACGGCGTTGGAGCGGTCACTGCGCTCGACGACGGCGTTGGAGCGGTCACTGCGCTCGACGACGGCGTTGGAGCGGTCACTGCGCTCGACGACGGCGTTGGAGCGGTCACTGCGCTCGACGACGGCGTTGGAGCGGTCACTGCGCTCGACGACGGCGTTGGAGCGGTCACGGCGCTCGACGACGGCGTTGGAGCGTGCACGGCGCTCGACGACGGCGTTGGAGCGTGGGCAGAGTTCGACGACTGCATGGGAGCTTGTGCGGAGCTCGACGACTGCGTAGGAGCTTGTGCGGAGCTCGACGACTGCGTTGGAGCTTGTGCTGAGCTCGACGACTGCGGTGGAGCTTGTGCGGAGCTCGACGACTGCGCTGGAGCTTGTGCGGAGCTCGACGACTGCGTTGGAGCTTGTGCGGAGCTCGACGACTGCGTTGGAGCTTGTGCGGAGCTCGACGACTGCGTTGGAGCTTGTGCGGAGCTCGACGACTGCGTTGGAGCTTGTGCGGAGCTCGACGACTCTGTTCGGGTTTTTGCAGAGCTCAACCGCGGCGTTGGAGCGTGCATTGCGCTCGACGACGACGTTGGAGCTTTTGCAGAGCTCAACAGCGGCGTTGGAGCGTGCACTGCGCTCGACGACGACGTTGGAGCTTTTGCAGAGCTCAACAGCGGCGTTGGAGCGTGCACTGCGCTCGACGACGACGTTGGAGCTTTTGCAGAGCTCAACAGCGGCGTTGGAGCGTGCACTGCGCTCGACGACGACGTTGGAGCTTTTGCAGAGCTCGACAGCGGCGTTGGAGCGTGCACTGCGCTCGACGACGACGTTGGAGCTTTTGCAGAGCTCGACAGCGGCGTTGGAGCGTGCACTGCGCTCGACGACGACGTTGGAGCTTTTGCAGAGCTCGACAGCGGCGTTGGAGCGTGCACTGCGCTCGACGACGACGTTGGAGCTTTTGCAGAGCTCACCAGCGGCGTTGGGGCTTGCACTGCGCTCGACGACGACGTTGGAGCTTTTGCAGAGCTCGACAGCGGCGTTGGAGCGTGCACTGCGCTCGACGACGACGTTGGAGCTTTTGCAGAGCTCAACAGCGGCGTTGGAGCGGTCACTGCGCTCGACGACGGCGGTGGAGCGGTCACTGCGCTCGACGACGGCGGTGGAGCGGTCACTGCGCTCGACGACGGCGGTGGAGCGGTCACTGCGCTCGACGACGGCGGTGGAGCGGTCACTGCGCTCGACGACGGCGGTGGAGCGGTCACTGCGCTCGACGACGGCGGTGGAGCTTTTGCAGGGCTCAACTGCGGCGTGGGAGCGTGCAGTGCGCTCGACTGCGGCGTGGGAGCGTGCAGTGCGCTCGACTGCGGCGTGGGAGCGTGCAGTGCGCTCGACTGCGGCGTGGGAGCGTGCAGTGCGCTCGACTGCGGCGTGGGAGCGTGCAGTGCGCTCGACTGCGGCGTGGGAGCGTGCAGTGCGCTCGACTGCGGCGTGGGAGCGTGCAGTGCGCTCGACTGCGGCGTGGGAGCGTGCAGTGCGCTCGACAGCGGCGTGGGAGCGTGCAGTGCGCTCGACAGCGGCGTGGGAGCGTGCAGTGCGCTCGACAGCGGCGTGGGAGCGTGCAGTGCGCTCGACAGCGGCGTGGGAGCGTGCAGTGCGCTCGACAGCGGCGAGGGAGCGTGCAGTGCGCTCGACAGCGGCGAGGGAGCGTGCAGTGCGCTCGACAGCGGCGAGGGAGCGTGCCGTGCGCTCGACAGCGGCGTTGGAGCGTGCAGTGCGCTCGACAGCGGCGTTGGAGCGTACTCGGCGCTCGACAGCGACGTTGGAGCGTACTCGGCGCTCGACAGCGGCGTTGGAGCGTACTCGGCGCTCGACAGCGGCGTTGGAGCGTACTCGGCGCTCGACAGCGGCGTTGGAGCGTACTCGGCGCTCGACAGCGGCGTTGGAGCGTACTCGGCGCTCGACAGCGGCGTTGGAGCGTACTCGGCGCTCGACAGCGGCGTTGGAGCGTACTCGGCGCTCGACAGCGACGTTGGGACGTACTCGGCGCTCGACAGCGGCGTTGGAGCGTGCCGTGCGTTCGCCAGTTCCACGTCGTCCTCAAAGCCGGGAGGCGGCAGGAGAACAGGTGCATGGGACAGCGGCTGATGGCGTGCTAGCTCGCTATCCTCGAAGCCGGGAGGCGGCGGCAGAACAGGTGCATGGGACAGCGGCTGCTGGCGTGCTAGCTCGCTATCCTCGAAGCCGGGAGGCGGCGGCAGAACAGGTGCATGGGACAGCGGCTGCTGGCGTGCTAGCTCGCTATCCTCGAAGCCGGGAGGCGGCGGCAGAACGAGAGCGTCGGTCAGCTGCTGCTGACACGCTGGTTCGCTGTCCTCGAAGCCGGGAGGCGGCGGCAGAACAGGTGCATGGGACAGCGGCTGCTGGCGTGCTAGCTCGCTATCCTCGAAGCCGGGAGGCGGCGGCAGAACAGGTGCATGGGACAGCGGCTGCTGGCGTGCTAGCTCGCTATCCTCGAAGCCGGGAGGCGGCGGCAGAACAGGTGTCTTGGTCGTTGGAGCTTGTGCAGGGCTCGACAGCGTTGGAGCGTGCACGGCGCTCAACTGCAACGGTGGAGCGTGCACGGCGCTCGACTGCAACGGTGGAGCGTGCACCGCGCTCGAGTGCAACGGTGGAGCGTGCACGGCGCTCAACTGCAACGGTGGAGCGTGCACGGCGCTCAACTGCAACGGTGGAGCGTGCACGGCGCTCAACTGCAACGGTGGAGCGTGCACGGCGCTCAACTGCAACGGTGGAGCGTGCACGGCGCTCAACTGCAACGGTGGAGCGTGCACGGCGCTCAACTGCAACGGTGGAGCGTGCACGGCGCTCAACTGCAACGGTGGAGCGTGCACGGCGCTCTCCTGCAGCGTTAGAGCGTGCATGGCGCTCCTCTGCAGCGTTGGAGCGTGCACGGCGCTCTCCTGCAGCGTGGGAGCGTGCACGGCGCTCTCCTGCAGCGTTGGAGCGTGCACGGCGCTCTCCTGCAGCGTTGGAGCGTGCACGGCGCTCTCCTGCAGCGTTGGAGCGTGCACGGCGCTCTCCTGCAGCGTTGGAGCGTGCACGGCGCTCTCCTGCAGCGTTGGAGCATGCACGGCGCTCTCCTGCAGCGTTGGAGCGTGCACGGCGCTCGCTAGCTTGCACGGAGACTGGATGATGGACGCGCCGTTTTGTTCTTCGCGCAGACACGGCGCGCAGTCTTCCTCCGCGACAGGCTCAGGCAGTGGTCGGGGGATGAGCGCATCGTCCAGACCCGGGAGAGGGATTACTTCCGGGGCTATAGACTGGTTCTCCCGAACCTGGACGAACTGCAGTTGGAGCTGCAGCACCTGCTCGCGCAGGTCACGAATGCGCTCCTGGTTGGACTCCGCCCACTGCCTGTAGAAGCCTACCTTGTCGCCGTGCTGAAGCGGCGTCCAGTCCTCCGTGCTCAGCTCCGGTGTGCTGTCCGCGCCACCTTCAGGCAGTGGCCGTGGGAGGAGTGCATCGTCCAGATCCGAGAGAGGGATCGCTTCCGGGACTACAGCTTGGTTCTCCCGAACCTGGACGAACTGCAGTTGGAGCTGCAGCACCTGCTCGCGCAGGTCATGAATGCACTCCTCGTTGCGTTCCGCCCACTGCCTGCAGAATCCTCCCGTCTCTCCCTCGGCCGCTACACCTCTCGGCGGTGTGCGCCGGATGACGGGTCCGCAGCCTTCCCAGCTTCGCCTCGCCTGTCTCTCTCTGGCTGTCATGCTGTCCTTCCCTGAGCTCACCGGCTCGATGTGTTCGCCGTTTCTCCATCCCTGCTCCACTTCTATTTCGCCGTGCTCCTCGCCGGCCTCCAGCAGTTCCGCCAGCTCGTTGGAGATGATAATTTCTCCTCCCGAGTAATTCCCTAGGAGGAGATCCTCCGCCATGCCTCTGGGTAGGTCTAGCATTCTGTCATGTTTCTTACGGTGTCTGCGTCGGAGGTGAGTGCGAGGCATGATCGCGGAGGCGAGCTGACGGTTTAACAGAGTACTTTATTTAGATTTTCACACAAAAGCATAAAACAAGCGAAATCCCTCCAACACAAACTAAACTTAAAACGACTAATGCTAGACGCCTGACTGAGATTCAGTCAGGCTATTTATAGAACTAAACATAAATCAATTACTAATTGGCTTACCTCGGTTCAGGTGAGCTTCTACGTCACCTGACCGAGGTGCAAACTGGGAACTGAAGTTTAACATTAAACATAAACCAAACTACAAAACAAAACCCAAACCCGGGCGTTAGGCGCCCTCTAGGGGTCAACCGTCACAGCTCCCTGGATCCTGAGTCTCATGAGGAGGAGCATCCTTGTAGCATGGGACTAGTGAGGGGGAGCGATTGTTGGAGCCTGGATCTGGTCCGGAGGTGTGCTTTCTGGAGGTTAGTAGTGGTCAAGCGGAGCACTCCCAGAAGGCCGGTGAGGTTTAAAACTATTATATGATAATGCAGATTGGGGTCTCTGTATATAAACATAATTCATGCAATATTTATTAAGAATTAAGCGTATTATGATTTTGACTTTTCAACTATGAACTTAATCAGCGTCTTTGAACAGCAAGAAGTATTTTGAAAATGAATTATAAGAGATATCGTTACAAGAGATATGTACAATGATATGGAGATAATGTATTTTAAAGAAGAAATTGTCATGTCCTACAACCATTTTATTTAAAGTGAACATAATTGGTAATAACTTCAAAAGTATCATACCTGTGAGAATCACCTGTGAGAAGGATATGTAGACAATGTAGTTGGGAGAAAATGTCAGGTCCTCATATCTAACATGCAGCTTTTTTTTTTTTTTATCAAAGTAGAAAAAAGTGTGTCTAGCTTTTTTTAATAAAAAATGTGCTGTATAAATTGCACATTCCTCTACATTGGTAGAGTAACTATACAAACTTCAGACAGCATAGTATCCTTCAAAGCAGTGAATTTGCGCTTCCATTGCACCCAACCCTTGATTCATCTGAAAATTCTCTTTTTCATGTTGATAGTCTCCCACTGTGCTATAGATCATTTACAGAGATTACACAATTGAAAATGCAATGTGCACATATGGATGAAGTTTAAAGAAGAGTAAATCAGCATTGAAGACAACCCATACAGTAGAAGACTATCCAACTGTGTCAAAAAATAAGAAAGCTATTCGGATATGTTCCATGTCTTCAAACTCATCATTTGACATTTTCTTTGTATTGTAATGTAAACTTTTAATTTCAAATTAAAATTTTATTTGTCATGTACTTAACCATACAGAGTATGATATGCTGTGAAATGCTTAAATTACTGTTTGTGACCTAATAAAAGGAAAGATAAGATAGAATAAGATAGACAGATAGAAAGATAGATTTTCCTGCAACAAGAGAAAAGTAACATTATATTAAGAAAATTTTAAATTTCAGACATTTGAAAATCTACAAATCTATAGATTTTTCAGTTACAATAAAATATATGAAATGTATAATGTATAAATGTGCAAAATATAAATTATACAGAAAGTGCAATATAATAGGGTATAATAGGGAAAAGAAAATGTAAATATATTCCTGGGATGAATGATTTTTTTTTGTCTTTCGGCTGCTCCCGACAAGGGGTCGCCACAGCGGACTATCCAGTCCGCACTACAACTTGGCACAGGTTTTACGCCGGATGCCCTTCCTGACGCAACCCTCCCATTGTATCCGGGCTAGGGACCGGCACTGCATCCAGTGGCTGGGGTTTGGGCACTGGCTGGGAATCGAACCCGGGCCTTCCGCATGGCTGGCGAAACACCTACAGTACCACTGAGCCACCAATGCCCTGTAGTGTAGAGTATAGTCTAGAGTAGTATATTAAAGTGTATAATTTAGTATGGTCTAGTGTAGTGAAGTTTAGTATGCTGTAGCGTAGTATAGTCTAGTGTAGTGTAGTGTAGTCTAGTCTAGTGTAGTCTAGCCTAGTGTAGTATAGTCTAAGGTAGTCTAGTCTAGTGTAGTATAGTCTAGTCTAGTGTAGTATAGTCTAGTCTAGTGTAGCGTAGTATGGTCTAGTGTAGCGTAGTCTGGTGTAGTATAGTCTAGTGTAGCGTAGTCTAGTGTAGCGTAGTATAGTCTATTGTAGTATAGGCTAGTGTAGCGTAGTATAGGCTAGTGTAGCGTAGCATAGTCTAGTGTAGCGTAGTCTAGTGTAGTGTAGTATAGGCTAGTGTAGCGTAGGCTAGTGTAGCGTAGTATAGGCTAGTGTAGTATAGTCTAGTGTAGTATAGTCTAGTGTAGTGTAGTATAGTCTAGCGTAGTATAGGCTAGTGTAGCGTAGTATAGTCTAGTGTAGCGTAGTATAGTCTAGTGTAGCGTAGTCTAGTGTAGCGTAGCATAGTCTAGTGTAGCGTAGTCTAGTGTAGCGTAGTCTAACCTAGTGTAGCGTAGTATGGTGTAGTGTAGTATAGTCTAGTGTAGCGTAGTCTAGTGTAGCGTAGTATAGGCTAGTGTAGCGTAGGCTAGTGTAGCGTAGTATACGCTAGTGTAGCGTAGGCTAGTGTAGCGTAGTATAGTCTAGTGTAGCGTAGTATAGTCTAGTGTAGCGTAGGCTAGTGTAGCGTAGTATAGTCTAGTGTAGCGTAGTATAGTCTAGTGTAGCGTAGTATAGTCTAGCGTAGCATAGTCTAGTGTAGCGTAGTCTAGTGTAGCGTAGTCTAGTCTAGTGTAGCGTAGTATGGTGTAGCGTAGTATAGTCTAGTGTAGTGGAGTTTAGCATACTGTAGTGTAGTGCAGTGCATCAATTACATGTTGACAGTAAATATCTGTTAAACACCTCCTCACATAAACTTGTGCTGAATTAAACCATTTACAGAATAAAAACCTATAACGTTCCAAAACAATATAAATTGCATATTTAAATATAACTGTACTAAAAACATTAAATTCTTGCTATTTAATTATACTGTATGTGTTCTGTGTTGGTATGGTTCCTTAAAAGGGTGGGAAGGCTCGAAATAATGACGTCATCAGCGCCAACCAATCACGGTAGAGTAGGTAGTGACGATTTAAGATCTGCGACCTAATCCCACTCTGCATGCAACGGAGTGTTGTTTTGTTGGACTTTTGGAAAAGCAAGCCCCAAAATGTCCGGAAACTGGTCTGACTATGAGACCAGAGAGCTGCTCACTCTTCGCGGCGAGAAAGACGTCCTGAGGCAGATTCGTGGGACAGTAAGGGACTCGGCGTTGTACACAAACATGACCAGTGTGCTGCAGAAGCGCGGTGTGCAGAAACGCAAACCCCAAATCATCAGCAAACTGAAAAAACTGCGGAGACACTATAATAGTATGAAGAGCCAGTACACCGACAGCGAAGAGGCGAGTCTGTACTGGCCGTACTTCCAGCTGTGTGATGCGATCTGGGGAAACAGCCGCTCGGAGACGGAGGACAAGGCGGGGACGATTAAAGTGGAGCCGGAGGACGGAGCTGTTTCTGGATCAGAATCGACGAGCAACCCGGTCGTGGAGGAGGAAGAGGAGCTTGAAGAGGAACAGGAAGAAGAAGAGGGAGAAAGCCCACCAGGTCAGTGCAGTTATCAGTTTAATACAGATCAGGTCTTTTATTTAAGGGACAGTTGGCAACCCTATGACCACTCCAGCACTGAGATAGCTGATCTGAACACATCGTGTTCTGTTTACATTCCACAGGATCACCTTACACCCCTCTGCCAAAAAAACGACAAAGAAAGAAGTCCAATCATCAGCAGACCTTTGAAGATCTGCGCAAGTTTTTGGTCAACATGGATCGAGATTTTAATGAGATAGAGACAGTCCGTCTCAAGGAGCAGAGGGAATATGAGAACAGGGTTCGCACAGAGGCGAGGGAGTACGAGAGGCAGGAACGGGCCACACAGATGGCAACGTGGAAGGAGATGCAGGAGGCTCAGAACAGCTTCTTTAAAGACATTCTGAGCCAGATGTCTCATTTTACTCAGTCACCTGCACCAGCACTGCAGCAGCAGCTTTTCTGCACACTGCTGAGACAGGATCATGGACAGACTGAGGTAATCTTTAGCAGTTTATCCACTGGTCAGTAATCTGTAGATTGTCTGTTCACATTTTAAGACTCGGAGTTAAGCTGCTTTTTATCTTTTTAGTGTATGGTTTGAATGTATTTGTCTTTGTTTCTGAATTCTGAATGTAAAATAAATTGTCATCTTTGCAATAAATTAAATTCCTCCAGAAATATGTTTAAGAATTCTTCTAAACAAAACTTAATTACCTGTATAATATATTGTCTTCTGCTTTGTCCTCAGACTCAGCTGAGGAAAATACAGACAGATGTGCAGCAGAGAATACACGACCGACTGAAGAAGATTCAAGAGATCAAACATTCAGCAGAGCTCTGTAAAGTGAGTACAAGCAATATGAGTTATACTTGCTCCATAACTTGTTCATTGTGTTCTGAAAAATAAACAAACTGCATTGATTAGTGTTGTATCATGAAATTAAATATGTGAGAAATTCCTCCTTTAGAGAAACATGGAGAAAGAGAAAGCAGACAGTGTTGAAGTCTTCACTGTTCTTATTCGCTCCATTGAGAGAAGTCAGGCTGAGCTGCTGGAGGTGATTGAGGAGAAGCAGAAAGCAGCAGAGAGGCAGGCTGAAGGACTCATTAAAGAGCTGGAGCAGGAAATCACTGTGCTAAAGAGGAGAGACACTGAGCTGGAGCAGCTCTCACACACTGAGGAGCATCTCCACCTCCTACAGGTCAGTGTTCCTCTCTCTGCTCACTGGCAATACAGAACATCACAGAACAACACTCACTATGCTGAGGGATTTCTCCTCTCTTCTGCTCTACTGTAGATTTCCTCCTCCATGTGCAGCCCTCCACACACCAAGAACTGGACTGAGATCAGTATTAACACTGATCTTACTGTGGACACTGTGAGGACAGCTCTGTTTCAGCTTCAGCAGACTCTCAGTGACAAGCTCATTAAATCACTGAAGAAAACAGGTGAGAATATTTTGCATAATAGTAATTGCAATATTTGTAATCGTGAGTTTTAATTTTGTCAAAAATTAAATTACAATTTGCCAAATAATGAAAGTGATTTTTTTTGTATTTAGTTTCCACAGAACTGAAGAGGATTCAGCAGTATGCAGGTACAGTGAGGTTTATAATTTTCAGTTATATTATAATGTATATACCAGCATTACACCACTGCATCATTAGATTTATTATCTGTAGATCTCTCCAGCTAAATGGAAGTCCTAAAATGTCTCTCATTATCCTACTCAGTGTAATTTCATATTTCTGACTGATCTTTGAATATTTCACTGTAAATTCTATATACAGTGGAACCTTGGATTACGAGCATAATTCGTTCCGGAAATGGGCTCGTATTCCAAAACACTCGTAAACCAATTTTAATTTTCCCATAGGAAATAATGGAATCTCAAATTATTCGTTCTACAGCCCAAAAAAATTTATACATAAAAATAATTATGTATTATATTATCCAAAAATATAAAGTAAAAATAAAACAAATTAACCTGCACTTTACCTTTAAAACAACGTAAAAATAAATCCAGACAGATAAGTGTTTCCGCTTGTGCACGCAGGCGCTGTGTGTGTAATGTGCGTGCACACACACACACACACATTAACGGAGAGATCGTTTTTAAAACCGATTAAAAATTAACCATTTAAAGATTAGCAAGGAACATCGCTAGTCACACTCGCTTGAGCGCATACTAACGGAATCAGTGCTGTAAAGTAAAACAACAACAACAACAAAAAAATTAATTAACCAGCACCTTACCGCGACAGAGCAGAGTTTCTGTGTGTTTGTCTGGGAACCCGAGAGGAGGGGGGCTGTAAAGCCGAGAGAGAGTGTGTGTGTGTTGGTGTAAGTGAATGAGCGCACTCACACACTCGCCTTTACAGCCCCTCTCCTCTCAGGTTCCCAAATAAACACACACACTCTCTGCCTTACACAGACACACACACTCAGAAACTCTGTAAGCACTAAGACCCAGCAGGGGAGACCTATCTATCCGCAGTGCGAGAGAGAGAGAGAAATCGTTGGCTCAGTTGTGATGACGTGACGCTCGGTGTCAAGAAGCGCATGCGTGGTACATGATACTCGGTGCTCGTAAACCAAGACAATGCTAGTTTTTCAAGTCAAAATTTATTAAAAATCTTTGCTCGTCTTGCGGAACACTCGTAAACCGCGTTACTCGTAATCCGAGGTTCCATTGTATTTTATTGAAATGCTTTTCCTCTCTCTACTAGTAGCCCATCATTGTTAAGATTCAATATGTTATACATTCTAAAATGCTTTTCTCATCACCACAGTAGTACAGAGTTGAGTTACTGTAGCCTTACTAAGGCCTGTAAACAGTCTCCATTGACCCTTTTCATTTCCATTAACAGAACTGCTGCTCCCTAGATTCACGTTTCTATGGTGTTACATTATCAAAAAGATAATCACAGATCAGCCTTTTTCCTTCAAATTTCGCAAGCAGATTAGTTTCCTGATTCGATAGTATTGAAATATATATTAATAAAATCCCTATCCCTGTAAATAAGTATGTGTGCATGTGCACCTAATAAAGAGTTTATGGGAACACTGGCTTCCTCTTTTATTTCATTAATGTGCAAAGGTGAAATTATTATATTTTCAATGTAGAAATGTATTCATATTATTCACACATGGTTAAATTTATTACATTTAATGACTAAATGGACAAAGGTTCGTGGAAAGTAATAAAAAAAATTGTGATATCCTGTTATGGGTTAAGTTTGATAATAACCTCAACCCTTCTGGGAAGGCTTTCCACCATTGAATTAATGGCTGTGCTGAGTTTTGTTTATTCAGCCAAGAGTGCATTAGTGATGTCTGGCAATACAAGGTGTTGGACCTGTGCAAAGCGTTTGCACCTATCTGGGCAAACCATGTTTTTGTAGAGCTGTCCTTGTTCACAGGTGCATTGTAAAGCTGGATCGAGTTTGAGCTTCTTTATTCCTTTAAATGAAATAATAAATTTAATACATTTTAAATTGAAATAATAATTCTATGGTGAACAAAAACATTATATCCAATCATGGATGGTACAGTAAGTTGTCAGATGTTCACAAGCCTTTGGTCACATAACGTATCAAACATCTCACTGTCAAAAGCTGTTGGTTCATTTAATGTAAACTGTTATCAGAGGACAGCACAGCCTGTGTGAAAGTCTCCTTTTATTTCCTTCACATATTTCCAATGTAAACCCAGAGGAGCAAGGCTCCTGAATTTCGCGGTGGTAAAGTGCTCGCCCTATCATCCAAATATCGCTAGTTCATTTCCCAGGTGATGCTGTAGCCTCTTTTTCTTTTGAAGAGAGACTGGAGACAGAACAGAACCCACACAAACATCATTAAGAGACATCCTGCACTTCATCTATTACTTAAAGGCAACCAGTCAGCCATACCATGTAGAATATGAACAAACCCCACAAAAAAGTGAGCTTCATGTGGAGAATTATTTGAATATATCCATTTTATGCATTATTGTTAAGATGATCCACTGGATTATTTAAAATGTACCTGATACACTGTGTTTTGTTTTTTTTCTTCCCCTTTCTCAGTGGATGTGACTCTGGATCCTGATACGGCTCATCCCAACCTTGTCCTGTCTGCTGATGGAAAACAAGTGACACATGGAGACATTTGGCAGAATCTCTCTGATGCACCAGAGAGGTTTAATTTTTGTGTCTGTGTTCTGGGAAAGCAGAGTTTCTCCTCCAAGAGATTTTATTATGAGGTGCAGGTCAGAGGGAAAACTGCGTGGGATTTTGGAGTTGCTGCAGGGTCCATTAACAGGAAGGGAGACATTACACTGACTCCTCGTGATGGATTCTGGACTCTGGCTTTGAGGAATGAGAATGAGTATAAAGCTTATGCTGATCCAGATGTCCCCCTGACACTGCGAGAGGTGGTGGAGAAGGTTGGGGTGTTTGTGGATTATGAGGAGGGTCTGGTCTCCTTTTATGATGTAAAGGGTAGGTCTCATATCTACTCTTTCTCTGGTCAGACGTTCACAGAGAAACTCTATCCATACTTCAGTCCTCATTTAAAGGAAGGTGGTAAAAACACAGCACCACTGATTATCTCTCCTGTATTAAAAACTGAATGACTTTTTTTTTTTACTCAAATAAAATGTAAAAAAAAAAAAAAAAAAGAATTTTAAAACATTAAACTGCTAGAGCAAATGTTTCAACAAAAAAAAACTCACTTTTTTTTCTGATATTCTGAAGTGAAAGTACTGAATAAAATACTTCTACTATAAATTTTAAGGATAAAACTTTTCAATTAAAATCTTGATCAAACATTTTTTTTAATGTAACAGACATTGTGGGATTTTTATGAATCACTTATCTTAGGCTTGAGAAACTATCACTACAAGATTTAATCATTACCCTGCTGAGAAAGAGCATGACTATAACCCAACATATACTTTATTAATGAAGGGAATTTTTACTTTGTTTTAAATTCATGCATCAGTTCATCATAAAGGGAAAAAAAATGAGAAAACCACTTGTTCTTTTAATATTATTTTCCAAATCTCACATTTTCAAATAAGTACGTTTGTCCAGACCTTTGGCGCCCCCTACTGGCCCGGGCCCTCCGTGACTACATGGCATTTAGACCTTCCATTTAATATTACTGTGGCTCCTGGTGAGTGGGAGTAATCATTATTTTATTGTTGTCTGGACTAGCGTTCTCTATCGCTCTCTCGCTCTAGTAGGCAATACAGACTTTACCCCATCGCTTCAATTTTTTACATCTCTTCCATTGTTTTTCACTTTCTGCCTTCCAGAGGGACGTCACGCAGCGTAATAATCACGTGACCTATGAATCTAGGAGCCTAAATGAACTAATAAGTAGCCTTTAAAAAATAAATAAAAAATCACCCGTTGCACGAAGAAACGAAAAATAAAAACATTTATTAATAGCAGATTGTGTTATTAATAGTGTTATTTATATTTATAATACTACACGAGATATATTTGGATAAATAAGGGCTGGTCCCTGTCCTAATGTAAGGCGTTACAAAGTGAAGAAACAAGGAAGTAACGTCTCACTGACTAAGTGAAAGAAAAACTGTAGCTTTTATACGGAACAATATAAATAAAGCACTTTTAATGACTTAAAGAGGAGTGTAAACAAAGATTCTGCTTCTGCAAAAAGTAAGGAGAAAAACAAAGTAAATTATGTTACTTGTAATGTTTCAGTGTTAGTGGAGTTTGTGATACAGAGAGAGTCTCTAACAATGGAAAAACGAAACGTGATGTTTTTTCTTGAATTAAAACACAAAGTTATTATTCAAAAATGAGACATTTATTTAGTATTTGGTGCTGACTGATGTGTCTTGTAAGCTGCATTGAATGAAGAGAGTCAGACAGCACTGTGACAAGTACAAACTCGACTTTTTCTGTTTACAATAACATGTTTTTACAATAATAGCCAATACATACTCCTAGTGTGTGTAATAAATCATTTCTAAATGTAAAGGTTTAACAGTTGAAGGAAAAAGAAAATGGATAAAATTTCATCACCACAAGTAAGAAAAGGCAGAAGGAAAAGCATGGACAGACCTGGTGATGATTGTAAGTAACACATTCACATATATTGTTTACCCATTTAAAAGTTAGTGTTAAAGACGTACACCATGCTCTGGTGTCAAGGTGTATTGTGATTTGTAAAAGGAAGCACTCTCTCTCTCACACACACACACACACATTATATATACTTATATATAATGTATGTTTAGAGGTAAATTGTACTGTATATAGAGAGAGTGACAGAGAGCGAGAGAGAGAGTTTAGGGCTATATAAGTCTACATCTACACATGTGGATAATAGGGGATAAGAAGTACAGATTAATAAAGTTGTAAAATGTATTACAGGTAAAAGGTACGAGTGGTTTAATGGTGTAGTATAGAGTTTGAGTGTAGTGGTTGTGGGGAAAGAAGCTGGACTTGAACCTGCTGGTTCAAGTGCGAATGTTCCAGTACCTTCACTTGGATGTAAGGAAGCCAAAACGTTTGTGATTTAGTAGAAGTCGTCTGATGGGACTGTGTGCTCTGCGAAGACATCTAATGTGGTGAAGGTAGCTGGTAGTTGTGTACCAATAATGTGCTGGATGATTTTCCCTACCCTTTGTAGGGCTTTTCTTTCTGACACAGTGGAGCTGCTATACCAGATGGTGATAGAGTTGGTCAGGATGCTCTCAATGGTGCAACAATAAAAGCTTTATAGTATCTAGGAGGATAGACAAACTTTCTTTTGTCTCCTCATGAAGTAAAGAGGCTGTTGCACTTTTCTGGAACCAAAGTGTTATTGTGCCAGGATAGATCCTCTGAGATGTGGACACTAAAGAACTTGAAGCCAGGGACAAGGTTGAGGAATGTGTGCTGCTTTTTGATTTCTGGAAATCCACAATGAGCTCTTTGTTTTTCTTCATGCTGGAACACAGTTTGCTTTTAGGTATGTGTTAATGCCAAGAGGGAAAGACATAAGCAATGGTCTTAGAGAAGCAATTATTATAAGGGTCATAAAACTATTTCCAAACAATTTGGAGTTCAACATTCTGCAGTGAGAAAGATTATTCGAAAGTGGAAAGCATTCAAGTCTCAGGAGTGGATATCTGAGCACATTCATCGCAATTCACTGCAAGGTTAGACCATGCATGTTGAAATGTTAAAGTCCTTGACAGTTAAAATTAGAAGACTGAACAATTATGGTTTGTTTAAAAGAGTTGCCAGGAGAAACGTGTTCTGTCTAAAAAGAACACGAAAGCATGACTGAAGTTCAGACAACTGCATCTGAACAAACCACAAGACTTCTGGAACAATGTCCTATGTTGGACATTGACCAAAATGGAATTATTCTTGTGGCAAATATGAGGCCATTTGTCCAACAGCCAAAAACATGGTCGAAATTCTCATGCAACAGGAATGGCTGAAAAATATAAGAATTAAGGTTCTGAAATGTACTAATCAAAGTCCAAATCTCAACCCAATTGAAAGGCTGTGCCCAAAATCCTCAATGAACTGAATCAATGTTGTAAAGAAGAGTGAATATGTGAAAGATTGATGAAGTCATATAGGAAATCATTATTTCAAAGTATTGCTTCTAAAGGTGAATGTAAAACCTAGATAAAAAAGATACATGTTCTTCTTGCAAAAACATAGAATTATAATGACTTTTACACATGACTATGCACTTCAGCTTTGAACTTTGAGAATCCACCATATAATCTAATACATTTTCTAAAAAAAAATTTTCATAATCTATGAAACCTAGTTTCTCGTGACTCCAGCGATCTCCTGTCCGAAGACCAGCTGCTGTGTTCGATTTGCCTGGATGTGTTCACTGATCCAGTCACCACTACATGTGGACACAATTTCTGCAAGAGCTGCCTTACACAGTGCTGGGAGACGAGTCAACACTGTCACTGTCCATTATGTAAAGAGAAATTCACCAAGAGACCTGAACTGAAGATTAATACAACATTGAGAGAGGTAACAGATCACTTCAAGAAGAGAAGTGTTCCTGACAAATCTGAGGTTCATTGTGATGCCTGCATTGGAGAGAAGCTGAAGGCCCTGAAATCCTGTATGGATTGCCGTGCGTCTTTCTGTACATCCCATCTAGCACCTCATAATCATGTTCCAAGCTTTAAGAAACACAAACTAATAAACCCCGTGAAGAACCTGGAGGACTACATATGCCAGAAACATGATAGAGCTCTGGAGCTGTTCTGTAGAGACGATCAGACGTGTGTGTGTCAGTTCTGCACTGAGACGAACCACAAGAATCACAACACTGTTACTATAGAGGAGGAGAGCAGAGAGAGGAAGGTGAGGAACACTGATTAACATGAATTTACTAATGAACACTAATTTATCTGATAGTAGTTCAGATGTAAACAGCTGCAAAATATCGGTTTAAATTATGAAAATGTGTTTAAGGTTGATTAATGTTAAGCCTTTAATCCTTTCAGTTACAACTTTGGACTGTACAAGCTTCTACAAACTAACACAAAGTGCAGTGCAGGCTGACAGAGAGAGAGAAAATGGATCTTTAACCTCTCTAATGAGACTTGCTTTTACTTTACATGCGCGCACATGTTATAATAAACAGTACACACGCGCTGTACACACATGCATACAAACACAAAATAAAAGATGTTTTACGTGCACACGCGTTACTCGCAATCCTAGGTTTCACTGTATTTTTTTTTTATCACTTTCATCGAAGTCAGAAGTATACATGCACTAAGTTTATTGTGTCTTTTTTTCCCCCCGATTTTCTCCCTAATTTAGTCGTGTCCAATTCCTCCCCGTCACTAGGGGGCTCCAACATTAAGGCTATTACTACCACTCAGTCAGGAGGGCCGAAGACTATCACATGTTTCCTCTGAACCACATGACGCCAGCCAACCACATCTTTTTCAAACTGCTCGCTCACGCACCTTTGGGGGTTGCGTTACACACTCAGAGGACAGCACTATCCACTCCTTCCGCTTGCATGAGCTCACAGACACCCCTGATTGACTGTAGAGCCGTGATTAATGTGGGAGCACTAAGTATCTCTCATCCCTCCCCTCTGAGAGTGCTCGGCCAATCAGCTCTCTCTAGACCTCCGGCTGCGAGAGGTTACAGCATCACTCGGGAATCGAACCACCGATCTCTGGATGATAGGGCGAGCACTTTACCACTGCGCCACTCGGATGGCTAAGTTTATTGTGTCTTTAAACAAAAAGAAAACTCCAGATGATTTCATTCTGAGCTTAAGAAGCTTCTGATAGGTTAATTGATTCCATTTGAGTTAATTGGTGGCACTTGTGGATGCATATAAAGGCACATTTCAAACACAGAGCCTCTTTCTTTGACATCATGGGAAAATCAAGAAAAATCAACCAAGACATGAGGAAAAGATTTGTGGACCTACCACAAGTGTGGCTCATCTTTAGGTGCAATTTCCAGATGCCTGATGGGTCCCACATTCATCCGTTCAGACAATAACATGCAAATATTAAAAACATGGGAATGTACAACCATCATACCAGTCAGGAAGGAGACGGATTCTGAATCTCAGAGAGGAACATTTTTTGTCAACAGCAAAAGACCTTGTGAAGATGCTGGCTGAAACTGGTAAGACTGTGTCCATATCCACAGTTAAACGAGTCTGTGTACCACCATGAGCTGAAAGGGAGGAGTGCTTCTGGGAGGAGAAAGACATTACTACAGAACAACCATAAAAATAAAAAAAAACTACAGGTTGCAACTGCACATGGGGACAAAAATCTTAATTTCTGGAGACATGTCCTGTGATCTGATGAAACAAAAATTGAACGGTTGGTGGAAAAGCTTTGAAGCCTCCAACTGTGAAGTATGGGGGTTGTAGTATAATGTTGTGGGGCTGCTTTGCTGCAGAAGGGATAGGTGCAATTCACAAGATAGATGGCATCATGAGAAAAGAAAATAAGTTTGGACAATGACCCCAAACATACTATACCTCCAAATTAGTTACAAGGTGGATTTAAGGACAACAAAGTCAAGGTATTGAAGTGGTCATCACAAAGCCCTGATCTCAATCCCATAGAAAATTTGTGTGGGGCACTGAAGTCGAGTGCGATCAAGAAGGCCTACAAACCTGACCCAGTTACACCAGTTCTGTCAAAAGAAGTGGACCAAAATTCCAGCAAACTATTGTAGAACGCTTTTGGAAGGATACTCGAAATGTTTTGGCCCAAGTGAAACAGTTTGTTGCAATTCTACCAAATACTAAGGAACTGTATGTACATTTTTGACTGATGAAAGTAACAAAAAAAAAAAAAATCAATAAAATTCTCCCTCGCTTGATTCTGACATTTAGCATATACAAAAACTATGTTCATATTTATTGATCTAAAACATAAAAGGTATTCTGATTTAATGCTTGACAGTAAATAAAAACTGTTTTTGTGTTTTTTCCTGAAGTGTATGTAAATATCTGGTTTTAACTGTATAATCTGGCACATACAGTGGTGTGAAAAACTATTTGCCCCCCTCCTGATTTCTTATTCTTTTGCATGTTTGTCACACAAAATGTTTCTGATCATCAAACACATTTAACTATTAGTCAAAGGTAACACAAGTAAACACAAAATGCAGTTTTTAAATGAGGGGTTTTATTATTTAGGGAGAAAAAAAATCCAAACCTACATGGCCCTGTGTGAAAAAGTAATTGCCCCCTGAACCTAATAACTGGTTGGGCCACCCTTAGCAGCAATAATTGCAATCAAGCGTTTGCGATAACTTGCAACGAGTCTTTTACAGCGCTCTGGAGGAATTTTGGCCCACTCATCTTTGCAGAATTGTTGTAATTCAGCTTTATTTGAGGGTTTTCTAGCATGAACCGCCTTTTTAAGGTCATGCCACAACATCTCAATAGGATTCAGGTCAGGACTTTGACTAGGCCACTCCAAAGTCTTCATTTTGTTTTTCTTCAGCCATTCAGAGGTGGATTTGCCGGTGTGTTTTGGGTCATTGTCCTGCTGCAGCACCCAAGATCGCTTCAGCTTGAGTTGACGAACAGATGGCCGGACATTCTCCTTCAGGATTTTTTGGTAGACAGTAGAATTCATGGTTCCATCTATCACAGCAAGCCTTCCAGGTCCTGAAGCAGCAAAACAACCCCAGACCATCACACTACCACCACCATATTTTACTGTTGGTATGATGTTCTTTTTCTGAAATGCTGTGTTACTTTTACGCCAGATGTAACGGGACACGCACCTTCCAAAAAGTTCAACTTTTGTCTCGTCGGTCCACAAGGTATTTTCCCAAAAGTCTTGGCAATCATTGAGATGTTCTTTTAGCAAAATTGAGACGAGCCTTAATGTTCTTTTTGCTTAAAAGTGGTTTGCGCCTTGGAAATCTGCCATGCAGGCGGTTTTTGCCCAGTCTCTTTCTTATGGTGGAGTCGTGAACACTGACCTTAATTGAGGCAAGTGAGGCCTGCAGTTCTTTAGATGTTGTCCTGGGGTCTTTTGTGGCCTCTCGGATGAGTTGTCTCTGCGCTCTTGGGGTAATTTTAGTCGGCTGGCCACTCCTGGGAAGGTTCACCACTGTTCCATGTTTTTGCCATTTGTGGATAATGGCTCTCACTGTGGTTCGCTGGAGTCCCAAAGCTTTAGAAATGGCTTTATAACCTTTACCAGACTGATAGATCTCAATTACTTTTGTTCTCATTTGTTCCTGAATTTCTTTGGATCTTGGCATGATGTCTAGCTTTTGAGGTGCTTTTGGTCTACTTCTCTGTGTCAGGTAGCTCCTATTTAAGTGATTTCTTGATTGAAACAGGTGTGGCAGTAATCAGGCCTGGGGGTGACTACAGAAATTCAACTCAGGTGTGATAAACCACAGTTAAATTATTTTTTAACAAGGGGGGCAATCACTTTTTCACACAGGGCCATGTAGATTTGGAGTTTTTTTTCTCCCTTAATAACGTAAACCTTCATTTAAAAACTGCATTTTGTGTTCAATTATGTTATCTTTGACTAATAGTTAACGGTTTTTGATGAGCAGAAACATTTAAGTGTGACAAACATGCAAAAGAACAAGAAATCAGGAAGGGGGCAAATAGTTTTTCACACCACTGTAACTGCTCATAACTTTCCTTATACACAACATTTTGATTCCATTTATGGTGCAGGTTTAACTTCAGGCAAATAACTAAGTACTGCAAATTCTACTTTTGCGTGATGCTTGCTGAACTGACATACAGACAGAAACATTTCCCATTTATATATGTTACATAAGGATATGATTGAAAGAGTGAGTTCTGACCAATGTACAAACAAAACCTTTCTTTTATGTATATACAAACCGAATTCCAAAAAAGTTGGGACACTAAACAAATTGTGAATAAAAACTGAATGCAATGATGTGCAGATGGCAAATGTCAATATTTTATTCAGAATAGAACATAGATGACAGATCAAAAGTTTAATCTGAGAAAATGAATCATTTTAAAGGAAAAATATGTTGATTCCAAATTTCACGGTGTCAACAAATCCCAAGTAGCAATAAGAGGCTGGAAAAAGTAAATTTGAGCATAACGAAGAGCTGGAAGACCAATTAACAGTAATTAGGTTAATTGGCAATATGATTGGGTATAAAAAGAGCTTCTCAGAGTGGCAGTGTCTCTCAGAAGCCAAGATGGGTAGAGGATCACCAATTCCCACAATGTTGTGCAGAAAGATAGCGGAGCAATATCAGAAAGGTGTTACCCAGCGAAAAATTGCAAAGACTTTGCAGTTATCATCATCAACTGTGCAAAATATCATCCAAAGATTCAGAGAATCTGGAACAATCTCTGTGCGTAAGGGTCAAGGGCGTAAAACCATACTGGATACCCGTGATCTCCGGGCCCTTAAACGACACTGCACCACAAACAGGAATGCTACTGTAAAGGAAATCACAGAATGGGCTCAGGAATACTTCCAGAAACCATTGTCAGTGAACACAATCCACCGTGCCATCCGCCGTTGCCGGCTGAAACTCTACAGTGCAAAGAAGAAGCCATTTCTAAGCAAGATCCACAAGCACAGGCGTTTTCATTGGGCCAGGGATCATTTAAAATGGAGTGTGGCAAAATGGAAGACTGTTCTGTGGTCAGACGAGTCACGATTCGAAGTTCTTGTTGGAAATGTGGGACGCCATGTCATCCGGACCAAAGAGGACAAGGACAACCCAAGTTGTTATCAACGCTCAGTTCAGAAGCCTGCATCTCTGATGGTATGGGGTTGCATGAGTGCGTGTGGCATGGGCAGCTTGCATGTCTGGAAAGGCACCATCAATGCAGAAAAATATATTCAGGTTCTAGAACAACATCTAGTCATCTCTTTCAGGGAAGACCCTGCAGTTTTCAACAAGATAATGCCAGACCAAATTCTGCATCAATCACAACATCATGGTTGCGTAGGAGAAGGATCCGGGTACTGAAATGGCCAGTCTGCAGTCCAGATCTTTCCCCTATAGAGAACATTTGGCGCATCATAAAGAGGAAGGTGCGACAAAGAAGGCCCAAGACGATTGAACTGTTAGAGGCCTGTATTAGACAAGAATGGGAGAGCATTCCTATTTCTAAACTTGACAAACTGGTCTCCTCGGTCCCCAGACGTCTGTTGAGTGTTGTAAGGGGAGATGCCACACAGTGGTGAAAATGGCCTTGTCCCAACTTTTTTGGGATTTGTTGACACCATGACATTTTGATTCACCATATTTTTCCCTTAAAATGATAAATTTTTTCAGTTTAAACTTTAGTTCCGTGATTTATGTTCTATTCTGAATGAAATATTGACATTTGCCATCTCCACATCATTGCATTCAGTTTTTATTCACAATTTGTTTAGTGTCCCAACTTTTTTGGAATCCGGTTTGTAGATTAAACAATTAAAGATTAACAATGAGTTTGTTCAAAAACAAAAAAGAAAATAACTACTGTACCTATCGCAATGTTTTCTGCTCTGTCCTCAGACTCATCTGGGCAAAACACGGACAGATGTGCAGAAGATGATTCAGCCCCGACTGAAGAAGATCGAAGAGATCAGACACTCAGTAGAGCTCAGCAAAGTGTGTGCAAAATGGCATGAGTTTATATAAGCTCCAATCAGTAGTTTTCTTTTTAAAAACTATATAGACTGTCATTAAACATTAGTTCATTATTTAGTCTTATCTGATGAAGAACGAATGTGTTTCTTTTAGAGAAACATAGAGAAAGAGAAAGCAGGTAGTGTTGAAGTCTTCACTGCTCTGATTCGCTCCATTGAGAGAAGTCAGGCTGAGCTGCTGGAGGTGATGGAGGAGAAGCGGAAAGCAGCAGAGAGGCAGGCTGAAGGACTCATTAAAGAGCTGGAGCAGGAAATCACTGTGCTAAAGAGGAGAGACACTGAGCTGGAGCAGCTCTCACACACTGAGGATCATCTCCACCTCCTACAGGTCAGTGTTCCTCTCTCTGCTCACTGGCAATGCAGAACATCACAGAACAACACTCACCATGCTGAGGGATTTCTCCTCTCTCCTGCTCTACTGTAGATTTCCTCCTCCATGTGCAGCCCTCCACACACCAAGAACTGGACTGAGATCAGTATTAACACTGACCTGAGTGGGGACACTGTGAGGACAGCTCTGTCTCAGCTTCAGCAGACTCTCAATGAGAAACTCACTAAAACACTCAATGACAAGTTAAAGGAAGCAGGTGAGAAACCTATATATTTACAATATATGCACAGGATGCCAGCAAAATGAGATCTCCATTTTGGCTGTTCTGAGAAATAAAGGGAGAGAGAGAGAGAGAGAATTAGTATTACAAGCTGTTAGAAAAAATGTTTTATGCATGTCTTTTGAGTCATAAAGGTGTTTAAGAACCAATATGTCAATATTATAATATATTTGAAAGATTTTGCAAAACACTATAAGTTAATTTGTCATAATTTTGCCCCAATGAGGGCATTACCATAGTAAAGGGGTGGACCATATAATGTCCGATTTGGTGTCAAGCAACTGCATATACATCTTTATATGCAGATGATGTGGTCCCATCAGGTCATATTGGAGTTCACAAATCCTGACTGTATTATGTAGCGTAGCAGACATAACTAGGTGGATGATAATCAACGTCTTTAAATATCCACAAAACCAGTGGCAGTTATAGTTTAAAGCTTATAAGATAAGAATATTTTGTTGGAGGCAACCATATGTGCCTGCTGACAATAATTTGCCAAAATGAATGTAAGTCCATGAATGGCTTTTATTTTGTTCTGCTGTGAAACTGTTCACATGTTGTAGTCATAGGTATACAATAGTTTGCATTATGTAATCTGTTAAGCTTTTAGATTCATCTGAATCAGAGACTACATTAAGTCTAATAAATGCCATGTTTTGTTGTATTTAGACTCCACAGAACTGAAGAGGATTCAGCAGTATGCAGGTAAATTGAGGTTTCTGATTTCCTTTTATATTAAAATGTAAATAAAAGGAAGTCTTTAACTGTCAGGAATTTTGATGGTGGGCCAACTGACCTTGCAGTAAATATTCAGTGGAACATCATATTCCAAAACACTCGTAAATCAAAGCAAATTGTCCCATAAGAAATAATGAAAACTTAAATTTTTCGTTCCACAGCCCAAAAAAATAAATACATAAAAATAATTAATACAAACTATAAAGGAGAAATTAAACAAATTAACCTGCACTTTACCTTAAAAAAAAAAAAAGTAAAAATAATTCCCGACAGATAAGTGTTTCCGTTTTTGCGTGCAGGCACTCTGTTTGTGTTTGTGTATGTGTTTGAAGCTAAAGTAAGAGGAGCCTCTTATTTTCAGCCCCTCAGCCTGTCCTGTGTGTGTGTTATGTCTGTGCACGCGCTTAATTTGTGTATGTGAAGCAGAGAGGGGGTGCTTCACACACACACACACACACACACACACACACACACACACACACACTAAAGGCGAGAGAGAGAGAGAGAGAGAGAGAGAGAGAGAGAGAGAGTGAACCGGCACGGTGTCAAATTACGCAGGCGCACACACATAATGACAGAGCGGGGAAAAATTGATTTTTAACCTCTAATGAGACGTTCTTTTGCTTTACACGCACGCACACACGTGTTATAAGAAACAGTACACTCACTCTGTACACACGCACTTTCAAACACAAAATAAATGATCTTTTACACACACACACGTGGCCAGACTGTTATAGTAAACAGTACACGTGTGCACAGATGTTGATTATACCAGTAAACGACGTGCACCAAGACCCAGCAGGGGAGACGATTACCCAAGAGAGAGAAAAACCATTGGCTCGTGATGCTCGGTGCTCAGTTGTGATACATGATACTCGGTACTCGTAAGCCAATACTTGCTCATTTCAATGGTCAAAATTTATTACAAATCTTTGCTTGTCTTGCAGAACACTCGCAAACCGTATTACTCAATCCGAGGATTTACTGTAATTTAATTTGGACCCAAGATTACAAAAAAAACCTGGGGCCAAGAAATAACCCATAAAAAGGAGCTTCTATGTGACAGGGAAGCCGAGGAGTGCCAGGATGCCAAGGATGACAGGGTCAATGGACAGCAGGAGCAGTAGCAGAATGAGAAATTAGATTAAGCAGCCACCATGGAGTAATTTCATGATTAAGTGCGACTTGAAGGGAGTTTGTGTGCCATGCCATAATCCCAATGATGATGATAATTCAAATTAAAGAAGACATATTATGAAAATTTTACTCCATATTAAATTTTAGATATTCAATGTGTGTGTTGTGCGTGTTCAAGCAACCAAAAACATGCGAAAAAAACATTTCTTTTTGTCGTTTTTCCATATATGTACTAAACAGGGGCTTAAACAAACCAATTAGATATTACCCCTAACAGGACCCCATACAATAAGATGCCCTTATTTAACTTGTTGTGAACAAGCTATTCTATTCTACAAGATATCATGCCTTGGGAGATTGTCATGCTTTAAAAAATTTTGGGCTCTTAGCTCCAGTAACTGGGAAATCTTAATGCTAATGCATACAAACACATATTACACAGTTTATTGTTTCAAACTTTATGGCAACGCACAATGTCCTCTCTCTGTATGATACACAGTGTATAAAAATATTTAAGTTACTCATATACATTTACATACATACTCATTCCTAAAATTGCCCACCCTTTCTCCCACATCTTACCTTACATTGAGAAGCTGTGTTTGACCATGCCCCCACCACAATAAACTAATAACAGCATTCCTTAATCCTTAATAACAGCATTATCAATGGAAAAATATTGTTTTTCATTTTTCTAAATATCTAAATTTTGTTGAGTTCTGATAACTGCACATAGTTCACACATCTTCCTTTTTAGCAGAATTATGTTTAATAATTTTGCTACTTTATCCCTGCTATAAATGTTCATTGATTATCCAATGGAATATGATACATCATTCTCACATCACACATTGTGTGTCTCTCTTAGTGGATGTGATCCTGGATCCTGACACAGCTCACCCCAAACTCATCATTTCTTCTGACGGAAAACAAGTGACACATGGAGACAAACGACAGGATCTCCCTGATACACCAGAGAGGTTTAATACATGTGTTATGGTTCTGGGAAAGCAGAGTTTCTCCTCAGGGAGATTTTATTATGAGGTGCAGGTTAGAGGAAAAACTGCATGGGATCTTGGAGTTGCCAGAGAGTCCATTAATAGGAAGAGGGACATTACACTAAGCCCTGGGGATGGATTCTGGACTGTGTGGCTGAGGAATGGGAAAGAATATGAGGCTCTTACCAGACCTGCTGTCCCCCTGACACTGAGAGAGAAGGTGGAGAAGGTGGGGGTGTTTGTGGATTATGAGGAGGGTCTGGTCTCCTTTTATGATGTGGAGTCCAGATCTCATATCTACTCTTTCACTGGTCAGTCTTTCACTGAGAAGCTTTATCCATACTTCAGTCCTTGTACAAATGATGGAGGTAAAAATTCAGCACCACTGGTCATCTCTCCTGTATGTAAGACTCAATGACTTTTCATCACACATTAAATCAAAAGCATAAAAGGGTATTTTACAACTTTTTCTGTCAACTGAACCACACAACAAAGCTGTCATTGAACCACACCATCTATTTTGTCAGCTTCATAATAAAAGGAAATTTGTACTGGAGTTTTCAATCCAAATTCTACTTTAGGTTTTAAGTCATGTTTATAGTCAAAATCTCATGCTTCATTTAAGTGTCGAGACATCCCATCCAATACGTTTACCCAGGGGCGGAGTGGCCATCTGGAGTACCGGGACTTTCCCGGTGGGCCGGTGTTCTGTCGATTTTTGCTGCCTTGTCGAAAAATGCTACCGTAGCACAAATCGATAGCAGAGTCTGTCGATTTACGCTACCGCATCACTACAACTACACTGTGGACGTTAAATCATATTTGAAGAGTTTATTGTATTTATTATCATTATCATAAATTAAATAAAAAACGCAAGTCATCACGTGCGTAAGCATTTATGTTTGGACTACTCTGTGCACTGAATAGTGCTGCACACATATGATAACCACAAGATATTCAAGTATACAAAAAGATGTAAACATAGGTGTTTAAATTTGAGACACTGAACCAGTTTCAAGATTTTATTTTCCTCAACCTTAAGACTCATTCACGACAATTTATGCAGAAACTAGAATGTTTCGGTCAAATTAAGCAAAGGAAAACGGTTTAAACCCACCGCCAACCGAAGTCTCAGCACCAAGGTAGTATGGATTTATGGGCGTGGAAACAGTGTGCAAACTTGTGAGACTGAGCATGCGCAGATCCGATAGTTAGCAAAACTCGATGGGTAGCATTTTTCGATTGAACACCGGCCCAGTCAGTACGCAAATATATAAAACATGATGGAAACCATAATATTGCATCTCTTTCCTACTCATATGCATGAGTGCGTCGATCGCACGAACGCCGCCAACAAAGAGCGACAAACAGCTGTTTACAGAAATATAGCGGAGAAGCTAACAGTGTGTTTATGTTACTGCGCATGCGGATGTTTTTCCCTCCCTAAATATTAATTAGACACCTTCACTTTTAATTTACGGAGAGGGAGAGATATTGAACCTTTTTCGATGCAGCGAATTTCTTTGAGCAAATTAATAATAATTTCAATGAATGAAAGGAGGAAGAAGAAAAGGTGGAGCTGAAAAGTACATGAAAATAAGAAAACGCTCTAGAGGTAAATGCTGTGAAATGCTTTAAATGAACAGATTCTGCTTTTGGTGTGAAGGAAAATTCCGCTCTGATGGCTCTAACATTACGGTCAGGGACAGAGAGGCTGGATCCAGCAGCTCACCACATCTCACATCATAATACACTGGCTCATTAAAGTAGAGATAAATTTTTAAAACCACATACTAGTATAAAAATATAACACAAACAAAAACATAAATAAAAAAGTATCATTGAACATATTGTAGCGTTTTTCGACGCTAGCAGGGATCTTGAAGGACGAGTGAGCTTACTTGCTCCCCAATGCAAATGGCTGGGGAGTAGTTTATTAAACTCAGCACAAGCGCACACATACACACGCCCAACTTGGCCGAAGCCACTAACCTAAACACCCTTCTCTCTCATGGTGGACACATAGAGAACCCCCGCAAGGCATGACGGTTGTCAGCTGCCGCCCCGCCCATGCCACACTGCCCCCACCCGAGCTGTGACCGTCCCCGGTCACCATGACTCCCAGTCTTAGAGGCGTGAAGGCGGTCGGCGCTGGCGCTGTGAACGCCGGGGTCCTTTTGTGGAGAAGTGCAACATTGTCCCGGAGGCGGTCCGGCCTCCGCAGAGTTCAATGTTTCGCCGGCATGCGGCTGTTAAGGCGCAAGCCGGTCTCGGTGGAGCAAAACTTGCGTCCGCCCCGCCAACCACACCCTGTAGATGACATCGGAGAGCTGGGCAAGTACTGTACAGGGGCCCACCCAGTGAGACATGAACTTGGGTGAAAGCCCTCTCTTCCTTCCGGAGGAACACACCCACTCTTGCTCACCAGCAGAAAAGCCTCGCCCCCGGCTGGGAGTGTCCACGCCCACACGCTCCACAGGTGTGGTCATCAGCCGCCGCCCCGCCTACGCCACAATATATTGGGTCATATTTGTAAAAAAAAAAAAATATAGAAACAAAGAAAAGAACAATAAGTTCAAAGTTATTCATATAAGTGTAAAGTTAGTATGATTTTGAAAGTGCTATAACTCCACCTGGCACAGTTTCATCCCAGTGGAACAATCTGACTACATGTGCAGTGCCATGGAAAAGTATTTGCCCCTTCCTGATTTTTTTCTTTGCATATTTATCACACTTGTATGGGTGGAATTTCACTTAAACATTTTATGAGGAAAAGACAAATTAGCCTTTTTGTTTGTGAGATATCATGAACATTTCGCAGGGGGTATCATCGTGATGTAGTGTAAGATCTACCACTCATCAGTGTAAACTGTAAGTGCAGCAGGTCAGGGATGATGAACCAGTGCCTGCTGATGATGACCAACACCTCTTCCCTGATCTACCACAGCCGAGTGAAAAGAATCACAATCAAACTGAACAGGTAAGCTGGAATAAAATCAGTAGCAGCATTAACTCGTGCTAGTAATTATTATGGTAGTCAATATTAATTTAAAAATACAGTTTCACAGAATTATTTCGAATTAATATTGACTACCATAATAATTAAAACAAGTAACTAGTTTACTAGCGTGAGCTAATGCTGCTACTGATTTTATTTCAGCTTACCTGTTCAGTTTTATTGCTATTCTTTTTAAAATATTGTCTTTATAGATTTATATGTAGTTTGTCTTGATGTTCTTTCCTTTGTTTCTTTGTTTTACTAATATGACCCAATATATGTTCAGTGATACTTCAAATAATATGTTTAAATAGCATTGATTTCCATATTGTGTTATATTTTTATACTAGTAACTGGTGTTAAAAAATTCTCTCTACATTAATGAGCCAATGTATTATGATGTGGGCTGCTGTGGGCCAGAAAGACCAGGGCCACTTTTTGGTCCCAGTCCGCCCCTGCATTCACCTAAAGATTCATTTCATGAAGCTTTATTTAAGAGCTCATTGTACTGACTAGTGGACAAATTTTGTGTAGCAAGTTTATTTCAATAAGCTTATGCAATGTCACAATATGTACAGTATTTCCTGAGTTGCATTAATTTCTCTCCAAGATCTTATGATGGTGGGAAAGTCAAAGCGCTGCGTAAAGTCTTTTCTAGCAAATACCAAAGGTTCTCAATAAGGTTAAGGACTGGACAATGTGATGGCCAACCCATGTGTAAAAATTATGTCACATGCTCCCTGAACCTCTGTTTCACAATTTGACCCTTGCATTGTCATCTTGGAATATGTCCATGACATCAGGGAAGGGAAAAAATCCCTTTGATTTTTAAAGACACAGAAAGAGGGTTTAATTTTAAACAACTTAAAATTAAATGTAGTGGATATCTAAAAAGCTGACCCGTGAGAATGCAGTCCTGTACCTCTCACATACCTCAGCTGGCACTGTGGATGCAGCACTGTAACTCCCACACCTACAAGAGATTTGTAAAAAATACAAAAGCTAAAAATCAAAACTGAATGAAAAGTTGTGAAAAAGGGGACCTTAAAAAATTAACAATGAACCTGGAGAAATGAAAGAGAAAAGGGGAAAATGAGTATTGAAAGAAAAGTGGAGAACATTGAAATTAATTGCAATTGTCTATTATAAGTTGTTATTATAAGTGTTAATGGTCATTTTTTTGCTTGAAATAATTTTTATTCATGTTCAATTTATTTATTTTTGTCTTTTTTGTCATAAAGATTTTGAATGTTATCCAGTATAATGTGGTTCTTGAATGCTACAAACCAACAGTAATTTATGGTTTGTGACCACCCCCATAACCAAAACCAACCAGTACAACCCCCAAGTATCATTTCATAATAATGAATTCAAATTGCATCCAATAAATCTCTCATGCATGGACGTCGCTAAGCTCCAGCTGTTTCCTCTAGTGAAAATGAAGCTGTTTTAATTGGAAAATCTAACTGTCTATAATACATTACACAGTGCATATGGCATAAACTACCATAGAGTTATGCACATGAATTATTAAAAATAGTGACAGGCAGCATTCAGTGCACTCGTTTTAACTGCATAGCTACGGAAGCGCATTGCAGTGTGATTTACAGAGATCGAAAAATCTTTTTTTTGGTAATAAATATAGTATTGTATTAAATAATGTCCCAAATCATAAAATACATTTATTAGCCTTAGAGTAGGGTTTTTGTCACTTTGATTAGAATTAAATTAGAAAAAGTTACTTTTTTTTAATGAATAGGGGGAAAATTATATTAATAATTTTTATTTTAAATTTAATTAAATATGCTTTGTTTAATTACATTAAAACAATGTTTGTCTATATTAATGAATTTGAATAAATAGCCTAGTAGCTATGAAATGTTAAGGGGTTGAATAGAGAACCTACTGTCTTATTTATGTAGCTAAAACACTAAATTAAATTAAATTAAATTAGATAACATGATGATCAAAGTTTTAATATTTATATTTAACTGTAGATGGAAGGTTTTTCAAGTCACATGAAAGAAAAAGATGTTCTATTCTTACCTGCTGCTTATTTGGAGACCTCTGTAGAGCTCGTCTGTCCTGCATGGTGCTGTTCCCGAACCAGGTCGTGATGTTTCCCGTCAGGATGCTCTCTATGGTGCAGGAGTAGAAATTCCTGAGCACCTTGGAGAGCAGTCTGAAGTCTCTCAAACGTCTGAGGTGGTACAGGCGCTGCCGGGCCTTTTTCACCACGGTGTTGGTGTGACAAGACCATGCCAGGTCCTCCGTGATGTGAACACCGAGGTATCTGAAGCTGTCCACTCTCTACACTGAGCTCCTGTTGATGACGGGGGTCTGGTAGGTCCTCTCCTGCTTTGTACTAAAGTCCACTATCAGCTCCTTTGTCTTACTGACGTTCAAGAGGAGATTGTTCCTCTGGCACCAGTTCTCCAGATTTCCAATCTCCTCCAGGTAGGCCGACTCATTGTTGTTCGTGATCAGGCCGACCACGACAGTGTCATCAGCAAACTTGATGACGGCGGTGGAGTTGGTAGTGGCCACGCAGTCGTAGGTGTATAAAGAGTACAGCAGTGGGCTCAGAACACAACCCTGGGGGGCTCCAGTGCTGAGAGTGAGGGAGGCTGAGACATGACCGCCCATCCTTACTGCCTGTGGTCTGCCTGTTAGGAAGTTTGAGATCCACTGACACATAGATGAGCTGAGTCCCAGGTGCTCCAGCTTGGTGGTGAGTATGGAGGGAATTATGGTATTAAATGCAGAGCTGTAGTCGATGAAGAGCATTTTCACATAATTTCCCCTCTTAGTGTCCAGGTGAGTGAGTGATGTGTGGAGGAGATGAGAGATGGCATCGTCTGTGGAACGGTTTGGACGATAAGCGAACTGTAGTGGGTCAAGTGTGTCCGGTAGTGAAGAGATGATAAGTCTCTGACCAGGCGTTCAAAGCACTTAATCACTACTGAGGTGAGGGCTACAGGGCGATAGTCATTGAGGGAAGCAGGATGTGGTTTCTTTGGAACAGGAACAATGATGGACTCTTTGAAGCATGTGGGGATCACCGACTGAGATAAAGAGATGTTGAATATCTCAGTGAACACAGGTGCTAGCTATTCTGCGCAGGCTCTGAGGATATGGCCTGAGATGCCGTCTGGTCCTGCTGCTTTCCTGGTATTCACTCTCTTGAAGGCTCTCCTCACGTCGTGCTCGGAGATGATGAGCGTGTTTCCGGTACTGGCAGTGTCTTCCTGTCTGCAGCTGTTAGCGCCGCTAGCATTAGCGCCATTAGCATTACCGCCGCTAGCATTAGCATAGCTAGCGTCTTTAGCTGCAGCCTCGAAGCTAGCATAGAAGGTGTTCAGCTCGTCTGCCAGAGTCGCGTCCGCGTTCATCATACCGGATGTTGGTGGTTTATAATCCGTTATTGTTCTCAGTCCCTGCCACAGGCTCCTAAGAGTCACTCTGTTGGAGCTGTGACACTAGTTTCCTTCCGTAGCGCTGCTTCGCCTCTTTCACCGCCTTCCGGACGTTGTATGACGCAGCCTCGTATGGTTCCATGTCCCCCGACACAAGTCCCGTGTTGTAGGCACCGGTGCGAGATCTCAGAGCGTGGCGGATGGTTTTATCCATCTACGGCATCTGGTTGGGGAACGTTCTGATAGTCTGTTTCTCTACGGTATCATCCGCTAGTTTCCCAATGAATCCCACAACTGCTTCCGTAAACACGCTGACGTCATCGGCGCTGTTTCTGAACATGTCCCAGTCTGCGTCATCGAGTGCGTCCTGTAACGCGGCCACCGATTGGTCCGTCCAGCGCGCGACCTCACTCTGAACCGGAACTTCCTGTTTCAGCCTTTGTTTATATTTTGGCATGAGGAAAATGGCGGCATGGTCGGATTTTCCAAACGCTGGACGAGATTGCGCCTTGTAACCGTCTTTGACCGTAGTATAACAATGGTCCAGTGTCCTTTCACCCCCGGTGGGGCAGGTGATATGCTGATGAAAGTTCGGCGCTGCGCATTTGAGGTTGGCACTATTAAAGTCCCCCGCCACAATGAGCGCAGTGTCCCAGTGCTGTGTCTGGTGCTGTGTGAGGGCCTCATGCAGCTCGCAAAAGGCAGTGTCCGTGTCCGCTTGTGGTGGGATATAAACGGCGCTGATTATGACCGATGTGAACTCCCAGGGTAGATAAAAAGGACGACACATGATGGACAGTAGTTCCAGGTTTGGTGTGCAGGAGCGTGTAAGAGGAACAATGCTCGCGCTGTTGCACCAGCTATTGTTCACCATTAAACACACGCCGCCTCCCCTTGACTTCCCCGAGTCCCGCGTCCTGTCCATGCGGTGAACCGAGAAGAACTCGGCTGGTTGTATGGCGTGGTCTGGCACCGCTGGGTTCAGCCATGTCTCGGTGAAGCAGAGGAGATTGCAGTCCCAAATGTCTCTCTGGAACTTTATCCTGGCAATGAGGTCATCGAGGTTGTTTTCCGGTGACTGGACGTTGGCGAGCAGGATGCTAGGCAGAGGTGTGAGGTGTGCACGGGCTCTCAGCCTGTTCCTGACGCCGGCTCTTTTCCCTCGGGGCCTCCGCTTCGCGTCGCGTCCATTGTTCTCCCTCAAGATCTCACTCGGCCAGCTCGGATCCGGAGTTAAAAACCTCGAATTGTGAGTACATTGTATACCAATAGAAACAAGAGTGTCTCTATCATACCTAATGTACTCAATGGTTGTGATTTTGCCGATTTTAAAACACTGAAATCTAACTTAAAAAACAAAAACAAAGAAAAGGTGGTCGGAGCAGTCATGACGGCAGCCTACCTCACCGGCGCATTTCAGTTCTCTCAGGTAGCTCTAAATGAAACTAGTCCTCCTGGATACAGCTACATTCACCAGCCTCGGCTAACTGGTAGAGGAGGAGGCATCGCAGTTATTTACAATAATAGTCTAACTATCTTACAAAAACTTTGGCACAAATTTAATGCATTTGAAGTTTTCTATAGTAACATAAAAAGTGTAGCGACAAATATGAAGTCTGTTCAGTCAATCCCACTAATTATCATTTACAGACCTCCAGGGCCGTTCTCTGAATTTCTCTGTGAATTTGCAGATTTTCTCTCAAACCTGTTCGATTCTGTAGACAAAGCATTAATTGCTGGAGACTTTAATATTCATTTTGTGAATCCAAAAGACCCTCTAAAAGTCCATACTGGACTCAGTAAATCAGTGTTTAGTAGGACCCACTCATAAAGCAGGTCACACTTTAGATTTAATATTATCCTTCGGATTCTTCTTCTTCTTTGTCTTTCAGCTGTTCCCTTTCAGGGGTTGCCACAGCGAATCATCTGCCTCCATCTAACCCTATCCTCTGCATCCTCTTCTCTCACACCAACTTCATGTCCTCTCTCACTGCATCCATAAATCTCCTCTTTGGTCTTCCTCTAGACCTCCTGACTGGCATTTCCAACCTCAGCATCCTTCTACCGATACATTTACAATCTCTCCTCTGAACATGTCCAAACCACCTCAATCTGGCCTCTCTGACTTTATCTCCAAAACATCTAACTGCCAATTTATATTTAAATTCATACATATCCAATCTATGTATTCTATCTTTGTCTTTCCATTTTTCTCTCACTTATTAATCATACACATTCAACAATACAACACAACTATTCTTATACGTCCTTATACATAATACAAATCACAAAATCACAATCGTAAATAATCACTACCTATTCTAATTTTCTAACCATGCATTTCCCCAGCAGCCACCTGATATCAGGACTTTTCACCTGGACCCTGAATAGAAGGATAAAGCGGTATAGAGGATGAATGAATGAATGAATGAATGAATGAATGAGTTCACTATTGGCAACACGGTGTCTTAGTGGTTAGCACAGTCACCTTGCATCTCCAGGGTCCAGGTTTGATTCCTGTCTCAGGTCTGTGTGCATGTAGTTTGCATGTTCTCCCCGTGCTTGGTGTGTTTCCTCCAGGTACTCCTGGGTTATCTCCCACAGTCCAAAGACATGCAGATTAGGCGAATTGGCGTTCCCAAATTGCCCCTAGTGTGTAAATGAGCGTGTGAATGTGTGTATGTGTGTGCGCTACAATGTTTTGGTCCCCCATCCACGGTGTACCCTGCTTTGTGCCCTAAGTCTCTTGGGATAGGCTGCAGGCCCCCGGCGACAGGATAAATGGTATAAACGATGAGTAAGATGATGATCAGTTCACTGTTCAGTGTTACAGTATATAATGAAAGTAAAAATGTGTTCCTCCTTTAGAGAAACACAGAGAAAGCGAAAGCAGACAGTGTTGAAGTCTTCACTGCTCTGATTCGCTCCATTGAGAGAATGAGCTGCTGGAGGCTGAGCTGCTGGAGGTGATGGAGGAGAAGCGGAAAGCAGCAGAGAGTCAAGCTGAAGGACTCATTAAAGTGCTGGAGCAGGAAATCACTGTGCTAAAGAGGAGAGACACTGAGCTGGAGCAGCTCTCACACACTGAGGAGCATCTCCATCTCCTACAGGTCAGTGCTCCTCTCTCTGCTCACTGGCAATGCAGAACATCACCGAACAACACTCACCATGCTGAGGGATTTCTCCTCTCTCCTGATCTACTGTAGATTTCCTCCTCCATGTGCAGCCCTCCACACACCAAGAACTGGACTGAGATCAGTATTAACACTGACCTGAGTGGGGACACTGTGAGGACAGCTCTGTCTCAGCTTCAGCAGACTCTCAATGAGAAACTCATGAAAACACTCAATGACAAGTTAAAGGAAACAGGTATGAAACCTTAAAACATAGGGATATTTTTGTTATCGTTAGCTAACATTGAGTCAAATAATGCATGTCATGTTTTATTATATTTAGTTTCCACAGAACTGAAGAGGGTTCAGCAGTATGCAGTTACAGTGAATTTTCTGTTTTCCTCTCATTAAATTTACACATCAACATTAGACTTAAACGAGACTTTCCAGCTACAAAGAAGTCTCAAATTGTGCCTCATTAGCCTCCACACTATACTGTAGCTCTCTACTACAGCCGTGATCTGCTGGAGAAAAGCTGATCTTGTATTTATATTCGTTGTAAAGTACCACAGAGCGCATTTGTCTATAAACAGACTTACTGTACTGTGATTTACATTTATCAAATTGCTTTTCCACACAGATACAAAGTTTTACACATATGCTGGATTATTTTATACATACTTTAGAGCAAAAGAGACAGAGTCAAAGTACATAAGTGGCACTTAAGTATTTCACTTTCTTCATGGTTTCTTTAGTAACCTTTTTATGTCTTTATTAAAATCACACAGGCACACACACACACACACACACACACACACACATTTTCTTATTAACTGATCTATTAATAGATTAATGAAAACAGCCAATAGTGGTCAGAGTCCCTATGCTAAACCCTGTCCGCCACCACAGTGAGCACATTAGTATCTCTATATTGCCTGCAGTGTGTGTGTGTGTGTGTGTGTCTGTGTGTGTGTGTGTGTGTGTCTGTGTGTGTGTCTGTGTGTGTGTGTGTCTGTGTGTGCGCCCTGCCATGGATTAGCACCCTGTCCATGGTGTACCCTGCCTCTTTGCATTTCACAATGAACTTTACATTTACTCAGCATCTATTATACTGACATACTGACTACTGACATACGAGTGGTACACATGCACTTTGTCTGCTGAGCATCATGTGATTACAACGGAGCCAATGGTTTTTCTCTCTCACGCTGCCGGATTATGGGTAGTCATCTCCCATGCTCAGTCTCAGTGCGTATGTTTCACTCATATAGTCAGCATCCATGTGCGCATGTACAGTACTGTTTACTATAACATTGTGACCATGTGTGTGTGCACGGGTAAAGTATCTTTTTTGTGTGCAAGAGTACTGACTTTAGTAACTGTACTGCAACAACGGTCCCTGTGAAGAAAAAGGTTAAAAATGCTGTAGCAGTGCAGGAGATACCATACCATACCACTTTATTTCTAGACGAGAGGTTATAAAAGCATGGACAAGTGATTCCATGTGCCGCCTTGACAATTTAGGCTTAATCTTTGCTACTTGCCTCAAATGGAAAAAACTGGATTTTACAACAGCATTTACTTGACTATCCATTTTTAGAGTGGGATCCATTTTAATACCCAAATTTGTAATCAAGGCTTTCTCAAATGGGGCCAAGGATGAGAGGTCAAAGTGAGGAGATTTGTGGAAGCCACTAGGTCTAAACAACATAACTTCGGTCTTTTCCTCATTGACATTCAAGAAGTTAAACGCCAACCATCTTTTAACATCAACAAGGCAGTCCAGAAGAAGCTTGACAGAACATGCACCACTGTGCTTTAATGGGAGGTAAACCTGACAGTCATCTGCATAAAAATGAAAGGAGATGTTATATTTCCGTAAAATAGCAAATACAAGGAAAATAAAAGTGGACCAAGAGTGGAGCCCTGTGGTACCCCCCAAGGAAGGGCAGCAGAGTTGGAAGTGAAGCCATCTATACTGACACAGAAGGTTCTATCAGAGAGGTAGGACCTAAACCACTGCAAGGCTGAGCCTGTAATGCCCACCCACTGTTCCAACCTGGATAAAAGAATCTCATGGTCTATCTGTCAAGAGTGAATTAACTTCGGGGACCAGAAGATTAGCTTTAGCGGTTAGCCCAATGTAGCGTGGATGGTAAACCCAAACGCGGATGAGAAGCGAGTAGGCAGGATAACCACGCGACTTTAATCTAAGGACTCTCGCGAAAGGGGAGCAAGGGAAAAACACAAATTTAACCCGCGTCCTATAAATACACACACAATAGCAGAAAGCAGATAACCCAAATGGTGAGTACTCACGGTTTGCTGAAACATCGTTTGTTTACCTCTTTTATACTTCCTGGTTTGGCGCCCGCCTTACTTCCGGGTCCTAGTGCCGGGCGCAGATTGAGTGTGCATGACAGTACCCCCCTGTCCAGGACCGGCTCCTGACGGTCCTGGGGTGGAGGATACCCGGTGACGGTAGTCTCGAATCAGCTCGGGGTCGGGAATGAACCGGGCCGGGATCCAAGACCGCTCCTCGGGGCCGTAGCCCTCCCAGTCAACCAGATACTGAGTACCTCTGCCCCGAGGGCGCGAGTCGAGGATTCGTCGTACGGTGTAGATCCGCCGTCGATGATCCGGGGAGGAGGAGCTGGGGGGGTGGGTGGAATCATGGGTGAGGTGATGAAAGGCTTGAATTGGGACAGGTGGAATACTGGATGGATCTGGAGCGCCGCAGGCAGCTGGAGCCGGTAGGTGACAGGGTTAATCCTGTGGGTGATGTGGTATGGTCCGATGAATCTGGGTGAAAGTTTTCTTGATTCGGTGTGAAGGTGGAGGCTTTTAGTAGAAAGCCATACCTTGTCACCTACGTGGTACAATCGTCCCGGAGGATGTCGACGGCGGTGTTGGTGGGTGTAGCGGGCATTGGCGCGTTGGATGGCCTGGTTGGTTGTAATCCATAGCGGCCGACATCTGCGGACCAACTGTTTGGCGGACGGTACATCAACCTCCGGTTCTGGGTGGTTGAACATCAAAGGTTGGAAACCGTAGCATACCTCAAATGGGCTTAGGTTGGTGGCTGAGGAGGTGTGGAGGTTGTGTGACAGTTCAGCCCAAATGAGGTAGCGCGCCCAGGAGCGCTGACGATTTGCTATGAAACATCTCAGATAGCGCTCCAGCTGTTGGTTGGTCTGCTCCGTCTGACCGGTCTGTGGGTGGTATCCAGATGATAGACTGCAGGTGGAGTCGATCAGACGGCAGAAGGCCTTCCAGAACCGGGCTGTGAACTGGGGTCCTCTGTCCGAGACGATGTCCTTGGGGAACCCATGCAGACGGACTACGTGCTCTAAAATCAGCTCTGCTGTTTCTTTGGCTGACGGGAGTCCGGCGAGAGCCACCAGATGCACGGCTTTTGAGAACCGGTCGACGATTGTGAGGATGGTGTCCTTTCCTTCGGAGGCCGGCAGGCCCATGATGAAGTCAACGGCAATGTGCGTCCAGGGCCATCGAGGAACTGGGAGTGGCTGCAGTTCACCTGGGGCTGGTTGATTGGTGTTCTTGGCCCTGGCGCACACTGGGCATGCCTGAACGAACTCTTGGACGTCCCTTGTGATGGATGGCCACCAGAAATCCCGCTGGAGAAATTGGAGGGTCCGTCGTGTGCCCGGATGTCCCGAAATGGGTGAAGAGTGACCCCACTGGAGGACTTCAGATCTTATCTTCTCGGGCACAAAGAGTCGTCCAGGTGGCACACCTGCCGGTTCGGTCTCTGTAGCCTGTGCCTGGCGAACTCTAGTTTCCAGGTCTAATTGGAGTGGGCCGATGATCCTGGAAGAGGGAAGGACAGGCGCGGGGTCCGCCCGGGGAATGTCCACCTCCAGCTGTCGGGAGAGAGCGTCCGCTTTTGTGTTTTTGGACCCCGGGCGGAATGAGAGGGCCCAAAAAATAATGCCCACCGCGCCTGTCGTGGATTTAACTGTTTTAAGTTTTTGATTATGATGAGGTTTTGGTGGTCCGTCCAGACTATGAATGGCTCCCTGGCGCCCTGGAGCCAGTGACGCCACTCCTCCAGAGCCCACTTTATGGCCAGCAGCTCGCGGTCCCCTACCCCGTATCGCTGCTGAGTGGATTCAAATTTTCTGGAGAAGAAACTACATGGGTGTAGTTTCTGATCTGGACCTCGTTGTGAGAGGATAGCTCCAGCGCCCACATCTGAAGCATCCACCTCCACAACGAATGATTTACTGACATCTGGGTGGAGGAGGATCGGTGCCGTGGTGAAGCGGTGACAAAGTGACTTGAAAGCGGAGACAGCTGCAGGGTTGAGGTGAAAAGGGAGAGATGAGGGACGGGTCAGAGCAGTCAGGGGGGCGGCAACTGTACTGTAGTCCCGGATAAAGCGACGATGAAAATTCGCAAACCCGAGAAACCGTTGAAGCTGCTTGAGGGTCTTGGGTAGGGGCCAATGACGCACAATCTCTAGCTTCTGCGGGTCCATGGCCACACCCTGGGGCGAGATGACAAAACCCAGGAACGTGGTGGAGCGCTCGTGAAAAGCGCACTTTTCCAACTTACAGTACAGTTGATGGGCGAGTAATCTCTTTAGGACCGCCCTGACGTGCTGGGTATGTTCTTCCATGGTGCGTGAATAGATAAGTATGTCATCCAGGTAAGCGAATGCCCACCGACCGAGCATGTCGCGAAGGACGTCGTTAATAAGATGTTAGAATGCGGCGGGGGCATTACACAGTCCAAATGGGATGACGAGATTTTCATAGTGTCCAGTAGGGGTGATGAAGGCCGTCTTCCACTCATCGCCCTCTCTGATGCGCACCAAGTTGTAGGCGCTCTGGAGGTCCAACTTAGTAAAGATGGTGGCGCCAGAGAGGGCGTCCAGGGCTGAGTTGGTAAGAGGCAATGGGTGTCGGTTTTTGATAGTTAGGTTGTTTAGCCTTGTTTAGTTGTTTGTAAGCGAGTAGAGGTGGCCGCGGGGTGGAACTGTACCGGGTTGGAGGTCAATGGCGAGGTCGTAGGGATGATGCGGAGGAAGATGGGTGGCTCGCCGCTTGCAAAAGACCTCCGCTAGGTCCCGATACGGTTCTGGGATGGAGTTGGTGTCGACGTCGGGGGCCTCGGACTCCCTAGAGCACGTCCCAGCCACTGCCCGCAGGCATAGTTCGGTGCAGTTCGCGCCCCATTGGAGGATCCGGTTCTGGGTCCAGGAGATGAGGGGGTCATGTTGTAACAGCCAGGGATGTCCAAGGATGATGGGAGGTGACGAGATGGAGGTGACGTAAAAGTGGAGCTGTTCTTGGTGTTGATTGATTGAGACGGTGATGGGTTCTGTTTGGGTGGTGATTGGGCTGGTGGATAGGGGGCGACCGTCGACAGATGTGATTCAAACGGGCTGGGATAACGCCTCGAGTTTTACCCCCAGTCAATGAAGTTACCTGCTGCCCCAGAGTCGATGAATGCAGCTTCTGACTCGTTTGTGGCCAGGTGTACCTGAACCGTGAGACAGGAGGAGGTGGCTGTGATGGCGGAGAGAAGAAGGTGACCCGGCGAGTGTCTCTCACCTCTCACCGGGCCTGTGCCTTTCCCGGTCGGAGAGGACAAACTGCCCGGTGATGTGATGCTGATCCGCAATAAGCGCAGAGTCCCTCTCGATACCGTCTTTCCCGTTCTGCAGCAGTCAAGGAGGCGCGTCCTAATTGCATGGGTTCCCCGGCTCCTGTGTCAACCACGGCAGGAGGTGGAGAACCGACATGTCCAGGGGTGGTGTAGGTAGCGGAGTCTGCGGGTCGTGGGATAGTGATGGTGAAGGTGGGTGCAGGTGGCAGGGTGCGAGGGTACGAAATTCAGCCGTGTAGCGACTCACGGACGATCCTCCCTGCCTCAGGTGGTAGAGTTTTGTGTCGGTCTCCACCTCGCCCGCTGGATGCTCGAAAGTGAGCCTGAGTTGATGGGTGAACTCATTGTATGAGTGGGCGGTGTCCGTGTCTGCCTTGAGGACTGCCGTGGCAAACTCAGCTGCCTGCCCTGTGAGCAACGAGACGAGGAGAGCAATGCGTAGCCGATCGGTGGAGTACTTGGTGGAATTAAACTTGAACACCAGATCGAGCGCTGTCAAAAACACACTGCACTTCCCGTCCGTGCTGTTCCACTTTTCTGGTAATGATAAGAAGACATCAGTGGGGGGTTGGGGGGATGCGGCGCTGCGGCCGCTGCAACGGGAGGCCCGCTAGCCGCGCTAGCAACAGCTGCACGGAGATCCGCGTTCTCCCGCCTGAGCTCCGCTACCTCGCAGCACAAGGCCGCAACGTCTTGGAGGCCCAGGCGCAGAGTAGCGATCTCCCCGGTCAGCTTGTCGATTAGCGCGGCATGCTGATCTACCACGTCGCAGAGGTGCGCATGATCCGCTGGGTTTACCGCGGATGGCTCAGTCATTCTGTCAAGAGTGAACTAACCTCGGGGACCAGAAGACTAGCTTTAGCGGTTAGCCCAATGTAGCGTGGATGGTAAACCCAAACGCGGATGAGAAGCGAGTAGGCAGGATAACCACGCGACTTTAATCTAAGGACTCTCGCGAAAGGGGAGCAAGGGAAAAACACAAATTTAACCCGCGTCATATAAATACACACACAATAGCAGAAAGGAGATACAGTAATCCCTCGTTTATCGCGGGGGTTACGTTCCGAAAATGACCCGCGATAAGTGAAATCCGCGAAATAGAAAACTTTATTTTTTTTTTACAATTAGCAACTATTACATGTATACAAATACAGTGACTCACGTGTAGGCCGTTTACGTTGCATTCGTATTAAAATTGACTGCTGCTGTCGTCCTTATGTTTTTTTCCTCCTTCTTTATGTAATGAACGGAAGATTCATTGATTCCTTAATGGCGAGCAACGGCTGCATAGCTTTTACCTTCCCTTAGCATGTCCAGAAGTTTAACTTTATCTGAGATAGGTAGCATCTTCCGCCGTTTGGGCCCATCCGCAGGTGCTTTTGTCGGTCCAGGCCGTTTCGTCGACATTATGGGTTTAGGAGATGTTCGAAATTACAAGATAATTTGGCCAACTTAATGTAAATTTGCCAAGCTGTTTTATGTACGTACACATAACTGCACGAGACGACAAAATGATAGCACAATTCGTAGCATGTTTTGATACAAGAAGCGGGAGTGAGTTTTTAGCGAATCAGAATGCAGAACACAATGCACCAAAAAAAAAAAATGCATTATGAAAATCCGCGAAATAGCGAATCCGCGATAAGTGAACCGCGAAGTGGCGAGGGATCACTGTAACCCAAATGGTGAGTACTCACGGTTTGCTGAAACGACAACCGGAACCAACATGGGCCGAACTCAATGACTGAGCGGTAAGCCATCGTTTGTTTACCTCTTTTATACTTCCTGGTTTGGCACCCGCCTTACTTCCGGGTCCTAGTGCCGGGCGCAGATTGAGTGTGCATGACACTATGGTGTCGAAAGCCGCTGTTAAACCTAAAAGCACAAATAGTACAGAGTCTCCGGAGTCGGTTGCTATGAAAATGTCGTTAAAAACTCTTAAAAGAGCGGACGCAGTGCTGTGGCGAGTTTTAAACCCAGACTGAAAAGCTTCCACAATTGCCTGTTCATCAAGGAAGGGCTGCAATTGCAAATAGACAATTTTTTCCAGAAGTTTGGCCAAGAAAGGTAGCTTGGAGATAGGCCTAAAATTTGACAAAACAGAAGGATCTAGGCTAGACTTTTTTAGCAAAGGTTGCACCACAGCATGTTTAAACTTTTTCGGCATCACACTAGAAGTTAAACTGCTATTAATAATAGCAAGAATAAAAGGACCCAAAGTGGGGAAAACTTCCTTAACAAAATTAGGAGGGGTAACATCAGAAGGAGACCCAGATGGCTTACTACTGGAATCCAGATCCTCTAAAAAAGTAAGGGAGACAGGCTCAAAATGCTCGAACACATTCATACAAGGTCTTAAAATTGGTGGAAAATTATCCATAAAATAATGAAGAAATTCATCACAGGTTTCCATAGAAGCCTTCAGAGGGACAGGTTCATGAGCATTAAGAACAGAGTTCAATGTGTTAAAAAGAACACAAGGGTCATGAGAGTTAGAAGCAATAAGATCAGAAAAAAATTTTGTTCTAGCGGCTTTCACAGCTTTTTGATAGATTCCAACTTCCTCTTAACATTTCTAATGACACCTGTAACCTGTCCTTTTTCCACCTCCGTTCAGCTCTCCTGCATTCCCTTCTAACAGCACAGGTATCATCATTTAGCCATGGCTCTGATCTAGCCTTTGATCATCCGATTTTTAAGGGAGCTGCCGAATCCAATGCGATTTGACAGGCAGAATAAAATTGAAATATTAGCTCCTCAGTGCTAAGCGACGCTAAATCCCAATCACAAGTGAAAATCGCAGAGAAATAAGTGGTGGAGGTGGGTTTAAAAACACGGCAGTGCCGAATCGAATCACACAATTTAGCAGGTTGAGAGAAAGATACAAAATCAAATAAAACAGGCATATGGTCTGAAAACACAGCATCCCCAATTTCTATTTTGAGGACAGATAAACCACGAGACAGTACAAGATCCAATGTGTGCCCACATTTCTGACTGAATAATTTTAAAAGAGTCCACTAAATCTAAAAAGTCCTTTACCAGAGGCTTGTCAGGACAGCACACATGAATATTAAAATCCCCAACAATTACCACTTGATCATATCTAGGCATAAACTCAGCCAAGAAATCAGCAAAGTCACTTAAGAAGTCCTTATTGTACTTTGGCGGCCGGTAGACCACAGCACACAGCAGCGCAGGAGAATGGGCCAACTAAAAAAGGCTTACTGTATTTCAAAGCTGGAGAAAAAGACCGGGAGAAACAACTGTTTACAGGCAAACTTTTATTTAAAAACAGTCGCTAGACCTCCTCCACGACCGGAGGACCGCAGAGAATTTAAATACCGGCAATCACACGGTAGGAGTTCAGAGATCGCGCTGGACTCACCAGGAGACAGCCAGGTTTCAGTCACACAGAGGAAGTCCAATTCCTGCGAGGTAAAAAACTCCTTTAAGAGAAAAGTTTTGTTCATCACGGAGCTGGCGTTTACCAGACCCATCCTGATGGGAGCCGGAGCTGATACAGCAGTAGCGAAGGGAGCGCGCGCCAGAGGCCGCAGATTGTGGAGATTCACTCCTCGCCGGCGCAGGTAGAGTGGGCGGGGTCGGGGTGTTTCACTCCACTGATCCGAGCCAGAAACAGGCACCAACCAGGAGTCGACCTCATCACACAATCACCAGGAAACAGATAGATGAGTACTTGATCCATGTTGAGCCAGAAAAGCCTTTGAGGACCCACCCAAACCAACCTTCAACTTCACTAATCGCCCGCCGCGTTTACCTCGGCGTCTGTGACGCTTTCTCCGGCGAGGTGAGCGTGGGGCCCGGTAGAGTGGAAAAAAAATACACTGTATTACAAATACAGTGTATTACAAATATATTGAAATCCTCGATAATACACTGCAAATATACTAACAAAAAGGTGTACCATCAGTTAATATATAAAAAGTATACTAACATCATGATTTTACCAAATTTTGGAATTAAACTTTAAATATACTTAAAAAGAATTGTATTATAGTACACGTTCCAAAAATATATTATTGGAAAATATACTTTAAGTGAAAGGCTGGTCTAATTTCCAAAGTATGCTTATTTAAACTTGTTTTTCAATATATTTTTGGTATATATTTTTTTAAATATGCTCGAAATAATCATTGTACAAATGTACAGAAAGTATATATTAGAATACAAATTTTTATATATGGTAGTCTCTGTATATTATCAGTTAAATGTAAATGTACTTATTAATATGTACTCGTGCGCATGCTTTTAGACTCGCTTTTGCACGCTGAATCTCTCCCTCGCGCGCGCGATCTCAAACTTGTTCCTGCGCGCTGAAAATCACTTTTGCCGTTCAAGGTCATTTATGTTTTTACTCTCTCACTCTTCTGTCCGCTCACTGTCATAAAGCGACACACAAACTGCAGCAGGGTTGTAAACTTTGCGACTATTCCAGCCAACCGGAGACTAGACGGCGCCCCACCAGCCAATCAGAGGCTGGAGGCGGGCAGATTCGGACTGTCCGTTCTCTGATTGGCTCCCCAGTTCTCCACTTCTAGTTTGAATTAACGGCTGAAGCTGCATCATTGCGTGCGTTAGTTCGTATCGTTTAGTTCGTATATTTTATTTTCATCGGCATAAGGTAAATCTACAGTATGCATTGTCTAATGTGTTGTTGTTAATGTGTTATGTACTTTGCTTGTGGTATAATGGCTCTGTAGCTCTCGGCCTGTTTTCAGTCTCTGTGTAACAGAATCAACACACCAGGTTTAAACTAATACTGTACCTGTAGAGTCTAATACTAACGTCTGTCTGTGTTCACACACCAGGTTTAAACTAATACTGTACCTGTAGATTCTAATACAGGCCAGGGCTAGCTCAGTGGTTAAGGCATTGGGCTATGGTTCGGAAGATCCCAGGTTCAAACCCCACAACCACCAAGTTGCCACTGTTGAGTCCCTTAACATACAACTGCTCAGATGTGTACTGAGATAAAAATGTAAGTCGCTCTGGATAAGAGCGTCTGCCAAATGCCTAAATGTAATACTAATGTCTGTGTGTGTTCACACACCAGGTTTAAACTATCCTGTACCTGTAGCTTCTAATACTAATGTAACGGTACGGCAAGTCACGCCCTCTGCTCGAGCCAAGTCATGAAACAAGCCAAGCCAAGATTCCTTTCCACATTCCATCCCGTTGCCTCCGTTTTACCGCCTCATTCATTCATGCTCGAGCACACCTGTGCCTCATCTCATTCATCACATCGACTCAATATAACTCCTCCTCAGACAGCGAACTCTTGCCGAATTATTGCGTGCTCCAAGCCAAGTGTTTTTTGTGCCTAGTATTTTTGCCAAGTAACACCGTTTTCCCTCTCACGTTGTTGACCCTTTTTTCACCTCTAGTTACGGCTTTGCTTCACGAATCGGAACTGTTTGCTACGTTGACTGATTACCCGGCTTTGAATCTTTGCTTTCACTCTCGACTTTGACTCTGTTAACACCCATAGGATTGCTGCAGGTCGTATCTCACGCTGCTGCTGCGCTCTCTCTGCCGGCGCGTCGGATTCAGCGCGCGCTCAACGGACTTCAGCTCTCCACACAGCTGCGCTCGCTCTGCTCCTGCCTTCGCTCTACCTGCGCGTTCTCAGTCGCGCCCGCTCTGCAGGACACTGCGCATGCTCTGTGTCACTCGCTCCTTGGCTCCTGTTCACAGCCTCGGCCAAGCCACGCCACAGGTCGTCTCAAGTAATGTTTTTGTTTTTCCATTCTCTGTTTCACTTTCTTATCCAGAGTTAGAATCCATAGTACTGAAACCAAGAAAGTAACTTTCCTTTTTATTATAACTCTCCTCCTGTTTGACTCTCATATTTTGCATTAAAATCACTTATACTGAACAAAGTCTGTTTTGTCTGCTTTTGGGTTCCCTAAGCCTGCCTCACACGGACCGGCCCTTGACAACTAATGTCTGTCTGTGTTCACACAACAGTTTATATTTTAGGTTGTGTGTTTGTAAGACAACCTGATGTTTTGTTGAGCACAAATAAACTATAGTAGTGCTTTTTTGTAACCTTGTGCAAATTAAATCTGTTGAACTCATGAATAAAATCTGCCTCATAATTACTGATGTAATGCTTTTCAAAAACGTTATAGTGTAGAAAATGCATTTAGCATTTGTAAATTATCCTAAACACTTATGCCTCTTTTCCACTGCATAGTACGGCACGACACGGTTCAGTTCAACTCACTTCGGTTCGGCGCAGTTTGGCTCGGTTTGCGCTTCCACTGCAGTTTAGTAACGCTTTAGAGTGGACGGGATTACTCACGTGTCGTTTAGTTGCGGCGCCGCTACTGCCGTGACATCATCGTAAACGCGCCACAAACACACAAAAATGGAGCATATCGATGGCATGGTGTTCTTCATTCTCGGCATGTGGATGTTTTTAACAGCGAGACGAAGGAATTTGTTTCAAAAGAGGCTGATGGCAGCCAAAGAAATTTTGGTTAATACAAAAAGGTGCATCCGATCCTTCTCTGGCTGTTCTAAATATAGCGGTTCTGTTGTGTCTCGTGTAGCAAGCTCAGTGACGCAGTAATGACGATTTTCTCCGGCTAATCAGTGACCAGCAGAGTTTACACGTCACGTTTTGGTAACGGTTCGGCGCTCTTGGAACCTCGGCTGAGGTGGTACTAAAAAAGGACGAGGTACCAGGTACTGTTCCCAGTGGAAAACCCCCCAAAAGTGAGTTGAACTGAACCGTGTCGTGCCGTACTATGCAGTGGAAAAGTGCCATTAATGTACTGGTAACACATTTGCAATACAGTATTGTGGCGTGGGCGGGGTGGCGGCTTGCGAACGTCGTGCCTTGCGGCAGGTGTTCTTTTTGTGTTCATCCTGTTTGGGACGTGTGTTTAGGTTAGTGGCTTCGACCAAGTTTGAGTATGTGTACATGTGTGATATCTCTGTGTGTATGTGCTGCATTCTGCTACCGTTCTCCAGTTCCAGCTAATAGCTGAATAGGTGTGTGCGCGCGCGTTAAATAAACTACTCCCAGTCATTACATTGGGTAGCCACCGAACTCACTCGTCCTCCAAGTTCCCTGCTAGCGTCGAAAAACGCTACAGTATTATAGAAGGTTGTGTGTACTGTATGATACAATAAAGTATATTTGTATTAACCATAAAGTGTACTTTTTTTTTTTTTAGTATTTGTAATTGTCCAGTGTAATGTAATTATAATACATTAAATATATACTTAAAATGTATTAATTACTGTCAGGTATGTACGTTAGTACACACACAGCCATATACTTTAAGTGTACTAAAGTATACTTAATGTTGTTCCACTTTAGCACACAAAAGTATACTCAATACACTTCAAATTGTGCTTTTGTACAATTTAATTACAACTTAAATACACTTAGTACAAAATTAGTTGTTCCAAAATAGCAAACTTCAAGTATACTAGTCATTAGTCTGGAGCAAGTACATTTAAGTATGCTTTGGCATGCTAGGATTTAATATACTTAGCATACTTTTTTTTTTTACTAGGGCGGTATCCCTGATAACAGTGGCGGGAGAGAATCATGTACTTCATTATCAAATTGCCCCCAATCCACTGCAGACCAACGAAGATTCAGTAGTGATTGGTGATCATACACCAGTAGTGAGAAGATATTTTGTGAAGCAAATAATAAAAACACAAGCAAGACTGACGACAGACGACAAGCCATAAACATGGGCACCATCTTGTTTGATCCTCCAGAGATGAATCTGTTTAATGGCAATGCGCCATCACATTTCCGTGAAATCCTTTTTCTTGTTAATAAAGGAGGTGTCATTAGAGAGGTTCTTTGTTAAAGAAGTTTGCAGACAGAGCAGTAATTTTGTTAGTGTGTTCATGCGTATGTGTGTGAAAGTTGTCCAACTTTACACAGTAGCCCCCTCCTCTCCTTTCTCGTCTTACTTCAGTCATGATTCTTTTCAAAGGTAAAGTTCATATTTTGTATTAATTATTTTTATATTAATTTTTTTGGGTTGTGGAACAAATCATTGGAGTTTCCATTATTTCTTATGGGGATCACTTTGATATATAGTGTAAGTGCTTTGAATTACAAGCACACTTCTGGAACAAATTATGCTTGCAATCCAAGGTTTAACTGTATTGTAAACAAATTGTAATTATAAATGTATGTTTGCTTTGTTATGTGCATCTGTTCTATATACAGTGGCTTGCAAAAGTATTCGGCCCCCTTGAATTTTTCCACATTTTGTCACATTACAGCCACAAACATGAATTGATTTTATTGGAATTCCATGTGAAAGACCAATACAAAGTGGTGTACACGTGAGAAGTGGAACGAAAATCATACATGATTCCAAACATTTTTTTTTTACAAATAAATAACTGAAAAGTGGGGTGTGCGTAATTATTCAGCCCCCTGAGTCAATACTTTGTAGAACCACCTTTTGCTGCAATTACAGCTGCCAGTCTTTTAGGGTATGTCTCTACCAGCTTTGCACATCTAGAGACTGAAATCCTTGCCCATTCTTCTTTGCAAAACAGCTCCAGCTAAGTCAGATTAGATGGACAGCGTTTGTGAACAGCAGTTTTCAGATCTTGCCACAGATTCTCGATTGGATTTAGATCTGGACTTTGACTGGGCCATTCTAACACATGGATATGTTTTGTTTTAAACCATTCCATTGTTGCCCTGGCTTTATGTTTAGGGTCGTTGTCCTGCTGGAAGGTGAACCTCCGCCCCAGTCTCAAGTCTTTTGCAGACTCCAAGAGGTTTTCTTCCAAGATTGCCCTGTATTTGGCTCCATCCATCTTCCCATCAACTCTGACCAGCTTCCCTGTCCCTGCTGAAGAGAAGCACCCCCAGAGCATGATACTGCCACCACCATATTTGACAGTGGGGATGGTGTGTTCAGAGTGATGTGCAGTGTTAGTTTTCTGCCACACATAGCGTTTTGCATTTTGGCCAAAAAGTTCCATTTTGGTCTCATCTGACCAGAGCACTTTCTTCCAGATGTTTGCTGTGCAAACGGGACTTCTTATGGTTTTCTGTTAACAATGGCTTTCTTCTTGCCACTCTTCCATAAAGGCCAACTTTGTCCAGTGCACGACTAATAGTTGTCCCATGGACAGATTCCCCCACCTGAGCTGTAGATCTCTGCAGCTCGGCCAGAGTCACCATGGGCCTCTTGGCTGCATTTCTGATCAGCGCTCTCCTTGTTCGGCCTGTGAGTTTAGGTGGACGGCATTGTCTTGGTAGGTTTACAGTTGTGCCATACTCCTTCCATTTCTGAATGATCGCTTGAACAGTGCTCCGTGGGATGTTCAAGGCTTTGGAAATCTTTTTGTAGCCTAAGCTTTAAATTTCTCAATAACTTTATCCCTGACCTGTCTGGTGTGTTCTGTGGACTTCATGGTGTTGTTGCTCCCAATATTCTCTTAGACAACCTCTGAGGCCGTCACAGAGCAGCTGTATTTGTACTGACATTAGATTACACACAGGTGCACTCTATTTAGTCATTAGCACTCCTCAGGTATTGTCTATGGGCAACTGACTGCACTCAGACCAGAGGGGGCTGAATAATTATGCACACTCCACTTTTCAGTTATTTATTTGTAAAAAATGTTTGGAATCATGTATGATTTTCGTTCCACTTCTCACGTGTACACCACTTTGTATTGGTATTTCACGTGGAATTCCAATAAAATTTATTCATGTTTGTGTCTGTAATGTGGAAAATTTCAAGGGGGCCGAATACTTTTGCAAGCCACTGTATACTCAGCAAAAAAAGAAACGTCCTCTGACTTTCAACTGTTTTTACTTTCAGTAAACGTAATGTGTAAATATTTGTATGAACACTAAAAGAGTCAACACCATAAGACAAACTAAAAATGTTTCACAATGTGTCCCTGAATGAAGGGAGGCTCAAAATCAGTCAGAGTACCAGTCAGTATCTGGTGCGGCCACCAGCTGCTTGAAGTACTGCAGTGCATCTCCTCCTCATGGACTGGACCAGATTTGTCAGTTCTTGCTGTGAGATGGAGGGATTGTGTGTTCCTGGTGTGACTCCGGGCAGTTGTTGTGGCCATCCTGTACCTGTCACGCAGGTGTGATATTCGGATGTACCCATCCTGTGCAGGTGTTGTTACACGTGGTCTTCCACTGCGAGGATGATCAGCTGTCCTTCCTGTCTCCCTGTAGCGCTGTCTTAGGCGTCTCACAGTGCGGACATGGCGATTTATTGCCGTAGCCACATCAGCAGTCCTCATGCCTCCCTGCAGCATGCCTAATGCACGTTCACGCAGATGAGCAGGGACCCTGGGCATCTTTCTTTGGGTGTTTCTCACAGTCGGTAGACAAGTCTCTTTAGTGTCCTGCGTTTTTACAACTGTGACCGTAAATGCCTACTTTCTGTAAGCTGTTAAGGTCTTAACGACCATTCCACAGGTGCATGTTAATTAATTGATTATGGTTAATTGAACATGCATGGAAAACATTGTTTAAACCCTTTACAATGAAGATCTGTAAAGTTATTTGGATTTTTACAACATTATTGTTGAAATACACAGTCCTGAAAAAGGGACGTTTCTTTTTTTGCTGAGTAAATATAGTAGTCAGTACTTTCTTCAGTAAAATTGAGCTAACTAGTTAGCAGCTTATCCAGGAAACACGTCTTTTAATGTTTTACTACTATGTATTATGCATTTGCAAAATAATAGGGCCTCATGTGGATATAATTTTCTGCATCATAATATGATCTATTGCATGATTTAATGTTTGACTGCATACTCACATTATACTTTGTGTGTTTCTTTAGTGTATGTGACTCTGGATCCTGATACAGCTCATCCTGAACTCATCTTGTGTGCTGATGGAAAACAAGTGACGCGTGGAGACACACAACAGGATCTCCCTGATACACCAGAAAAGTTTAATTATTATGCTATGGTTCTGGGAAAGCAGAGTTTCTCCTCAGGGAGATTTTATTATGAGGTGCAGGTCAGAGGTAAACCTGAGTGGGATCTAGGAGTCGCCACCAAGTCCATTAACAGGAAGATGAAGATTACACTGAAACCTCAGAATGGATTCTGGACTGTGGTACTGAGGAACGAGGATCAGTATAAGGCTTGTTCTGATTTCTCTGTCCCCCTCACACTGAGAGAGAGGAGGTGGAGAAGGTGGGGGTGTTTGTGGATTATGAGGAGGGTTTGGTCTCCTTTTATGATGTGAAGTCCAGATCTCATACAGTATTTACTCTTTCACTGGTCAGTCTTTCACTGAGAAGAAAGACTGAGAAGAAAGACACTGTGGTTTAGTGTTTAGCACTTTCGCCTTGCACCTCCCAGGTTCGATTCCCGCCTCGGGTCTGTGTGCATGGAGTTTGCATGTTCTCCACGTGCTTGGTGGGTTTCCTCCCGGTACTCCGGTTTCATTTCACAATCCAAAGACATGCAGCTTGTCCTGATTGCCCGCAATGCGTGTGTGTGTGTGTGTGTGTGTGTGTGTATGTGTGTGTATATGTGTGTGTGTGTGTGTGTAGGTATGTGTGTGTATGTATGTGTGTGTATGTGTGTGTGTATGTATGTGTGTGTGTAATAGAGCAGGAGAAACATTAAAATGTACAGGGCAATTGGTCATTCAGGATCACAGTTGAGAATCACTGCTCTAGATGTCTGAACAGTTCAGTCACTATCAATGATTTAAGACTTGCCCTTTGCCAGTAACTGATTATCAGGTGTGTAAAATCCACAGTCTTTAAAAACATTTAGATTTTTTTTTAATTAAATGTTATGATTTAATAATGCAATATTGAACATAGTCCAAATAATAATAATAAAGTTCCATTTTTATAAATACCTAAAGTAAAGCTCTATTTTATATCTATCATTAAACTAATTATATTTGTAATTTTAGCATTTCATAGTTGTATAAGATGATGAGATATTTATCATTATCCAGTCAAATTTAAATCTGGCACATACTGTAATCTGGCTGGTAAACAGCACATGTGGCTTCATATATCATTCTTGAGATTTTGGAATTATATCTCTTTTTTGAGCAGAATTACAACGTAAAGAAAGACACGATCACAAATGCTATTGCAAGAATCTTGGCAGATCACTGGATCTGTAATGTGACCAAATGGCAACATCCAGTCACCTGATTGCAAACATCCTATACATGACTGAAGCCACAAAACCTGGCACAATACTAATATACTCAAAACAAATCATTGCCATCAGTAGTAGTTAAAGCTCCAGTTTGCAAATTGTGCAAATTAACAGTTCAATTTAGCAGTATTGATGTAACTCTCTCATCTAAAATGTACACGTTGTAAATTGGAAATATGGGAGATTATTTACTGTTATATGATTTATTTTAATTGGATTAAAGTACCACTGTATATAACAATTGTACTACAAATACTGTAATTAACAATAACTCTAATAAAATATTAACATGTTGTTGGTCTTTCAGCTATACCCGTCAAGGGCACAGCAGCCTGTCCAATCTGCACACAAGCTTGGCACAGGTGTTATCTGGGCTTGGAACTTGCACTGCATCCAGTGACTGGGGTTTGTAGACTGGCTGGGAATCGATCATAGTCCTCTACATAGCAGGCGAGAAAGCTTATCAGTGAGCCATCAGTGCCATAAAATATTAACATGTCATTTAATGCTCATATATTTTACTAATAAATATGCTTGATTATATATTGCTTTTTAAAACTTTAGGCTAGAAATAATTTCATATCAAGAAAACTAACTCACTCACTCACTCACTCTCTCTCACACACACACACACACACACACACACACACACACACACACACACACACACAAATATAGAATACTCTAAAATACACTACTTTAAGTGTATTTGTTTGTTTATTTGATTGCATTTTAAAAATATTTTAAAACTTAAGTGTTTTATAGACTAATCAACACGTAGGCTGTTTTAAAATGTTTGGAGCACCACACTTTGTGCAGAGATGTAGGTGCACCGAGAAGCATTCTGTTGCGGCCCTACGTAGGCAAAAAATTACAGAGGCCCTCTCTAACCTTCATTCATCACCATTATCTTATATGTACTGTATAATAATTAAGTTTATCAGCCCTCTGCTGCCCCCTATTGGCCTGAGTGCACCCCTTCATACTGACGTGGTTAAGCATGTGCATAGTCAGCCAAAAAAATTTATTCACATTTCAGGAGAAGAAAAATATTATAATGTATATTATATTTATATAATATCAATAATATTATCATAATATGATCATATATATCCATATACCTGTATAACTTATAGCAATACAATTATAAAAATAGCTGTGAGTTCCGTCACAGGCGTGCCTCATTGAATGTAACAGTAGTCTACTTTTATGTCATAATGTATCTCATTATGTCATAATTGAATATAGGAATGGCGAAACAGGTACGACAGGTACGGATACTGAGCTCATAGCTACTGAAACCAAAGGCATACAACAAGCATAGGCCAGTGCATAAGTAAGGACTGTTGAAACATTGGAGCAGCAGGAGAAACTTCAGGGAGATGACCACACACTCCCTTTGCAGGTAATGTTAGGACACATGCTTAGCACATGAGCATCAGGACCTTTGTCACATGGCTGAAGCTCATGTCAGGCCTGTCATTGATTAGGTTCCTATTTTACTTATTAGAGATTAAATGAAATAGTATTTAAATTAAGCAGCAACATTGATTTTACTTGCAACCAAATTCAAAAATTCAAATTTTATTTGTCACATACACAGTACGATATGCAGTGAAATGCTTAGACAACTGCTCCTGACCCTGCAAAAAGACTAGGAATAGGAATAATATGAAAATAAATGTGAAAAATAAAATAGAGGGTAAATTTAACTAGGAAAGAATAAAATAAAATACAAACCGGATTCCAAAAAAGTTGGGACACTAAACAAATTGTGAATAAAAACTGAATGCAATGATGTGGAGATGGCAAATGTCAATATTTTATTCAGAATAGAACATAGATGACAGATCAAAAGTTTAATCCGAGAAAATGTATCATTTTAAAGGAAAAATATGTTGATTCCAAATTTCACGGTGTCAACAAATCCCAAAAAAGTTGAGACAAGTAGCAATAAGAGGCTGGAAAAAGTAAATTTGAGCATAACGAAGAGCTGGAAGACCAATTAACAGTAATTAGGTTAATTGGCAACATGATTGGGTATAAAAAGAGCTTCTCAGAGTGGCAGTGTCTCTCAGAAGCCAAGATGGGTAGAGGATCACCAATTCCCACAATGTTGTGCAGAAAGATAGTGGAGCAATATCAGAAAGGTGTTACCCAGCGAAAAATTGCAAAGACTTTGCAGTTATCATCATCAACTGTGCATAATATCATCCGAAGATTCAGAGAATCTGGAACAATCTCTGTGCGTAAGGGTCAAGGGCGTAAAACCATACTGGATGCCCGTGATCTCCGGGCGCTTAAACGACACTGCACCACAAACAGGAATGCTACTGTAAAGGAAATCACAGAATGGGCTCAGGAATACTTCCAGAAACCATTGTCAGTGAACACAATCCACCGTGCCATCCGCCGTTGCCAGCTGAAACTCTACAGTGCAAAGAAGAAGCCATTTCTAAGCAAGATCCACAAGCACAGGCGTTTTCATTGGGCCAGGGATCATTTAAAATGGAGTGTGGTGAAATGGAAGACTGTTCTGTGGTCAGATGAGTCACGATTCGAAGTTCTTGTTGGAAATGTGGGACGCCATGTCATCCGGACCAAAGAGGACAAGGACAACCCAAGTTGTTATCAACGCTCAGTTCAGAAGCCTGCATCTCTGATGGTATGGGGTTGCATGAGTGCGTGTGGCATGGGCAGCTTGCATGTCTGGAAAGGCACCATCAATGCAGAAAAATATATTCAGGTTCTAGAACAACATCTAGTCATCTCTTTCAGGGAAGACCCTGCATTTTTCAACAAGATAATGCCAGACCACATTCTGCATCAATCACAACATCATGGCTGCGTAGGAGAAGGATCCGGGTACTGAAATGGCCAGTCTGCAGTCCAGATCTTTCCCCTATAGAGAACATTTGGCGCATCATAAAGAGGAAGGTGCGACAAAGAAGGCCCAAGACGATTGAACAGTTAGAGGCCTGTATTAGACAAGAATGGGAGAGCATTCCTATTTCTAAACTTGAGAAACTGGTCTCCTCGGTCCCCAGACGTCTGTTGAGTGTTGTAAGAAGAAGGGGAGACGCCACACAGTGGTGAAAATGGCCTTGTCCCAACTTTTTTGGAATTTGTTGACACCATGACATTTTGATTCACCATATTTTTCCCTTGAAATGATACATTTTCTCAGTTTAAACTTTTGTTCCGTGATTTATGTTCTATTCTGAATAAAATATTGACATTTGCCATCTCCACATCATTGCATTCAGTTTTTATTCACAATTTGTTTAGTGTCCCAACTTTTTTGGAATCCGGTTTGTATAAACAATTTAAGTTAAAATAAAATAACTGTACAACAATACACAATATAGAAAATATATGAACAATATATGAACAATAAGAGCAGCTGTACGAGTAGTACAGTCCAGGTTTAATGGTAATGTCCAGGTTTTGTGCAATCCACATGTTTAAAGTGTCTTGTGCAGTGCGAATATACTTAAATTGATTTATTTAAAGTGACTTGTGATAGTGATTTGATGATTTGATGACTTGTGATAATGATTTGATGACCACGAAGTGTAGTTGTGCAGTGGTCACTAGTGTAAACGAATGTCCAGAATGTCCAGAGGGTGTGTAAAAACCATATGTGTGGGTCAGTACACATATGTATATATACTGAGCTTAAATGCAGCCTCTACTCTATATCCCCCTGAGATCTAGACTCTACTGTTTACATTGCAATTGCTACTAACTGTTTCTTTTTATTCGTAGCTGATAACTATACAGTAAATGTAATAAATATCTTTGGGTCTCAGGAGGATATTTATAAAACAAGAAATTCTGGCAGTGGCTTTGTATGTTTGTGTACAGTATATAGTTCCGTCACAGGTGTGTCAGTTGTTCCGCTCTGAATGTAACAGTAAGCTCAAGAGGAGTGTAAGGAAAGATTCTGCCTTTACAAAAAAAAATAATAATAAAATAAAATAAAGGGTAGGTTGAATGTTGCAGAGATAAGTGAGTTTGCGAGACCAGTGTTTCCCAAAGGTCTGAAATACATATGAACTTTAATTTCACATTTCAGTGATCCAATTTCAGAGATCCAACATACAAACCCTCACCTCCATCTCCATCTAAAATGGTAAAACTAAAGACATTTTAGATGGCACTGTTTGTCAGAGCAGGTATCCCTTAAAAAAACACATTTTTAGTCCTTATTTTTTTTTGCATTACTATGTTTTAATAAATATACAGTATGGGATCAGAATTGTGCAATATAGAGTGGCATAACCTTTTTTAGCACAACATAGGCAGGCAATATGACGAACTGAATTTCATTTAATTTTGACTTACATACACAAACATGATAAAAAAAAATGATAAATAATAATAATATGCGCATTAAATGGTCAGCATTTTTATGACGTCATTCCCATATCCTGGGAGCAGTAAAATGTTTTAAAAATGTGTTAAATGTTTTAAAAGTAATGAGAAGTTTAGTTCTACATGCAGAACAGAAAACCCAATTTTTTTTCAATTGCCAATGCTGTGGTGCTGCTTAAGATTTAAGTTAATATTCCTGGGTTTTTAATACTCCGTATGTCGGTGTGATGCCTGTGTGTGCTGACAAAGGGAGGAATCAGGCAACAAACTGTGTTTAGGTTTCCCGCTATGTCAAGGAGAACAAAAGTTATAATTATTCTTATGTGTAAATATTAGAATGGCATCGCAAAATCAACTAACGACCATAAAACCAACTGATCGTACAGTATGTGCCTATAGTATTTCTTTTCCTACGTGAAGCAGGACGTGGCGTGAAGTTATTGCGCAATAAGGCGCCTCGCGGATACCATAGAAACCCAGTGATGTACTGTTTATTATGACTAGACCCCTTACATCTTTGTAAGAAAATATATATCAGCAAATACTGCAAAACGCGCTCTTGGATTAGATTTAACTTCCTTGTTTCAGTATAAGGTAAGATTTAATCTGTGTTTTTATGTCTAATCATAAATTAAAAATCGACAAGATTGGTTATTTATGACATTTATTTTTTAGTTATTGTTTATACAAAAAATCGTTTGTATATGTTTATGTATAGAGGTCTATAATTCTAAGCTGTAAACAATAAGGTTTAGTGTGTGTGTGCGTGTGTGTGTGCGCGGGCGTGTGGGTGAGTTTTACAATGATTTATTTAAAAAAAAGTCTGATCAGAAACTAAATATCCACCTAGAAAATAATGTTTTTTTTTTCTTTGTTGTTTTTTTTATACGATTTATTCTTGTTTTTTACGTTAAAAATTTCAATTGTATTTGTTTAAGGATGCATTTTGTAATTTAAATATAAGAAAATAAGATTTAATCTCCATAAGTCACCCTATATTACATCTCTAAGCCATAATATAATCATTAAAACATAGTTATTTTCTAAAAAATTAAAACAACTAAAACTGCTTTGAGCTTTGAGGAACCCATTCAGCATGTGAAAGTATGTATCGCTGCGATCATGAGTACGTCTTTCTTATTCTGTGTATGGCAGCTGGCACCAATTTGTTGTTAGTCTTTCGGGTGTTGAGGGGTCGCCACAGCGGACCAACTGGTCCGCAAAACAATTTGGTACGGATACCCTTCCTGACACAACCCTCCCATTTTATCCGGGCTTGGGACCGGCCCTGCATCCAGTGGTTGGGACTTGGGCATTGACTGGGAATGCGAACCCGAGCCTTTCGCATGGTAGACGAGAAACCTACCACTGAGTCACCGATGCCCGCCTTTCAGCATAACAGGTAATAGCAGAATAAACAGGTACAGGAATTGTAGCGAAACAAGGAATTGTCCACTACTAGAACATCGATCATGGATGGCATTGTTCTCCCGGACATTTTTCTCCCTGACATTTTTAAAAAGGGTGGGCAAATGTACTTTGCTCGACAATATACTCAGCCAGCCCAGAGTGATTGAGCCTCTAACACTAAAACCAAAGAATGTTATTATTAATCAAAATTAGACATTTATTTAGTATTTTGTGCCAAGTGATGTACCTTGTAAGCTGTGTTGAATGAAGAGAATCAGACATTTGCATCCCTGTGACAAAGCTCAAACTCAACAAACAGCACTGGCTTACAAACAAGTTTTTAATATCCTTGCTCATGTGCGACTAGAGGTTTACCCGTGACTCAGCCTGCGTGTAGGTCATGATGTCTGCGTGCTACCATTTCCTGTGAATGGAGTGTGCGGTCAACTCGCTTCTGCTCCCCATGTTGTTCCAATATTTTGGCAGCAAATACTTCTGCCTGTCATATGCACTGTTGCTGTAGATGCTCTGCAGTCTAATCCGGGATGTCATTTGCTTGATGTACAGTATGCGCTGTCGTTGTAGATGCTCTGCAGTCTGATCCGAGGTTTCAGGTAGCTACGTATGAGCTCAGCCTAAGTATCTGTTCGCTCCATAGACGATAGACACTGATTACTGTTACAGTCTGCGAGGAACAACTGTGGAAACGCCACCGGCCAAACAAATGGTTCTATTAAATGGAGGAATGAATGGATGGATGGATGGATGGATGGATGGATGGATGGATAAGTTCCTCATTCCTCAATAACATGTTTAATGTAAGGCTTTAACAGGTCAAGAGGAAAGGAAATAGCAAAAAGTTCACCACAACAGGCAGGAAAGACAAAGAAAAGCATGGATAGACTTCATGATTGTAAGTAACAGAATTAACTTCACTTTGAGGTGTAACCAGTTAAATCATTAAGTAAGGTGTACTGTTGTTGATAAGAAAATATGTTTCTAAGAAAAATAGAGTAAAATCAATGAAACAGATAACAAATATCTTAAACAGAAATTTGCTCCACTATTTTTTATTGAGTCTAGTTCCGGTAAAGAGTATGAACATATAATGTGTAACTTAAAGTGATAGTTTGGATTTTTTTCAAGTCTGACTTAAATCAAAATTTGAAGTGCCCATAGACATATGGTAATGAACAATCATCTGTAAAAGTTAATGCTATTTCTATGAATTCTTTTATTTGCTTTTGTGTGTGTAAACATAATCATCTGATCCTAGCGGGTCTTATCATTAGGCAAATACAACCTTGGACAAATTTTTTTTTAACCATGACATCATTCATTTAACATAAATGGCAGAGAAGCTAAAAAAGACTAAAAAAAAAAAAACGTGAATAATACCAAGACCCCCCATACTTCAGCCTTTGATTACTTGATAATCAGCAGGTGCGCAGACCTCAATAAAAGCAGAAGTACAAAAGCCTAACAGCTACACCTCAGGCCTCACTAAGCATGTTACATGCTAAAGTACATGACAGCACAATTAGAACAAGTATGATTTGTTTGGAAGGGAACAAGGGGAAAAAAGGCATCTGAACAAACCACAATACTTCTGGAACAATGTCCTATGAACAGATTAGACCCAACTGGACACCAGAGGTGGAAAGAGTAATAAAAGTTTGTACTCAAGTACAAGTATTGTTACTTCAGTGAAATTTTACTTAAGTACAAGTAAAGTTACCATTATAAAAATCTACTCAAGTAAAAGTAAAAAGTAGCTCATTAAAAAATTTACTCAGAGTAAAAGTTACAGAGTTACTTTTTTATTTATATTTTTTTAACAGCGGGGGTGGGATGAGGCATTCTAGCGTAGTTCAAAAAAGATAAGCAGATATAAATCTCAAACTAGTTGTTTTTAACTGAAGGAGCACCTTTGCATAATAAAGCTGTTGTCTTTCTTCTGTTTGAAAATCAAAGTGGTCACTTAAATATGGTGTTACGTCCCAGTCTAGGGCCATACAGCAAAAGAATGGTTCAGGGTTCTATTTTAAACTGTATGGAAATGGTGGTATATGGCAGAAAGAACTAGATCCAATCATTAACTGATGAAATAATTAGATTTGTATACACACACACACACACACACACACACACAACAGGAAGAGGAGGAGGATCAGATTCAGGATGGACCCAGGCCAAAATAATAAACAAAATGGTATTTATATTTAGTAGCTAGATTACCTGCAAAAAAAAAAAAACACACAAACAAAAATACAGGTACCTTCCCGGACTCCCTTAACCAAAAACAGTGAAATTATCTATAAATATATACAGAGACCAACCAAACCAAAGGGTCAAAGCAATAAACAAAGTCAATGGGAGGCAAAAAGTAAAACCAGAATACACAACCAAATATCAAAACGCCAAAATCACAACCTCTTTCATCTTTCCCGCGTCTCTCTCCGGTTTATATATGGTCACGCTAGTCGATGACGTCACTCTCAAGGCGGAAGCGACCATGTGGAAGGTCAGGAAGATGCCGATGTCAGAAAACCCGGAGTGGAGTCTGGAGCGGCGCGCGACCAGGACATGATACACACACGCGGCGCAACGGAGCATTTATACAAAGCATTATTTTATCATTTTCATTCATTTATTTTTTACTCAGTAGCGAATATGATTTAAAATGTAGCGAATTACAATACGTCAAACAAAACGTACTTAAGTAAAAGTAAAATTACAGATTTTTAAATCTACTTTAAAAAGTAGAAATACACAAAGCTACTCAATTACAGTAACGCGAGTAAATGTAATTCGTTACTTTCCACCTCTGCTGGACACTGTGTGTAATAAAGAACAAACAGCATTTCAGAAGAAACACCTTATACCCATTTTCAAGCAAGATGGTGGTGAGATGATGATTTGGGTTTGTTTTTGCAGGCACATGATCTGGGCACCTCGCAGTCATTAAGTTGAACATGAACTCCTCTGAATATCAGAATACAGGTAGTCCCGACTTACAAACATTTGAGTTACAAATTTCCGCAGATACGGACAGTCCACAGTCCTACAAACATTTTGTAGATGAGAACAGATCCCGAAAGTAGCTTACAAGGAGTGTACAAAAGGCACAAAAAGTGGAAAGCTTTGACAGAATTGTGACAGTGTTTCCTTTGCAATCTTGTTTGTAGTCTTAGTAAAGTCAAGATCCATGCATGTGTGTGTGTGTGTGTGTGTGTGTGTGTGTGTGTGTGTGTGTGTGTGAGAATGTCGTCCTACACAATAACCCCTCACCTCCACCTCTCCTGTCAGGGATGCAGATTAATTAGATTTTTTTAACTTCATATTTTCTATCAATCATTTTATAGAAATATTTTTGGGTTGTGTCATTAGTTTTTTCCATTATTTCTTATGGGGAAATTCACTCTGAGAGACAAAATGGGGATTTAAAGGTGATTAAAAGGTGATTTAAAGGTGCACAGACAACATTTCACTGTAAGATTAATTTCCCACAGTTATGGTTTTGGCCACATGATGGCCGCATAAGTGTTGAAAAAGAAAACACATTGAGTCAAGTGGATTGGTATGCTTTATATTCTATATTTGTGTCAAAGGCATATAAGATTCACTTTGTCCGACTTATGAAATTCCTCCTGGAATGGAACTTGTTTGTAAATAGGGAACAACCCGTATTCTAGATGCAAATATGAGGCAATATGTCCAACAGCTAAAACTTGGTTGATATTCTTATGCAACAAAAACACATCAGTAAATCTACATCAAAATTGCTGAAAAATATAAGAATCAAGGTTGCAAAATGGCCTATTAAAAATCCAGACCTCAACCCAATTCAAATGTTGTGGCAGCACCTTAAGACAGCTGTGAGGAGAATCCCAAAAACCTTAATGAACTGAAGCAACGTTGTAAAGAAGAACGAAACAAAACTATTAGAGATAAAGGCATACAGGAAATGATTACTTTAAGTTATTGTGGCAAAAGGAGGATCAAACTATTGAATTGGGTTTATAATTAGTATCGCCAGCATGTTCTTTTTTATTTCTTTCCTTTTTGGCTTCATTTTTTGTAAAAAAAAAAAAATAAAATAATAATAAAGGCATGATGTAAAAAATTATATTTGTTGTTCATCTGAGGTTGTATTTGCCTAATACTAGAATTGGAAACAACCAGATTATGTTTATAATAATAATAATAATTATTATTATTATTATTTATGTTTTTATGTTTTAATGCAAAATAAAATACCCAACCCAGTAATTTAAAACATTTGCTAAAATTATGTTTCCTTTATAATCTATGACCCTAGTTTCACATGACTCCAGTAGTCTGTTCAAAAAGCAGCTGCTGTGTTCGATCTGTCTGGATGTGTTCACTGATCCAGTCACCACTCCATGTGGACACAACTTCTGCAAGAGCTGCCTTACACAGTGCTGGGAGAAGAGTCAACACTTTCACTGTCCGTTATGTAATGAGAAATTCATTAAGAGACCTGAACTGAAGATTAATATAACACTGAGAGAGGTTGCAGATCACTTCAGGAAGAAAAGTGTTCCTGACAAACCTGAGGATGCCTGCCCTGGAGGGAAGCTGAAGATCCTGAAATCCTGTCTTGATTGTGTTATGTCCCGTCTACATCCTCATAACATTGCTCAAAAACTTAAGAAACACAAACTAATAAACCCTGTGGAGAACCTGGAGGACTACATATGCCAGAAACATGAGAGAGCTCTGGAGCTGTTCTGTAGAGATGATCAGGCGTGTGTATGTCAGTTCTGCACTGAAGGAGACCACAAGAATCACAACACTGTTACTATAGAGGAGGAGAGCAGAGAGAGGAAGGTGAGAAACACTGATTAACATTGACTTTGGACCTTCTAATGAACAATGAACATTAATTGAGCTGATAGTAGTTCAGAGGTAAAGAGCTACAAATGATCTGTTTAAATAAAAAAAATGTGATTAAAGTTGATTAATGTTAAGCCATTAACCCTTTAATTCTCAGTTATACCCTTGGACTGTACAGTACTTGTCCCCACATGAGCCCTTAAGCAATCAAACAAGGAAATAAGTAAAATACGTTTCAATTATGTACCGAATAGCAAGTTATATGAAAAAAAGAAGGAAAAGTAATGCTTAATTAGCACATTGTCTTCTGATCTGTCTTCAGACTCAGCTGGGGAAAACACAGACAGATGTGCAGCAGATGATTCAGGACCGACTGAAGAAGATCCAAGAGATTAAACTCTCCAGAAAGCTCATCAATGTGTGTACAACATGGCATGAATTCATATTTGCTACCTTCAGTAGTTTATTTTACTTTGTAGAAATTTATATACTATCATTAAACATTAACTCTATTCTGTCTCATCTGATGAAAGTGAAAATGTGTTCCTCCTTTAGAGAACCATAGACAAAGAGAAAGCAGACAGTGTTGAAGTCTTCACTGTTCTAATTCGCTCCATTGTGAGAAGTCATGCTAAGTTGCTTGATCTGATGGAGGAGAAGCGGAAAACAGCAGAGAGGCAGGCTGAAGGACTCATTAAAGAGCTGGAGCAGGAAATCACTGTGCTAAAGAGGAGAGACACTGAGCTGGAGCAGCTCTCACACACTGAGGATCATCTCCACCTCCTACAGGTCAGTGTTCGTCTCTCTGCTCACTGGCAATGCAGAACATCACAGAACAACACTCACCATGCTGAGGGATTTCTCCTCTCTCCTGCTCTACTGTAGATTTCCTCCTCCATGTGCAGCCCTCCACACACCAAGAACTGGACTGAGATCAGTATTAACACTGACCTGAGTGAGGACACTGAGAGGTCTGTCCTGTCTCGGCTTCATCAGAATCTCAATAAGAAAATCACTCAAACATTCAGTGACATGTTAAAGAAATCTGGTGAGAAACTTAAACAAAGTGATATATTTGTGTTATTGTTATCCTACATTGAGTCAAACATTATATTATACAATCTTAAAACTAATGAATGTCGTTTTGTTGTATTTAGTTTCAACAGATTTGAAGAGGATTCAGCAGTATGCAGGTACAGTAAATTTCCCTGTGACCTTCACATAAAACTTAAATCAGACTTTGGTCTTCCCAGCTGTAAAGAAGTCCTAACCTGTGTCTCATTAGCCTCTGCACTATAGCTCACTATTACTGCCGTGCTCCACTGGAGTGAAGCCGATCTTGTTGTTACATGTATTGTTATAAGTAACACAGAGCTTATTTGTCTAAAAACAGACTTACAGTGGTTTACATTTCTCAAAGGGCTTTTCCAAACAAAGTTTTACCAACATACACATGCTTAATTATTCAGTACACATTTTAGAGCAAAAGAGACAGAGTCAAATTAAGCTTTATCAGTGGCACTTCAGCTTTTCACTTCATGTTTTTTTTTGTAATGTTTCAATATCATTATTAAAATTACACAGACACACATGCATTTACTTCTAAAGTGATACAGATTAATTAAAATAGCCACAGAGTGGTCACAGTGCCCAAGATAACCCCTGTCCGCCACCAAAAATGCCTACAGTGGGCACATTAGTATCACAACTGGACCAAGGCGCCACAGAAGATGGTGGCCTGATCAGTTATTTTTTTGTTTCACATCATGTGGATGGCCAGGTGCCCTGCCACACTGCAAAATAATTCAGAAGAGGTTTGAAGAACATCACAAGGAATTGTAGGTGTTTACTTCGCAGCTCTCAATCACAATATATATATATATATATATATATATATATATATATCCCGCGACCCTGAACACAGGATTAAGCGGTATAGAAAATGAATGAATGAATGAATATATATACATACAGCTGTCAACAAATAACTTTATACTGACCAACAGTGTTGGCTAACGTTAAAAAAAAAATGACAGCAATGACAATTACATTACAAAATTACTGTCATTAAAAAGTAATTAGTTGCATTACTGCGTTTTTTTCTGATAAAAGTAACTAGTTCGAGTACTTTTCCATTGCAGAAAATGAAAACTCCTTTGTGATTCCTCATGCATGCTGTTTTAGTCAAGACCTTTATAATTATTCTACCATCATCACTCATCAACTCATCATCTACCATCATTTGGCCCATAATCTGTTAACTACTAATACCCCTATCTCGGTTCATCATGATTCAGCTCGAGTTTTGGCGCTATGATTAGGTTTCCATCTTTCCGTGCGTCGGTCCTCGCATAATCAAACTGCATAGGTGAGATAGTGGTATAACAGAGGAGGGTGGGTTATAGCGGGCAGGGCTTGTGGGACGACTTTAGCAAATTCAAATTCAAATTCAAATTTTTATTAGTCACATACACAATCATACACAGTATAATATGCAGTGAAATGCTTTTTATACGACCGCCAGTGACCTTAAAAAAAAAAAAAAAAAAAAAAACCACGCACGCACACACACACACGCACACACACACACAGCTCTATCTAAATTCTATTAACATGCAGAAATGACATGCAGAACCTTGTACCCAGCTGCCAATTGGTAAAATGTCAAAGACCCTGACTTACATTTCTTTCCTTCCTCAATGGATTTTCTTTATTTTGTGTTTAAATCATACATTTGTGCATTCAATCAAACAATGATTTGTGAATTTACATATTCTGTTCAAAGATTCCAAACAGTGCCTTGTTAATTGTATTCATGTTCATATTTATAATTAAGAAAGAAAAAAAAGAAAGAAAGAGACAGACAAAGATAAGGATTCACTATTTGTTTTTCACTACTAGTTCTAGTTCTTCACATAATTGTGAACCATAATGGTGGTTATGTGCATAAACATTTCCTTTGAACAGTTGATTTAACAACATACAGTATACACACACACACCAATGGAAAAGAAGCAGAGGGACAGATCACACAGAAATGCAAACATCGACATACAGCCCTGTGATTTCTACTGTCAGTTTTCTTTTCTCAGCGTTTAAGTGATCTCCATTAATTATTTTTTCTGAGAACATTTATTCCATGAAGTTGAAGGTTCAGCACAGTCCTCACAGGTTTGAATAATGTGTTGGACAATTCTTGACCCAATTCCAGTAATTTTAAATCTCCTTAATCATTTTCAGTGCTTGATGCAGGACAATTCTTCTGAAATGGTGTTTTTTTTTTTTTTGCCAAGGCAGTATACATAACTGTTATACACAACTATTAGAGTTTGTTATATTATTGTAATTTGTAAATATTGTAAGTAAATAGTGATTATTTGTTTATACAGTAGATCAATATATACTGAATAGCAGCCAATACTTTTTCAATGAAATTGGCGTAGCAGCTTAGTCGGCAAACAAACTTGTCTTGTAACGTTTTTACTTATGGGATGAGAAGGAGAATTAAAAGGTTAAATCACACACACACTTGTGGTTTACTTGTATGACCAAAATTATTACAGTTATTAGTATTAGGGTGTCATTGTAGAAATCTGGTGCTGAAAATGTTCTGAAAAACGTACTGAAATCATCTATTAGAGATTTTATTTTTAAAATCAACAAATAAAATTATCAGCATTGTGTGTTTACATAAATAATTAAAGAATAGGGCCTCATGGGGAGAAATTTTTACTGCTATAATGTACTCCATCATAATATGATCCACTGCATGATTTAATCTTTACCTGCATACTCACATCACACACTGTGTGTTTCTCTCAGTGGATGTGACTCTGGATCCTGATACAGCTCATCCCGAACTCATCCTGTCTGCTGATGGAAAACAAGTGACTCTTGGAGAGACACGACAGGATCTCCCTGATACACCAGAGAGGTTTAATTCTTGTCCCTGTGTTCTGGGAAAGCAGAGTTTCTCCTCAGGGAGATTTTATTATGAGGTGCAGGTCAGAGGGAAAACTGAGTGGGATCTTGGAGTCGCTGCAGAGTCCATTAACAGGAAGGGGGACATTACACTGCAACCTCAGGATGGAATCTGGACTGTGATACTGACGAACGAGGATCAGTATAAAGCTTGTTCTGATTTCTCTGTCCCCCACACACTGAGTGAGAAGGTGGGGGTGTTTGTGGATTATGAGGAGGGTCTGGTCTCCTTTTATGATGTGGAGTCCAGATCTCATATCTACTCTTTCACTGGTCAGTCTTTCACTGAGAAACTCTATCCATTCTTCACTCCTGATAGTGAAAACTCAACACTAATAATTTCACCTGTAATTAAGCCTGAATGATTTTTTCAATGAAAATGAATACAAATCAAAATATATATTTAAAAAATAATAAATTCAATGGAGATTTAATTAAAACCTAAAGTAATTTAAAATAAATACTGTTTATTTAAATAGCAAAATAAATGTTTAATATTTTATGTCTGTCACGTGCGGGGGTATGACGGGCTGATGTTATCGCTGCGGGCTTAATGATGGCAGGCATAAACGCAGGGGGTTTTTATAACAGAGAGTCTTTTATTTAAAATAACCAAAAAACCATACTCAAAATCAAAACAAACAAAACACTGGCTCTTTCAGCAACACACACACAGAGAGACGGGACACCTAACACATACAGGGGCTATTCAAACATAACACACAGAGGTTTTTTACACATAACACACAACTTACTGTAAGCTCTGTGTTCTAACACATGCTTTTAGACGAACAGGCTCTAATACCTGAGACACATAACTAATGCCCGGTGTTGAGACACCGGCTTTAAGACATAGCCTCTAATACCTTAGACCAGTGGTTCTCAAACTTTTTCTGTCATTCCCCACTTAAGGGGGTGAGCAAATTTTCAAGCCCCACTTGTCAACAAAATAATAACGAAATCTGCCAAGTTTACTGTTTATTGAAATATCAATTTCTAAACCAATAAGATCAAACAACACCAAGTTAAAAACAGATAAAATACACGTGCAATTGTTATAAAAGGCTTACGTTGTCACTTATCTTTGCATAACTGACCCCATGTTTATTAGCTGCTCAGTAATCGTTTGTTTTTTTGCACTGGCCAATACTGTATGCAACTTTGAATGAAGCCATTTGTGCTTTGCTGTCCACTGATTCAGATTTTACCATGCGATTCTCCTGCTGTCTGTATTTTGCCAGCTTTCTTTGAAAGAAGTCGAGTGGCTTATTAACGTGTGTTGTCTCTAAGTGTCTTCCTAATTTGTTGGGTCTCATGCGGTCTGCTGCCAGCGGTATAAGACACAAAACACACACAGGTCTCTCCTCTGCCCCCACAATCCCCACCATGAAGCAAGTTAGGCTTCATTAGTGGTGGGCGATATAACCAAAATCTTCTATCACAGTAGAAGCTATTTTCTACCTCGGTAACAATATATATATATATATATATATATATATATATATATATATATATATAATATATAAAATCACAATATAGCAATTTGTATCTGAAAATGCATAAATAAAAATTCAAACACAAAGAAACTGTTTTACATAATGTAATTTTATATAAACTGTGAATTGCTGAGGTTTGCCGCATTTTATTTTTTTACTTTGGCCATATTCGTTTGGATGCTTGGATTTCAGATGATAGAAAAGGTTTGACGTGTTTCCACCACTTGTTAAAACAGTGAACTTGCGTACCTTGCAAATCAAATTCAAAAATTCTATTTAATTCAAACCTTAAAATAAAAGACTATGAATAGGAAATAAATATGAAAAATAAAATAGGTAAATTTAACTAGGAATGAATAAAATAAAATATAAAAACTAAAGTTAAAATAAAATAACTGTACAACAATACACAATATAGAAAATATATGAAGAATATGTGAACAATAAGAGCAGCTGTACGAGTAGGAAAAGAATGGTAATGTCCAGGGTTGTGCAATCCACATGTTTAAAGTGGATCACGTTCATCTCATTCGTATCACTTTTCTTATACCCAAACTAATTCCACACCACAGACGAGGCACTTTTTTTCTTTACAATCTCCTCGTTGTTGGTTTTGTCACATATAAGCAAGCTCACTGCTCGTCTTCTTCCATTGTCGAAGTGTATGTGAAGCCAAACACATCAAAAGTGGGACGAAACCGCGGCACCCGATTGAACCAAATATCTGCGCAAATACAGCGCAGCACGACTACCTGAATAGCGCAGTGATGATCTGGTTTATTTGCGCAGCCCGGTGGATCGCGCAGCGCCGCTCGAATGCGACCCACTATGTTTTTATTTACAAACTATTTAAAATGTCAGGACTGTCTATTATTGTTTCCGCCTTGCCATGCCTGGTTTGTACGTGCGCATCCCAGAAAATGTATTTTGATGGTCGGCGCGGTATATTTCTGTCAGAGTCGCGCAGCGCTGCCCAGTGGCTCGCGCAGGTTTGTGATTCGAGCAGCGCTGCTGAAGTTGGCCCGACGTTAAACCGTTATTGTTCCACTATGGTTCCACTTTTTCTCCCGGCCCACAACTGATGTTATTTTAAATTTACTTGTATTAATGATCCATTTATTTGTGTGTGATTGTTTAGTTTTGAGCGTACGCTCTTCATTATCAATAAAGAAAAGCATGAATTAGAATAGGTACTTTCCTGTTTTTCCTCCCGTTCATTGCGCCCCACCTGTCATGTCTGTATTCCCCACTAGTGGGGCGCGCCCCACAGTTTGAGAACCACTGCCTTAGACACTTCACAACCATTCTGTGTAGAGACACAGAATTGAAGACATACAGTACAGACTCGCATATTAAATCCTTAACACAAGCTCCTTCATACTCACATAAAACACAGATAAACCTAATGACGGCAGTGCGGTGGTGTAGTGGTTAGCACTGTCGCCTTGCACCTCCAGGGTCCGGGTTCGATTCCCGTCTCTGTGTGCATGGAGTTTGCATGCTCTCCCCATGCTTGGTCGGTTTTCTCCGGGTACTCCGGTTTCCTCCCACAGTCCAAAGATATGCAGGTTAGGCTAATTGGCGTTCCTAAATTGCCCGTAGTGTGTGATTGGGTGTGTGAGTGTGTGTATGTGTGTGTGCCCTGTGATGGATTGGCACCCTGTCCAGGGTGGTAACCCGCCTAGTTCCCGAAGTCTCCTGGGATAGGCTCCAGGTCCCCCGCGACCCTGAACACAGGATTAAGCGGTATAGAAAATGAATGAATGAATGAACCTAATGACACACTGTTAGGTTTAAATGTAGAAGAAATGTGTCCGAGCTAAGTTTTAAGCTAAGAGAATAAGAGTTATTTCTTGTTGTGTCCACCGCACCTTGATACACTTACCGGTCAGGCCTGATTGACCGGGAGAGACAAACACACACACACGCAGGCATGATGTCTGAAGATCTCTGTTTATTCTCAGCAAAGAGAGCACATTTAAACGGTGCTACGTCCCGAACATCAAAAGAACCATTCACATGTCAGTCATTGAGGGACCCGGAGACAGACAGGTGTGAGGAGATGCATTTGCATTCTCCTGATTAAACAAAAGGGTTCTAGCAGACAAGAGCCATTTGGATGTATCCTCGTCTGGATACAGGATATAGAAGGCATGAGGAAGCACAGTGAGAGTTCTATTCTCAAGGCACAGGAATATTCTCATTAGATTACACTGTCTTACAATATTATAAAACCTTACAAACGCTTACCATAAACAAACAAGCCTTCGGCGCCAGCTCAACATAAATCAGAATATAAACAAAACATGCCCACTAGACAGTGTTAATGCTCGACCCAGTTTCCCAGAGCTAACAGCTTTTTATAAGATCACTAATGAGCCACCTTGGCTCAGGTGAAACTTCGTCATCACCTGACCGAGGTGCCTTCTGGGAAACTGGGTCTTCTAACAGAACTACAAAACACAAAACAAACACCGCCACACAGCAAAGTTGGTTTGACATTGGACGCTGGATATTCGAGCTCCGGGTTCCAGATTCCGAGTTGTAGCGGAGATTAGCTGATTTGTAGCGGAGATTCGCTAACAGAGTCCGGCAAAAGCACGTCGCCTACTGCGCGAGTTAGGGACCGTCTGCAAATTACTGTCCGACTGAAATACGGATAATATTTATATTATGAACATATATTAAATAAATGAATGATTTATTGCCTCAAAACCTATTCTGAAATGTGTGTTCACTTGTCCTGCAGAGGGAACAACTTTTTGTATTCAATATTATCACTTTTCATATTTATTAATAATTAATATTTAATAATTCAGCATTTTATTTCAATACCTTCCAGGTCATGTGACCTATTGCTTCAAAATATATTCTAAAATGTCTGTCCACCTGTCCTGCAAAGGGCACAACCTTAATTTGTCAATATTATCACTTTTCATTTTTCTTAATAATTAATATGTAATAATTCTGCATTTTACTCCAATACCTTCCAGGTCATGTGACCTATTGCCTTAAAACCTATTCTGAAATGTGTGTCCACTTGTCCTGCAGAGGGCACAAACTTTTTTTGTCAATGTCATCACTTTTCATTTATATTAATATTTACTATGTAATAATTCTGCATTTTACTTCAATACTGTCAAGTTCAAGTGACCTATTGCCACAAAACCTATTCTGAAATGTGTGTCCACTTGTCCCGCAGAGGGCACAACCTTTTTTTCTCAATATCATCACTTTTCATATTTTCAAAAATGAAAAGTGATAATATTTAATAAAAAAAGGTTGTGTTGTGTCCTCTGCAGGTCACTGGTGGCTCAGTGATAGGTTTTTCGCCTGTCATGTGGAAGACCCGGGTTTGATTCGCAGCCAGTGCCAACCCCCAGACACAGGATGCAGTCCCCAGTCCCAAGCCTGGATAAAATGGGAGGGTTGCGTCAGGAAGGGCATCCGGCGTAAAAACTGTGCCAAGTTGTAGTGCGGACTGGATAGTCCGCTGTGGCGACCCCTTGTCGGGAGCAGCCGAAAGACCAAAAAAATAAAAAATGTGTTGTGTCCTCTGCAGGACAGGTGAACACACATTTTAGAATAGATTTTAAATATTAATATTATCAGTCGGACACTAATTTGCAGACAGTCCCTAACTAGCGCAGTAGGCGAGCTGCTTTCCCCGTTAGCAAATCTCGGCTACAAATCAGCGAATCACCGCTACAAATCTGGAGCCCAGAGCTCGAATATCCAACATCCAACATCAAACCAACTTCACCGCGGTCACCGCCACAGTGCCCTCGAGGGGCAGTCCCTTAAAATGTCAAATATTGGCTCATTTTGAAAGATAAATTCAATAATGATGAACAGCAAATAATAATAAAACAAATATCGTCATTTTTGTCCAACTTTTCATTTGAAAGATAGAAAAGTGTGATGTGATGTCTAATCATTTTATTTGAAGGGTTTAGCCGAATCCAGTTTGATGACCTGATTATCTGTCTAATTGAGTTGCTGTTTGTCAGGTTGGGTTTTTAATTTAAAGACAAGTTTATTTAGGTGTTTCGTATCTGATTTAACACCTCCATCATGCCAGTATATTTATTGCAGACGCAGCCTAATTGTAACTGCTGTTATACATTTATTGAACATTTTCATTTCAATGCTAGCTGCATTAAAGGGTCAGGGATAACCCCTGGAGGGCATTCTGTGTCATTTTACATGTTGAGTTTTTATTTTTGATCATTAAGTAGATTTTACTTAAAATTATATGCTTGTTGACATTTGCATAAAACTATTTCTGTAATAATTTTTGCCCATTATTTATGTGCAGAATGCGACAAAATGTACTGGACTAAAATAAAAAGATGAATATACTGTATTTTACCCTGTTGTAATCTGTATTACCTTGTTGTAATCTGTGCATTTATTTGTCCTGAAAGAAACTAAAATGCACACTATAAGGATGTTGTTTTACCACAGTATGTGTGTAATGTAAGAGTATGTGCACAGTAGACAGTTTTCATATCATTCATGCAGTGCTCAACCCAGATTTCCAGAACAAAGATTGCGCCAGACTTCTGCAAAAGGAGACAATTTGATTTCGTAATGCAGGCACAGTTCTTGGTAGATCTTTTCATTCTTCATTCATTTAACATGCTTTACAAGTAGGCATCAGGTGGTGTAAGATCAGGGGAATGGGACAGGTATGGGAAGGACTTTTTCTGCCACCTTTTTTAAACTCAGTCCCCATTCACGACCACTTTATGAGCGGAAAAATACTCAAGTATTAATACTTCTTCCTTTGTCGAGAGACTTATTTCCAACAACAACTGCAAAACACAACTTCCTTTTCATGACTGGGAATGTGCGGCTGGAGTTGTGCCCTGTCTGCAAATGCACATACGAATCTGAGATGAGATCTGCGTTTCAGTACTGTATATTTTGGTGCATTAGACCACGTTTCACTTGTAACAGTGTACTCTTATATAAAATCAAGTTCGAGTTGGTGCTTAATTTTTCTATTTTATTACTGCATTTTTTTATCCATCTTTTATTACTGAACTCATTTTAGTCTTGAGGATTTAAATAGTTAACATGCAGAAATAGAGAGCAGTACCAGTAGTAACTCAGTTACTTTAGCTCAGTAATCTCAGGATGAGAACATGAATTAGCACATCATGCAATTGCACGGATGCTTCTAACATCATTATCAAGACATATACACAGCATAATAATAGTGTTTCAGAAAATAGGAACTACATGAGGCCATCCAGTTTCTGTCTCACTAAAAATACATTAAGATTTTAAATATTATCCACATTATAATGTGGTTTAATTTTGAGTGCTGTAAACCCTTGGATACTACTTTAGTTAAGTGAGTTTGTCTCGGTCCTTGATAATATCATTTAAAGTTAAACTGTACAGGTTGTCCCCTATTTATGAACGAGTTCCATTCTGGGAGCATGTTCGTAAGTCGGATTTGTTCTTAAGTCTGACAAAGTGAGTCCTATACACCTTTGACACAAATATACAATGTACAGTAAAGCATACCAATCCACTTAACAGTGATGTCTCTGCACCTTTAAAATGCGAGCGGAATCCCGAACATCAAAAATTATGGGAACACTGATGATTCGTTCCACAATCCAAAAGTATTTATATAAAAATTATTAATACAAAATATAATGTAAAAATAAATGTCATTAACCTGCATTAAAAAATCATAGATAGTTTGAGGGAGATGAGAGAGAGGAGGAGGAGGAGGTTATTGTGTAAGACGACTTTCACATACACACACACACACACACACAAACACACACAGATGCTGACTATACAAGTGAGGCACACGCACTGAGACTGAGCATGGGAGACAATTACCCAAAATCCCACAGCACGAGAGAACCATTGGATCAGATCATTGGCTTGGCAGAAAAAGCTTATACATACTGCTCATAGTGCAAAATCTCACTCGTTTATCAAATTAAGATTTATTAAAATCTTTTGCTTGTCTTGCAAATCATTCGCAAACTAAGTTACTCTCAATCCAATGTCTTACTGGTATGTGAAATGTAACAGTTTCTGCACCTTTAAATCATGATGGGAATCCCAGACACCATCTTGTCTCAAAGCTGTTTTCCACTGGAGTGGACTGTGAACTCTGTTTTGTTGAAGATTTTCAGAACAGATCAGGACAGCTTTATATGACAGCCATTTTCTATCATTACGCTTGCAGACTGACCCACTAAATATTGGACATCCGATAGACGTGCAGATCATGTCTATATTGGGTCCGTCGATCCATGACCAATTCTGGACATCTATTCGACGTCCAAACTAGGTCCACTATTTGGACGTCCAACAATGACCCAACTTGGGCGTCATTTTGACGTTCAACATTTGACCTAATCTGGCTTATTTTTTTTGGACGTCAATGGCAGTGGCAGTAAATGTGTTTTACAAAATAGAGCCTATCAACATGATTATACATATGAATACAGATTATTTATAATCAAACAAGATTTATTATCTGTATGATTAAACACCTTTCCCCAACAGGGTGAACACACAGCAACCCGCCGCAAAGCATGACGGTCGTCAGCCGCTGTCCCGCGCATGCCATATATATATATTACATTTTCCTGTATTCCTTTAACAGGTTTTATTTTATTTAAAGCCTATAATCAAGTTATTTGTTTTTTTATTTTATATTGTATTACAAAAAAAAAAAAAATATATATATATATATATATATATATATATATATATATATATATATATATTTTTTTTTTTTTTTTTTTTTTTTTTTTTTTTTAATACAATATAAATATATATATTGCGGCGGGTTGCTGTGTGTTCACCCTGTTGGGGAAAGGTGTTTGTGTTAATTGCTTCCACCAAGTTTGGGTGTGTTAAGTATGTGTGTGTGTCCTGTTGAATGTGTTCTGGTTCATGCTAAGGCTGAATTGGGTCTGGTTCTCGAGTGAATGTGTTTCCCATGTGTACTGTGCTGTGGTGAATAAAGTACTCTCAGCCATTTGCATTAGGAAGCAATCAAGCCAACTCGTATCTCCAAGATCCTTCTAGCGGTGAAAAACGCTACATTGGTGTCAGAAGTGGGATGGAGAATTACTAGCGCACTATTGAGGACCTGCGGAAGATCCAAGTAGGCCGCCGCATTTTCCGGACGGAGCCAGGGCGAGCGAAGCAGCGCGACCAAAGCGGAGCGGCGAGATGAAGATCTACAGGAAAGCTACAGCTCCTTTACGGTGTCAGCCGGCGCAGCGACTTGCAGCTCGTTGACTCGCTGGAGTCAACATTAGACGTGCGGTAGACGTCGAAAAAAGACGTCGCCTGGCATTACAAAACAACCCCATCAATGGACGGAAATTGGACGTCCAAAAATGACATGGAAAAGACGTCACTACGACGTCACATTGTGCAGTGGAGATTCACTGAAACTAGTGAAGCTGACTCATTCCATTCACACCCTCACACACATACAATACATACAATATACCAGACTTTAGACATTTTATTCATTCACTTATACACTGAAAATATTACATATAATTGTAAATATTGATAGTGACCTCCTATTAAACTCAAAATATGGTATGAGGGAGAACATACTCAGCATTCAACTTCTACAGCTGATACAGAATGCAGTTGCATGATGTTTTCAATCTTCATAAATTTTTCCACCCCATCCCATTATTTCACTCCCTCCATTGGCTTCCTATAGCTGCTAGATTTAAAACACTGATGCTTGCCAAGGAAAGACAAGTTCCCACTTACCTCAAAGCACTTGTCACACCCCATAATGCCCCATGCCCCCTTGAAACCTCTAGCATTGCTTGACCGATCCCATCCATCTCTAATGATACAATGAAGACATGGATCAAGACTCTTTTCTGGGACCTAGGGAAATTCACTTACCCTGCACATTTTATGTGTTTTTCAGCTTGCAAGAATCTTGGTGGATCACTGGATTGTCAATGTGAAGGAATTGCAACATTCAGGCACCTGGTTGTAAACCCTCTATACACGACTGAAGCCAGAGTACAGAACCTGGCAAAATACTCAAAACAAATTGCTATCAGCATTTGTTAAAGCTCCAGTTAGCTGTTGTGAAAACTATTCAATTTAGCAGCATTGTTGTCATAACTCTCTCATATGAAATGTACATTTTGTAAAGTGGAAATATGAAAGATATTTTACTCCCACATTATTACTATTAATTGGATTAAATTATTATAACATTTAATAAAAACTAATACAATATGTAATATAATATATGCTATATTACATTTTACTAATAAAATTAGACTATACAGTGGTACCTCAGTAGAATTTAACCTTAAGAACTGAAAGTTTGCAAGAAATTTGCACGTTTTCATCATATAAGCAACTGAGCCAAACAGGACGCCAGCTTGTGCCTATGTTGCGCATGCATGTAAGTTGTGTGCACGTCCAGGGGTTACTCAAAATTTGTTTGCATCAGAGGAAGGGCAAACGAAGTGAGTTTACATATTTTTGTGGGGTTTTTGCATTTTGTGCAGGAAGCAAGCACAGCAGCAAGACCAAAAGGGAGTCACTTTCAGTTTGTTTTTAAAGCAGCTGGTGTCAAGAGGAATCATAAATTAGGGTTAGGTGAGGTTAAATGTCTATTTATTTCATATTTAACATATTTTCTTATTATCTTTTCTAAATGCCTTGATCGTTTTTATACGCAAAAATTTATTTTAATGTTGGAAATGGGTAATATGGGGTGGAACAGATTATCTGCATTTTATTAATCTGTAATATTTTGATTCACTGTAGACTGTAATTCAGCTTTTTTTTTGTAACTTTAACGGATTAAATTTAGATATATTTTGTAAATGAATTATGTAATGCTTTTGCAAAATTATGTCATGTTGTCAAATTCAAACTCGGCAAACAGCACTGGCTTACAAACAACTTTTTAATATCCTTGCTTATGTACAATGAGTTTCTTGTTTATCTTTACAATAACATGATTAACAGCCAATACATACTCTTAAATGAGTGTAAAGAACAGTTACTTAGTCAAAGTTTAATGTAACAGGTGAGTGAAAAGAAAATAGCAGAAAGTTAATCAAAACAAGCAAGAAAAGGCAGAAGGAAAAGTATGGACAGAACAGATCACTGTAACTATCACAATCCCTATTAACCTTACTCTGATACAAAATATATATTCTTTAAGAAAAACAATGTGCGTGCGTGCAATGTTCAGTGTCATTGAGACAGATATACAGGTCCTTTAAAAAAAATTTGCATATTGTGATAAAGTTCATTATTTTCTGTAATGTACTGATAAACATTAGACTTTCATATATTTTAGATTCATTACACACAACTGAAGTAGTTCAAGCCTTTTATTGTTTTAATATTGATGATTGTGGCATACAGCTCATGAAAACCCAAAATCCCTATCTCAAAAAATTAGCATATCATGAAAAGGTTCTCTAAACGAGCTATTAACCTAATCATCTGAATCAACTAATTAACTCTAAACACCTGCAAAAGATTCCTGAGACTTTTAAAAACTCCCAGCCTGGTTCATTACTCAAAACCGCAATCATGGGTAAGACTGCCGACCTGACTGCCGTCCAGAAGGCCATCATTGACACCCTCAAGCAAGAGGGTAAGACACAGAAAGAAATTTCTGAACGAATAGGCTGTTCCCAGAGTGCTGTATCAAGGCACCTCAGTGGGAAGTCTGTGGAAGGAAAAAGTGTGGCAGAAAACGCTGCACAACGAGAAGAGGTGACCGGGCCCTGAGGAAGATTGTGGAGAAGGACCGATTCCAGACCTTGGGGGACCTGCGGAAGCAGTGGACTGAGTCTGGAGTAGAAACATCCAGAGCCACCGTGTACAGGCGTGTGCAGGAAATGGGCTACAGGTTGCAAATTTTGCATGTCATTCGGAAATCAAGGTGCCAGAGTCTGGAGGAAGACTGGGGAGAGGGAAATGCCAAAATGCCTGAAGTCCAGTGTCAAGTACCCACAGTCAGTGATGGTCTGGGGTGCCATGTCAGCTGCTGGTGTTGGTCCACTGTGTTTTATCAAGGGCAGGGTCAATGCAGCTAGCTATCAGGAGATTTTGGAGCACTTCATGCTTCCATCTGCTGAAAAGCTTAATGGAGATGAAGATTTCATTTTTCAGCACGACCTGGCACCTGCTCACAGTGCCAAAACCACTGGTAAATGGTTTACTGACCATGGTATTACTGTGCTCAATTGGCCTGCCAACTCTCCTGACCTGAACCCCATAGAGAATCTGTGGGATATTGTGAAGAGAAAGTTGAGAGACACAAGACACAACAATCTGCAAAAGGATTCCCGACCAAGTATTGAGTGCAGAACTGAACATAATTATTTGAAGGTTGACTTTTTTTGTATTCGAAACACTTTTCTTTTATTGGTTGGATGAAATATGCTAATTTTTTGAGATAGGGATTTTGGGTTTTCATGAGCTGTATGCCACAATCATCAATATTAAAACAATAAAAGGCTTGAACTACTTCAGTTGTGTGTAATGAATCTAAAATATATGAAAGTCTAATGTTTATCAGTACATTACAGAAAATAATGAACTTTATCACAATATGATAATTTTTTGAGAAGGACCTGTATTATTAATCAAAGGAAACTGCACCAAGCAGTCATAATATTAAACCCACCTACCTAATGTTGTGCTGTGGTACAGTATCCTGCACCAAGATGTTAGTAGCAGCTTCTTTTAATACTGTATGTTGAGAGGTGAGGCCCCATTTATTGAAGCTGTTTGTCTGGCACATTCCACAGTTACTTGACCGATTGTGATGTAAGGTGTTAACCTCTTTGTCATGTACAGTACCTCAAACCATTCCTGCAAGATGCCACTTCAGTTTGGGAATACTTGTGCATGAAGGGTCATAATTGATTTGCCGTAGTGTTTAGGTAGGTGGTAATTGTAAACGTAACATCCCTATAATCGCCAGGACCCAAGGATTCCCAAAAGAACCATGGCCAAAACACACTGCATCTGTTGATACTGTATGCCTTTTTTCAAAGTGTATCTTGGTAGCATCTCTTGCCATGAAAAGCAACATATGCCTGCACCCAACCATCCACCAGATGTAAAGGAAAACATGATTCATCAGACCAAGCTGCTTTTTCCATTGATACATGGTCCAGTTTGAATGCTTACATGCACATTGTATGTGCTTTCGGCAGTAGATAGGAGTCTGTAGTATGGGCAATCTAATCGGTTTGCATTTAGCAATCTGAGAGGCAATGTCTGTTCTGATATCTTTCTGCCAGATCCAGCATGAACTTTTTCACAAATTGTGCTACAGTAGTTTGCCATGCAAATTTTAATATTCAAGCCTTTTTGTTTCAAAATATTAGATCTAAGATTATAACTTAGATCACCAAAAAAAAAAAAAAATTCCAATACAGAAAATCTGAAAAGGTTTGTTAATTTATGCACTTGGGTCTTTTAGCACAAATTACTGCATCACTGTTGAATGACATCGAGGAGATCAAACTTTGGCAATCCTGAGGCTTTATTGATGACCAGGTTGCTTTGATAGCATCCTTCAGCTCATAGGGTGTTTCTCATTTTCTTGTTGACAGTAGCCTATAGATTCCCTATGTGGTTCAGGTCAAATAAGTTGGCTATTATGGATAGGTTTCAGAAACACAGCTGCATGGGGTTACATAGCCTCAGGCTAGTCAAAAGGCCCAAGATAAACTTGGCCTGCCACCGAAAATTTAAAGTGTCTGCTGCTAATGTATTGGTGCCACAAACCATTATGTAAAGAGAAATTTAAATGCCCAGGCATAAGAAACACAAACAAATAAACCCTTTGAAGAACCTGGAGGAGTACATATGCCAGAAACATGAGAGAGCTCTGAAGCTGTTCTGTAGAGACGATCAGACTTGTGTGTGTCAGTTCTGCACTGAAGGAGACCACAAGAATCCATGGGCGTATCCCGGGGGTGACGGGGGACAGGGACGGAGGGGACATATATATATTTAAGATAATTATGTAAGTAGAAAAAAAAACCCCGCAAAAAAACAGTTGAGTTCCCCCTCCCCCCTCCGCTTCCTCCCAGTGCTTTGGCCCACTGCCTCCTGCATTCCCAGTTCAGGTCAGGTTTGCGGCTGCGGCTCAATTAATGTTGAACTCCAGTAAGTAGGGTATTTTATTCACTTTAAATAAAGTAATTCTATTTAATGTAGTTGATGCAGATTCATTCATAAATTAGTTGCGGCAAAAAGGCTGATTACCGATGTAATTTTCCATGAATCTGCTACAGTATATTAGCGATTAAATTATTACTTATCTAGTTAACGTTAGCTTGTTTACAATAGCTTGTTTACATAGTGCACTGCAACTAACACGACAAACGCTGTTTCCCATGCTGTGTTTTATTGGTGACGACTTGGCATAATGCAGTGGTTCTCAAACTTTTTCTGTCATTCCCCACTTAAGGGGGTGAGCAAATTTTCAAGCCCCACTTGTCAACAAAATAATAACGAAATCTGCCAAGTTTACTGTTTATTGAAATATCAATTTCTAAACCAATAAGATCAAACAACACCAAGTTAAAAACAGATAAAATACACGTGCAATTGTTATAAAAGGCTTACGTTGTCACTTATCTTTGCATAACTGACCCCATGTTTATTAGCTGCTCAGTAATCGTTTGTTTTTTTGCACTGGCCAATACTGTATGCAACTTTGAATGAAGCCATTTGTGCTTTGCTGTCCACTGATTCAGATTTTACCATGCGATTCTCCTGCTGTCTGTATTTTGCCAGCTTTCTTTGAAAGAAGTCGAGTGGCTTATTAACGTGTGTTGTCTCTAAGTGTCTTCCTAATTTGTTGGGTCTCATGCGGTCTGCTGCCAGCGGTATAAGACACAAAACACACACAGGTCTCTCCTCTGCCCCCACAATCCCCACCATGAAGCAAGTTAGGCTTCATTAGTGGTGGGCGATATAACCAAAATCTTCTATCACAGTAGAAGCTATTTTCTACCTCGGTAACAATATATATATATATATATATATATATATATATATATATATATATATAATATATAAAATCACAATATAGCAATTTGTATCTGAAAATGCATAAATAAAAATTCAAACACAAAGAAACTGTTTTACATAATGTAATTTTATATAAACTGTGAATTGCTGAGGTTTGCCGCATTTTATTTTTTTACTTTGGCCATATTCGTTTGGATGCTTGGATTTCAGATGATAGAAAAGGTTTGACGTGTTTCCACCACTTGTTAAAACAGTGAACTTGCGTACCTTGCAAATCAAATTCAAAAATTCTATTTAATTCAAACCTTAAAATAAAAGACTATGAATAGGAAATAAATATGAAAAATAAAATAGGTAAATTTAACTAGGAATGAATAAAATAAAATATAAAAACTAAAGTTAAAATAAAATAACTGTACAACAATACACAATATAGAAAATATATGAAGAATATGTGAACAATAAGAGCAGCTGTACGAGTAGGAAAAGAATGGTAATGTCCAGGGTTGTGCAATCCACATGTTTAAAGTGGATCACGTTCATCTCATTCGTATCACTTTTCTTATACCCAAACTAATTCCACACCACAGACGAGGCACTTTTTTTCTTTACAATCTCCTCGTTGTTGGTTTTGTCACATATAAGCAAGCTCACTGCTCGTCTTCTTCCATTGTCGAAGTGTATGTGAAGCCAAACACATCAAAAGTGGGACGAAACCGCGGCACCCGATTGAACCAAATATCTGCGCAAATACAGCGCAGCACGACTACCTGAATAGCGCAGTGATGATCTGGTTTATTTGCGCAGCCCGGTGGATCGCGCAGCGCCGCTCGAATGCGACCCACTATGTTTTTATTTACAAACTATTTAAAATGTCAGGACTGTCTATTATTGTTTCCGCCTTGCCATGCCTGGTTTGTACGTGCGCATCCCAGAAAATGTATTTTGATGGTCGGCGCGGTATATTTCTGTCAGAGTCGCGCAGCGCTGCCCAGTGGCTCGCGCAGGTTTGTGATTCGAGCAGCGCTGCTGAAGTTGGCCCGACGTTAAACCGTTATTGTTCCACTATGGTTCCACTTTTTCTCCCGGCCCACAACTGATGTTATTTTAAATTTACTTGTATTAATGATCCATTTATTTGTGTGTGATTGTTTAGTTTTGAGCGTACGCTCTTCATTATCAATAAAGAAAAGCATGAATTAGAATAGGTACTTTCCTGTTTTTCCTCCCGTTCATTGCGCCCCACCTGTCATGTCTGTATTCCCCACTAGTGGGGCGCGCCCCACAGTTTGAGAACCACTGGCATAATGTTAAATTAACATTAACGGCCACAATTAACATATTGTTTAGCTAAATGAGCACTGTGCCTAGTCCGAACTGACACCACTTAGAACAGAATGGATATTGATTAAACCCATTCTGTTCTAAGTGTCTTAATTAATTTTAAATACAATTTTAAACCGTTTTTTTAAATTCCTTGTTTTTATTGTTGTGATTATGATAGTTTTACTTTCTTTATGTAAAGCAGTTTGAATTACCATTGTGTATGAAATGTGCTACAGTATAAATAAACTTGCCTTGCCTTACTTTGCAGTGTCATAGATAAAATGACAGAGAAAAGAAAATTGGACATAAGATCATTTGTCAGTGCACATAAACGCCAAGTAAGTACAACAAGTTCACATATTAAGGCAATTTGTCTTTAAGAATGGGTGCTTATGAAAATACTAATGTCTCAATATCAATCACAGGCAAAGGAGACAGAAATGATTGAGGGACAGGTAGACCAGGGTCAATCAGATGTACAGTATCAGGTAAGTGTGGTGCTTTTATTGAAGGGATAATGACAGATTTTATTAATTTTTTTATTTACATAGAGCATTTAATGTTAATTGATTATTTAATAATTGATTTTGTTATAAAACATTGCTTATTTTATATATCTTTTTCACAATAACGGTCATGGTTAAATTTAATTGTATGTTGATGGCTTGACCGTAAACAACATAACAAACAATGCAATAAGAAAAATCTGCTTTGTTATTGAACCTGAGAAAAACTTTGAAAATAACCATAATGGCGCAGTCTCCATGCTACAATAATAATGATAGAAGCAAAGTTTTTCACTGTGGGGACATATCTTTATAAGTACAATTTGACTGTATTATTTGTGTCCCCTTCAAAAATTGCTCATGAGAAATTTTATATTTATTGTCCCCCCCTACTGTTACATGTAAATGAAATTTACGCCCATGCAAGAATCACAACACTGTTACAATAGAGGAGGAGAGCAGAGAGAGAGAAAAGTGAGAAACGAAACTCTGGCTTGCATGAAGTTTAAACTTTCGTATAGGTAATGCAAACAAATTTATGCAAGGGTTAGTTCAGACGCCAAGACTGTAATTACAGTAAGCTGCTGATAAGCCATTAATCCTGTGCTCAGTTACAGTATATGCTTTGTATTAGGCTTCATTTCTAAGTATGTAAAATAAACAATTGTAATTAATCTTTGTAATGAATATAATTCAAGCATAAATATTGAGTTGGGGAGTATGTACGAGAATTGGATATGTTAGTATGTATATTATTTTGTCTTCTGCTAACTTCTTAGAAGCAGCTGAGGAAAACACAGACAGATGTACAGCAGACGATTCAGGACAGACTGAAGAAGATCCAAGAGATCAAACACTCAGTAGAGCTCATCAAAGTGTGTGCAACATGGCATGAGTTTATATCTTCTACCTTCAGTAGTTTTCCTTTTTTATTTTGTAGAAATTAATAAACTGTCATTAAACATAAGTTCACTATTCTGTCTCATCTGATGAAAATGAAAATATGTTCCTCCTTTAGAGAAACACAGAGAAAGAGAAAGCAGACAGTGATGAATTATTTAAACCGTTTGGCTCACTTCAGGGAATTCAGACTGAGCTGATCCAGTTGATGGAGAAGATGCAGGAAGCAGTAGAGCATCTGGCTGAAGGACTCATTAAAGAGCTGGAGCAGGAAATCACTGTGCTAAAGAGGAGAGACACTGAGCTGGAGCAGCTCTCACACACTGAGGATCATCTCCACCTCCTACAGGTCAGTGTTCCTCTCTCTGCTTACTGGCAATGCAGAACATCACAGAACAACACCATGCTGAGGGATTTCTCCTCTCTCCTGATCTACTGTAGATTTCCTCCTCCATGTGCAGCCCTCCACACACCAAGAACTGGACTGAGATCAGTTTTAACACTGACCTGAGTGGGGACACTGAGAGGGCAGCTATGTCTGAGCTTCAGCAGATTCTCAATGACAAGTTAAAGAAATTTGGTAAGAAACTTTTTAAACATAGTGATATATTTGTTATTGTTAGCAACATTTTTTAGTTTTTACAATCTAAAAACTAACAAATGTCATGTTCTGTTGTATTTAATTTCAACAGAACTGAAAAAGATTCAGCAATATGCAGGTACAGTGATGTTTCTGTTTTACTGATCAGCATTAGACTTAAATCAGACTTAGATTTTTCACTCTAAGGCGGTAGTGTAGTGTAGTGTAGTGTAGTGTAGTGTAGTGTGTAGGTTAGTGTTTATTTACAAATAGTGAAATTGACATGTACACACAATATGAACAGGATGGACACCAAAATAAAGACACAATGAAAACCACTCTCAGGAGAGAGAACATGGACAGTGCCAAAGGGATAAACAAAAAAAAAATCAACTAGACAGCACTTGCTATTAATCAAATCAAACTAAGTAACTACACTACCCTAAGCTAACCAGAAATACAGGGGTGGCACTCAACCACTAGTTTGTTTAGACAGTCAGAAACTGTCATATGTAATAGAATGTTGGAATGGAATTGAACAGTCAAACAGTATGTAATGGAATGTTGGTGTGGGCACAATCTTCCCTGTCCTCAAACCAAGGGAGCTTGTAGATGGGGAAAAGGAGCACAAACATACAAGCAGCCTATCATTGCTATACGCCTGAAGGTTGAGAAAGAGCATATTGACACTTCACATCGGTATTGGTAAAATGTTTTGTGCAGTGATGAAACTAAGGTTTAACTATTTAGAAAGAACATGCAGCACTACATCTGACATAAAGGGCACTACATATCATCATGAAAACATCATACCAACCATAAAGTAAGGTGAATTAGCAAGCATGTCAAAAATGATTTAGGAAAATGTGAGAATGTCTTTATGTCAGCTAAAACTCTAAATAAGTTGCGTGATGCAACAGGACAAAGACCCAAGACAAACATTCATTCATTCATTCATTCATTCATTTTCTATACCGCTTAATCCTGTGTTCAGGGTCGCGGGGGACCTGGAGCAGATCCCAGGAGACTTCGGGCACTAGGCGGGGTACACCCTGGACAGGGTGCCAATCCATCGCAGGGCACACACACATACACACACTCACACACCCAATCATACACTGGGCAATTTAGGAACGCCAATTAGCCTAACCTGCATATCTTTGGACTGTGGGAGGAAACCGGAGAACCCGGAGGAAACCCACCAAGCACGGGGAGAACATGCAAACTCCATGCACACAGAGACGGGAATCGAGCCTGGCCGGGGAATCGAACCCAGACCCTGGAGGTGCAAGGCAACAGTGCTAACCACTACACCACCGCGCCGCCCCAAGACAAACAAAAAAAAAAAAATAAAATAAAAAATAAAAAAATAAATAATTTTGGAGTGGTCAAGTCTGAGCCCAGACCTCTACCCAATTGAGATGCTATGAAATGGATATGGAATAGAGATGCATTCCATGAGACGTCTATAGAAATTGAGAGAGCTAAAGCAGTTCTGACAGGAAGAATGGGCCAAAATTCCTCTTGAACAATGTACAGGTCTGATCCATAGCTACAGGAAGCTGGTTGTGGTAATTGCTACGAAGGGTCAGTCAACCAGTTATGAATTCCAAGAGTTCACTTATGTTTTTCACTACCATTTAGAATGTTGAATGAGTGTGTTCAATAAAGACATGAAAGATCAGAATAGATTTTTTTGTGTTGTTATTTTAGGCACATTATACCCTTGACTTACTGTAGATGAAGACCAGATCACATTTAATGACAACTTAATGCAGAAAGCCATGAAATTCCAAAAGGTTCACATACTTTTTCTTGCCACTGTATATGACCAAAATTATTATGGTTATCAGCATTATGGTGGAATTGTAAAAATGTGATGTTGAAAATGTTTGAAAAAACATACTGATATACAAACAGAAATCATTCACTTGAGGTTTTATTGAAAAACAGAAAATAAAATTATTGGCACTACTGTACTATGCATTGCATGTTTGCATAAATGTTAAAATAATAGGGCCTGATGGGGAGACATTTTGAATATGTCTGTTGCATCATAATATCATTTTAAACTATTGCATGATCTTTACCTACATACTCACATCACACACTGTGTGTTTCTCTCAGTGGATGTGACTCTGGATCCTGATACGGCTCTTCCTGATCTCATCCTGTCTGCTGATGGAAAACAAGTGACAGATGGAGACAAACGACAGGATCTCCCTGATACACCAAAGAGGTTTAATTCTTGTCCCTGTGTTCTGGGAAAGCAGAGTTTCTCCTCAGGGAGATTTTATTATGAGGTGCAGGTCAGAGGGAAAACTGAGTGGACATTAGGAGTGGTGAGAGAGTCCATTAACAGGAAAGGAGAGATTACACTGAGCCCTGAGGATGGATTTTGGACTGTGGTACTGAGGAATGAGAATCAGTATAAGGCTTGTGCTGATTCCTCTGTCCCCCTCACACTGAGAGAGAAGGTGGAGAAGGTGGGGGTGTTTGTGGATTATGAGGAGGGTCTGGTCTCCTTTTATGATATGGAGTCCAGATCTCATATCTACTCTTTCACTGGTCAGTCTTTCGCTGAGAAACTCTATACATACTTCAGTCTTGGTTTAAATGAAGGTGGTAAAAACTCAGCACCACTGATCATCTCTCCTGTAATTAAGACAGGAGAGATATATTAAGATATATTTTTTCTCATATAAAATGAATACAAAGAAAACAGTCATAATCTTATGCAGATTTTCTTATAAATGAAAGTTATTTTAATAAAATAAAGACATGTATTAGTAATAAATTAATATTTTCTGTCAAATATTGGCTCATTTTCATAGATTCTCATGTCCAATTTTTCATTTGTAAGATCCAAAGGTGTGATGTCTAATCATTTTTTGAAAGGTTTAGCATAAGTCAGTTTGATGACCTGAATTTCTCCCCGATTGTGTTGCTGTTTGTCAGGTTGGGTTTTTTATTTTAAGATACGTTTATTTAGGTGTTTGTTATTTGATTTAATACTTGCATCATGCATTTTTCTTTTTCTATTGTTGTCATCAGTAGAGTTTCAGGGATAACCCCTGGAGGGGGTGTGCCATGGACTCTGTGCTTTGTGTCTAGACGTTTATGTTGACGGGTTTAACTGGACCTCATTTCCCAGTATGCACTGCACCATAGTCCTGTTTCTGAGCTCACTTAAATCTAGTTCTTTTTAGTCAGTGTAAATAGTCTTGTCCAGGGGCTAGTCTCTGTCTCACATCTGCTGTTGTCACTGTCCTGTCCTGTCTTGGTCTTATCGTCTTATCATTCAAGTTGTTGCTCCAGTTTTGTCGGTTTGTTTGTGTGTGTGTGTTTTTTTTTTAACAATAAATAATATGTTTGCAAATGTGCCTTACCTGCATTCCATAATACTTAACAGAATGCGAGACCTTCAACTATAGGTGTATCAGATGGGTCTCTCCTAAATATTGACAACACCAGCAGGTTGGTCGGACTTTGTGGACAACTGCCTCGCAATCGCGGGAGAGAGAGGAGCAAAATCCCGCATAGCACACAGAAGTAGACTGGGAGAAGTGAGCCAGCAGAATAGCTGAGCTTGACAAGCTCCCAGCTTGTGATACAACGAATCTCCTAATGAAACTTTGCTCAGGGTGATTTGGCTTCCTGCAATGAATTTAAATAAAGGACCAGTGGGTTCTGGCACGGAGGTGTCCAGGGTGCGGAGAGACCCAGAACAAGCACTGACAAGGGCAAAAGGAGAAGTAGCAGCTGTGCGGCATCCAGCAGCGAGCAGAGAAGCTCGACATACGAATAGATAAACAGTATGTTGTGCTGCACTTCCAGCGTCACATGCCTAGGAGTGTCTGCAGGAACTGCTGGAGGAAGGAGCAGCACTCGACACACAGCTCACTCATCTCCAGATGGAGGTTAACAGTTAGACCTTCACCCAGTGCTATTTTTCAGAGCTTTGCCCTAATTGCTTTGTTAGTCCTGTTAGCACTGGTAGCTCTGTTAGCCCTGAAGGCCCTGTTAGCCTGTTAGCAGTGTTTCTAAATCGCCTGTAGTGTGTGATATAATAAGTGACATAGATAATGAATGCAGTTATAATCATGTAATAGATCTACTAAAAACACCCAAGTAATATTACTAAATGTGTTTTAGAGAAAACTTAAAATAATTAGTAGGATATTAGTAGGATTTTTTGTGTCATTTTACATTTTGATTTTTTTTTTTTTGTTGCTATTTTATTTAATTCCTTTAAGTAGATTTTGTATAATATTATATGCTGTTGAAATTTTCTTAAAATGATTGCTGTAATGATGTTGCCTATGTATACCACATTTTACTGTGTGCTCTTATGTACGTTTGTCACTCACAGAGTGCTTAATATTTTTATTTTATGATCGCATCTTTTATCCATCCTTTATTAACATACTAATTTTGGTCTTGAAGTTTTAAATAGTTAGCATGCACAAAAAGAAAGTAGTACTGTAGCAGTAACTAGTACAGTAACAGTAACTTACATAAGCTCAATAATATCAGGATGAAAATGTGAATTAGCACATCATGGAATTGTACTGATGCCTCTGGAATTATTTAGCAAATTTGCTGAATAGCAAATAAAAAACACCACCATCAAGCCATATACACACAACATAATAGTGTTCCAATAAAGGAGAACTACATGAGGCCATCCAGTTTCTGTCTCAAGTGTGTACATGGCAATAAAACTCTTTCTGATTCCGATTATCAAAATAAAGGATTTTTTATGCTTATCATTGTTCTCTGTGTATTATTTTAAAGCATGTAATAAAACATTGCATCTAACGTTTGTCAAGATGGTATTTGTGGGCAAAAGCAAAAGCTGAGTGTGCAAAATCCTAAAAGACAATTTTGGCTGGTCCCTGCAAGGGGTCACCACAGCGGACCATCCGATCCGCACATACAAGCTTGACACAGACCCAACCCTCTCATTTTATCCAGGCTTGGGACCGTTGGCTGGGGTTTGGGCACTGGCTGGGAATCACTGACACAATCACTCCACTTCCCCAGTGGAGAGGAAAGTGTAAAGTCTTTGCTCAAACAATGATCAAACAGTTCTCTAAAATACCTGGCTGCCATGGATGCAGTATGTAAGGACATTGCAGCTGATGCCTGCAGAGGACGATAAGACATTCCTAAAGATTTTTTCAGTGCTCTGATGTGGAAGAGAACCTGTGGCCTGGCAGACTGTGATTCCCCATACTGCGCTGCATTTGCAGTTTTGCCAAAGAGGTGCTTCTCATGTTGATATTTTTAATTCAGGATTTTTTTTGTGTGCTGTACAGTGGTGTAAAACAGTCTTGTCTTTTTGTTTTCTGTATTGCAGTGACAATCTGTCAGCACATTACAAACACTGTTCATCAACAGATCATAAAATTTTAGGAATTGTTTTGATCAGAAAATACAGAGTGCACCGACAATAACGTATTGTGAGTAGGTTGTTCATAAACAAGAACAGAAATACAGAAATACAGTATACAAGGACAGATAAGATACAGTTTACTTATCATTCTGACAGAACTGACGTTCGCTGACTTTACAAATATTGAGAGATAAACTAAGGATTTTGAGCAAGTTTCAGGCTTTTGCAGGTAATCTATTGTGTTGTATGTAACTGTTTGCATTTTCCATTTTTGCAAATGTTATGGATGATTTAAGAAATGCTAAAAAAAAGTGACAACAAATTTTTAGAAGCTCTTTCCTCCTGACATTTAGTTAACATTCCCATGCAACTTACAAATGAAATTAAATAAAATCATAGACTAGCTGAGCAGTACAGGGGTTAAGGACCCAGTATATGCTCTGGAACAACAACAATAAAAAAAATAGGGTATTTTTGTACACTTACAACATTAATGTAGTTAAAATTGTATATCCGCTTCTAATAGCATACAGTCCTTCCAAATGCAGATTAGTGTAATGGCATACATTAAAATACAGGGCAGCCCAATTGTCTGGATCCATACTGTACATATTTCACTTATGTGAAATTTAATATCTTTTTATTTCACGCCCAGGATGGTGTTAAATCTAACAAGGGAAAATCAAGCATACTCACACATAACACCACTCCTCCTTTTTTCCACTGAGGTCGGAACTCAGTAGTCTATTAGAAATTTGAGCATTTATTGTAATTTTTGCCTGTGGATCCAGAAAAAAATGTCAGGTATAGATCCTAACATCTGGAAAGTTGAATCAATAATTTGTGCATGCATTAGTGAAAAATAAACAAAAATTAAAACTACATTTCGATTATATTTCAGAGCCGAGGCCAGGAACGCAGGCGGGAATGAGCATGAAATTTATTTTATATTTCACTTCAAACTTCCATTTTTAGTTGGCATAATACAAATGATATAAATAATAGTATTCAAATTATGTTTTTAGACTTTAAATACACATTTCTGATGGCTTCAATAGAAATGACCCAAGAAGGTTTGAGGTTATTAATGAACTGTAATCACAGTTGTTTATTCATCTTCAGTTAAGTGCTTTTGATCACACTGCCAGGATGAGACGCCGGTCCATTGCAGAACACACAGCTGTAAATGAAAAAAGAGTAGATGTAAATGTTAAGATAGAAGAATTAGGATGATGTGCATTGCCAATTATAAATTGGATTTTATCTCATAAAGGCTCCGTTACAGTTTACTAAAATCTGTGTCTGTGTTTACATTGGATCGGTATATAATACGATGAATGAAGTAATGAAACCTGACAATGTCCTGGGGCTTTTATTTTGAACCGTGTAACGGCTCAGCGTTGCTGTTTTCACACATCGAAGATGCGACAAACCAAACTGTGACAGATTGACAACTCCGATCTGAGGCAAGTGTACCTACGCTGGCAGCTGATTCCCGCCTCGTTAACGCGGGACAGCTTTGTTATCCCGGGACACTGAGATGTTCTGGCTGAAACCGTCGGCTCTCGTGCTTTCACGAGGCTCCATTCAGATGCCTCGCCGTGTTGCTCCAGCGGGTTAGCTAGCCACAGAGCTAAAAGCCTTTGTTCGGACTAGCAGATCGATAATGTTAGCTTTTAGCCAGGGGAGGAATGTGAAACGGAGCTGTGCTGTCCTGTATATATATGTGTGTGTGTGTGGCAGCATCGTTATGAGTTCACGCCGCTGTATAACCGTCATGGCGCTGCTGTGTTATGGTCAGGAGCTTAAACAACAGAAGATTTAACCTGATTTAGCTCTTAGCAAATAACCGAATCTTGAGATAGTTTACATTTTCTAATTGCTTACAAACATGACCCACGAAACTGTCACTTAAATTATTATTATAATAATTATTATTTTACTTTATGAACGCGGTTTGTTTTGTGTTCATGGTGTGAGAAATAAACATTAGCTAGCATCGCGCTAGCATTCGAACGTCCTCCCTTATTACTTTTCCCTCCTTAACAACTGAAATTTTGCAGGATTTTGTTAAGATTTTTGCCGGTTTATGAAGCATTTTCGGGATACGAATGGATGAACCGTCTGAAGTTGCGTGTACATCCGAAACCCCTTCAAAACATGTTTGAGTCAGCGTGGAAAAAAAGCATTTTTAGCCCAAGTGTGGTGGCTTGACTTCCTGTGAGGACTCTTGATATGGAATGCTTGGCTTGAGTTCAGTTCTTTGTAAGCAGCTTACACATAATTCTAATTGTTTGTATCATTCATTAATGGTTTTTTCTTTTTTTTTGTGTGCAAAATTTACTGAACACGTAGCATGAGTCCAGAGAAACTTAGCAAGGAAATTAGAAAGATGTAGAGGGCTTTCAGTGGAAATTAAGAAAGAAATCATTATTGCAGCTGGTGCACGTAGCGCAAGGGCGATCCTGCTAGAGTCGGAACTGCCAACATCCACCAGAAGCACAATCTTCAAGGAAAATAACAAGATTTTGTGTGCTGACGTATTGAAAGATTTAACAATGCTTTCAAGCCAAAGATCAAAAATATTAGAGGATGTTAAAAAATTATTGCTCGTTTGGATAAACGAGAAATTGATTGCCGGTGATAAAGTCTTGTGGGCAGCGATTTGTGAGTAGGCAAGAATGTTGCATGCAGACTTGTTGAAGAGAATGCCTGGACTGCGTCAAGAAGGTATCAAACCTTTTAAGGTGAGTAGAGGATAGTTTAAAAATTTTAAAAGGTCTGCTATCCATGGTGTTGTAAGGAACAAAGAAGCATCACCCCCTGACAGAGGATTCATCCAAGAGTCCAAGCCGAGCCAAGAGTTCATTGAAAGCGAGGGATACGTGCCCGAACAAGTTTTTAGTTGAGATGAAATGTGCTTTTTTGAAAAAGAATGCCAAAATGCACCTACATCGCCCAGGAAGAGATGAAACTGCCTGGACATAAGCCCATGAAAGAAAGACTAACTTTGTTGCTATGTGCAAATGCCAGTGAGGATTTAAAAATCAATCCATTGCTTGTTTACCATTCTGAATCACCAAGGGTTTTCAAGTGGTACAAAATAATAAAGAACAAGCTGAACGCAATGTGCTTGGGTAATGAGACTTTTGTTTGTTGGATGGATTACCAAGGATGCAGGCCCGGCCATCAAGAAATATTTAATAAAATATTTCCACTCAGAGCAGTTATTTTGATGCATCATGCCCCTGCCCATCCTCCAGACGTAGAGGGACTATTGCCAGAGGAGATCAGCTTCATTACATCCAATCCCCCCCACCATCTCTCCTCTTGTGAACTTTAAAAATATTTACACAAGCGAACTGTTCTAGAAGTGATTCGAAGTGACCAATGCAACTCAGCTCACCCTCAAAGACTGAACATTATAATATCTACATGTCTCTGACTTTGACAAGTCCTGGCAGGGAGTGACAAGACGAACTTTAAATTCTGCATGGAGGAAATTGTTGGCCAGTATGTGTTCCTTAGAGAGACTTCAATTGGCTCGAACCTGAGCCTAGCATAACAGTAGAGGAGGGGATTGTGAACCTTGGGATTACAAAGGGATGGGGGTGATGTGGAGGAGCTGGTGGAAGAGCACAGGGAGGTCCTGACAACAGAGAAACTTGAGACCATCCTTGAGGTCCTACATCCAGGTGGTCTTGCAAAGCGCCCCAGAACAGAGAGAATCCCTGAATGGAAGGGGTTGGCTCCCTTTCCAAACAGTAACCCCTTTGCTTTTGCATCACCTATATGCAAAGACTAATCATAAATTAGGGAGAAGAGAAGATTAATGCCTGTTTATTTAATGTTTTTTATTTAATTCTTTCATATTTTAGTTACTTAACGGCTGCAACAACTAATCGATAATTATCGATAATGAAATTGGTTGTCAACGAATGCCGTTATCGATTAGTTGGGCTGCTCACGTCACTGAGAAGCGCGACCACAAGATGCACAAATACACAAAGACACACACATGGAGGTTACAGAAGCATTTGCAGGAAAAAGTGTGCGCCCCAAGTCCTCCCAGGTATGGGAGCAATTTACATTAAAAGCCTCTTATCGGGCGTTAAAATCGAGCGTTTTTTAATCAGCGTTCGTAGTGTCCGGTGAGCGCGGATGAAGCGCCGAGGGTTTTCTACGCATAGGAGTCAGTGAGAGTGTTCACATGGGCTTTGGTGACGTGCGTTTGTCCGACTGCGCGGTTATACGGTGTCAAAAAAAAACGTTGCATGCAGCTTTTTCTTGGCGTTCAAATCCCAACGAACACAAGGAAAACACTTCTAATGCGTTTTCTTCACGTTCATTTTACACTTTGGAGGACCGGATTTATCCCATGATCCTACATATGCTATACAGAGGGAAATGCGGGAAAAGGGCAAAATAAAGAGTGAACCCAGTAGCGGCGATTTCTTATCTCTCTCCCTACGTTGCCGTATTACGAGAATGTCTAGTATAGCAAAATGCTCTCTCTCTCTCTCTCTCTCTCTCTCTCTCTCTCTCTCTCTCTCTCTCTCTCTATATATATATATATATATATATATATATATATATATATATATATATATATATATATATATATATATTACTCTGATTTATGGTTTTAAATAGTTAAGCAAAAGAACAAATTAAAGCGTTTAGTTTTTATCAGATTAAGCGAAAAAAAATAAATAAATAATAATAATCGAACAACTAATCGATTATCAAAATAATCGTTAGTTGCAGCCCTATACTTAACATTTGTTGTGAAAAGTTCTGATTGTTTTGGAAATTGGTAATATTTTTCAGTCGCTAGATGGATTTTCTACATTTACGTTACTTCCTTTGGGAAAATGCGTTTTGCAATAGAAACTTTCGTTCTAAGAACGCCGGAACAAATAAAATTTCTATTCCGAGGTTCCACTGCATTACTTAGTGACTCCTGTTACTAGTTCACATAACTACAAATTCAGGAAAATGTCAACAAAATTATGAAAACATCTCAACTAGATGCTTTATTTTGCTTAGTAACTAACTTTTATTGTCAGAAAACTAATCTCTAGATTAATATTTATCTAATGCTTATTGCCTTATTATGATGTATGTCCGGGTGATTTATTATTATTTTTTGTAACTTGGATTCTCGATGTTGTTTCGTCTCATTCAGCACGTCGCCATGCAGCAGTGTGAACCCCCGCAGGAGCAGCACGAGGAACAAAAGAAGTTGAAGGCTCAAGCTAGCGCGGATTCGGGGGACAGCGAGGCGAGTGATGCTTATGAATGTCGCATCTGCGGCCACAAAACAGCGGATGTCTTTTTTCTCAGTCAGCATCTGCGCTCTGTTCATCCGGTTACTGCTCTGCCCGGCCCGAGCTCAGCTAAAGATGAGGAGAGTAAAGGAGCACAAGACCAAACCTCAGAGGAACAGAAGAGCCCACCTGCAGGAAATGTAAGCTAGTGCATACATACACAACCATCTCAGTGTTTGTGCGTTAAAAGTATGTTTGTTTTTTTGGTTTGGAGAACTTCACATTGAGGTATACTGTTATAGAAATGCAATCAAGACCAGTGTGATGTGCAGCTGTTAAGTCCTAGTTTGACATCACCAGTAGGTTTAGTTGTAGAGCACAAACCTCAGCCCCTGAGCGATCCAATCACTACGTAAGAACGAGGGGTGTTCAAGTCGAACTGAGAGTTTTGATTTTGCAGAATAACAGAACACAGTGCTGAGAGTAAAAACTCTTTATTTCTCTATATAATCCCCAGCTACAGCTGCTGTTTTTCTGTGGTTTAAAGTCTTCTGTAAACACCCGAAGTAGCTGAGGTTTGTTCCCAGTGTCAGTGAGAGCACCGATTCTGGTCGCTGGTCCACCAGGGATCTTTTGTCTCAAAGTTAATAATGAAAGAGTGATGAAGCACAGCTTGTAGTATTACAGAGAAACCGGAAAGCGCACAGTTCTCTCAGCTTGTCCTCAAGAGGTTGCTGTTGTGTGAAACTGTTACTAAATTATGATATTTTTGTAAGTGTTAAATAAATATCTCTTAAAAATATCTCCTAAAACATTTTTTAGATGTACAGTATTTATTAATACATTTAGTTTTATATGGAACATCCTGATTAATTATCAGTACACACAGTCCTCATTTTCTTTCCTCTATTTGACACCGGTTCCCCTTAAGGCATCCTTCTCAGTGACTATAACCATAATTATTAATAATCCTAATATCTGACATTTCTTAAATCAGGATAGGTTTCCATTTTAGGCTGTATCGTATGAATTTTGTTTTGTTTTTGTTTGACTGTTTCATGTGTTATTATTGTGTGCCTGTAGTTTGTTGATTAAGGATCTGCCTGGATTTCTATAGGATTGCTTTGTTGCAATGTCTGTAGTAAACAGCAGTGTTTCCCCACACATAGGTCGGCCGTCCAAGTATATTCGACCAACATATAGTTAGTTAATGTTAAATAAAATTCATATTTCCTAGGTTATTCTAAAGTATGTCACTTTAAATTGCTTAATCCTTAAAAGGATTAAAAACGTTTAATGCAATAAATTGCTAAAATGCTCTGGTTTCTAAGGGCTGCGGCAAATAGTGTCATCTTTGTTCACCAAAAAGCTTTTAGTTCTTACTTCTTTACTCCGATTTACTCTTCACATATAGGTAGATGGGGAGGTAATGTCAGGTAATGCTGTCCCTCTCTGCTGGTTTACCACCGCAAGAACAGTCGTGGCCAAAAGTTTTGAGAATGACACAAATATTAGTTTTCACAAAGTTTGCTGCTAAACTGCTTTTAGATCTTTGTTTCAGTTGTTTCTGTGATGTACTGAAATATAATTACAAGCACTTCATACGTTTCAAAGGCTTTGGTCAACAATTATGACATTTATACAAAGAGTCAGTATTTGCAGTGTTGGCCCTTTTTTTCTCAGGACCGCTGCAATTCGACTGGGCTCTCAATCAACTTCTGGGCCAAATCTAGACCGATAGCAACCCATTCTTTCATAATCACTTCTTGGAGTTTGTCAGAATTAGTGGGGTTTTTTTTGTCCACCCGCATCTGTTGTTTTGTTCCCCGAGCCACTTAGTTACCACTATTGCCTTATGGCACGGTGCTCCATCGTGCTGGAAAATGCATTGTTCTTCACCAAACTGTTGTTGGATTGTTGGAAGAAGTTGCTGTTGGAAGGTGTTTTGGTACCATTCTTTATTCATGGCTGTGTTTTGGGGCAAAATTATGAGTGAGCCCACTCCCATGGATGAGAAGCAACCCCACACATGAATGGTCTCAGGATGCTTTACTGTTGGCATGACGCAGGCCTGATGGTAGCGCTCACCTTTTCTTCTCCGGACAAGCCTTTTTCCAGATGCCCCAAACAATCGGAAAGCAGCTTCATCGGAGAATATGACTTTGCCCCAGTCCTCAGCATACTTTCTGCAGAAGATGAATCTGTCCCTGATGTTTTTTTTGGAGAGAAGTGGCTTCTTTGCTGCCCTTCTTGACACCAGGCCATCTTCCAAAAGTCTTCGCCTCACTGTGTGTGCAGATGCACTCACACCTGCCTGCCGCCATTCCTGAACAAGCTCTGCACTGGTGGCACTCCGATCCCTGAATCCTCTTTAGGAGACGATCCTGGCACTTGCTGGACTTTCTTGGACGCCCTGAAGCCGCCTTAACAAAAATTTAACCACTTTCCTTGAAGTTCTTGATGATCCTATAAATTGTTGATTTAGGTGCAATCTTAGTCGCCACAATATTCTTTATGCAACGCAATAATGGCTGCACGTGTTTCTTTGCAGGTCACCATGGTTAACAATAGAAGAACAATGATTTCAAGCATCACCCTCCTTTTAACATGACAATTCTGCCATTCTAACCCAATCAGTCTGACATAATGATCTCCAGCCTTGTGCTCATCAACATTCTCACCTGAGTTAACAAGACGATTACTGAAATGATCTCAGCAGGTCATTTAATGACCGCAATGAAATGCAGTGGAAAGGTTTTTTTGGGATTAAGTTAATTTTCATGGCAAAGAAGGACTTAGCAATTTGCATATACTCCAGAATGTTATGAAGAGTGATCAATGATCAAAGATGAATTGCAATTATAAAAACTTAAGCAGCAACTTTTCCAATTTCCAATATTTATGTAATTCTCAAAACTTTTGGCCACAACTGTATATTTCAGACCTGTGGGAAACACTGAACAATGTCCTACTGTATAAACAAGTAAAATTTAAATTAACATAATTTTAACAGCTAGTCTGGGCGTTAAGACAGTTCCTGTGGTGTGTTCGCATTCAGCATTTGGAACGGGAGGAAAATAAAAGCTAACTTCATTGCTGCATGCAGCGTTTTATGTAATTCATATTCACGTTATTGTCCTTTTCTTCCCACAGTCTGAATTCTCTGAGGGGTCCATGTCTTCCTCACCCATGGACTCAGAAGAGACCAGCATAAGTACAAGCAATGCAGAGAACCAGGTACCAGCAGCAGAGCAAAAAGAGACTATGAAAAAAACACCTGCTGCTAAAGACAGCCAAAGCATTTCTCCTGCCTCCATTTTGCCTCAGAGGAAATCCTCATCCTCTCCGGAGTTCATAAAAGGAAGCCAAAGCGAGGACACAGCTTCTTCAGGCACCTCCGGCCTCAACCAGACGCACTTTGTGTGTCTTCCTCTGGTGTCCGAGGGACTGAAGCTGGTTTGGGTGCGCTCTGAGCAGACTACTGAGCTGGATGCAGTTTCAGAGCTGGTAGAAGCGTTTAATGCCTTCCCCTACCCCACAGAGCAGGAGGCCAGCGCTCTGGCGCGCCGCTGCTCCCTGTCACCTGAGCGTGTCAAAGTGTGGTTTATGATGCAGCGCGTGCGCTATGGAATCAGTTGGGCAGACGACGACATCCAGCAGACACGGCTCAAGCTACGGCATCTGCAAAGAATGTCGCTCGGAGAGGAGGGTGAGGAAGACGAGGAAGAGGATTATATAGTACCTGAAGAAAGGACACCTGAGAGTTTTCATCAGGGCGGGAAACAAGCGCCTGTGATGGACATTTATACGGGTTATGCACACTACATACCACCACCAGTTTTCTCCCAGGAAGAAGTCAACGACTACAACAGCAGGCAAAACAGCATCATTCCTCAGTACAGCAACGGTTTACCACCGATTGTTCAGGAACAAACTGTAAACCATATTGTGGCCGATTTTCAAAATGCATCTGTGGCCAAAGAGCACACTCAGTTGCCCAGAGATGTGAATCATTTACCTCCTCATGAGCCCAAGACAGAGAGTTCCAGCACTTATCGATCACTGTCGAAATCAGCCGTGGTTTGTGGGCCTCCCATCATCCAGCAGAGGAAGAAGTCCAAAGCCCAGTTGATGGCACTCCGGCGTAGTTTTGTTCAAAAAAACTGGCCATCTGAGGCTGAAGTGCAGCGGCTGCAGCGCGTCACCGGCCTTGGACGGCACGAGATCCGGAAGTGGTTCGCTGACAGTCGCTACCAGCTTCGCAGGAGTGGTCGGTCCTGGCTGGCTGAACTGGCCAAGCCAAGTCAATCACCAGATCCATCAGGCCAACAGCAGCTAAACAGCGATGATTTTCAGGAAGATGGCGAGACCTCAGGGGCGGGGCTTGACTTTGAGCTCGATATCGACATGGAGGATCAGCAAGGGCCTGTAGAAGATGGAGCGAGTGAGTCGGACTCAAGGAAAGACGAACAAAGTGAAGAGCTGTCACAAAAAGACGACCAATCTTCCATTAAACAGGAGCGACGGGAGTCCTCTACCATCCCTTCTCCGTCTCCTGCGTCCTCTTCTCCGTCTCCATCTCTCCTCCAAGGCTGGAACCCCAGCCTGGGTCCCGAACCCAACCTCCGGAAGAAAACATGGGAGCAGTTGAACATGCTGAGGCAGAGTTTCCTGCAGTGTCAGTGGCCCACCAGCGAAGACTACACACTCTTGCAGCAGAAGACGGGCTTGACGCGGACAGAGATCGTTCAGTGGTATGGGGACACGCGCTACCACATTAAACACTCCAACCTGCGCTGGATTCACCCAGACGACAGGGAACGTGTTCGCGCAGGTGTCTTGAAGCAACAGAAGAGAGCGGGGAAAGGTCCCAGAAGCAGGAGATGGACAGAGGGAACAGATTCAAGCTTCAGGTTTAGGGAACCTCAATCAAGTAACAGGAAAAGAGGCAGTGAAACAAAGTCATGGGAGGAATTATACAAGACGGCTTCCTCAGTACTACCAGGGGGTGAACTTTGACCTTGGGGTATTTTTAGGTAAAATGTTAGAGTATTTAGAATAGCAGGAAAGTAGAGGCTGGACTCTACATTGCTGCCAAATGCTGTATTTCATGAAGTGTTTTTTTTTTTCTTTCTTTTTCTTATATGTTCTCATGTCCAGTATTTCACACCACTAACGGATTGTCACGTTGATATAATCCAGTGCCTCGTCAGGACCTTTAATACACAACATATATTAGTTTTATCTATCTGAGCAGTTTCATTTAAGCTGAAATTATTTATGAGAACACTAAGGACGATGTTCAGAGCGGCTAGCAGAACACAAGCACTGGTTGAAACTGCTGTTTTCATGTGTAGCATTTCAGTGTTCAACAGGATAGGAGCGTGAGTAGAAATTAGTTTTCAGGTCTTTTTTAATGCACATTTTCAGATGTTTATTCAAAAAAAAAACAAGAATAACTGACTTTTAGTGTACTAACATGGTTCAAATCTTCCAGACCATGAATCCTTTAAAAGTGTTGCTTTTTGAAAGAACAGGCAGTGTGAAAATCATTTGAAACGGTTTTAAGATTATTCTTTTACATCCTTTTCTTGTATGTTAATTATTGTGCATTTCAGTTATAATTTATTTAGACCCAGGACCATAATCCAACAGACAAAAAGCTTGAATGATGCATTTGATATTCTATGCATTTAAATATTATTTAGTTGACTAGAAAATTTCCTTTACTGCTTTTGAAGATTTTTGTACCTATTTCTAGAAAATGTTTTCCCTTGGTTACAATGACATTTTAACTCAATAAAGTGGACTTCAGGATTTTTTTTCTTTAGTATGTTTTATCTGGACAGATTTATAAAAGGACTGTTTGAAATGGGCAAAAGTTGCATAGTGTGATCGCTCTATAGTGCCATCACAATATACCAATGAAGCTGTGATGTGGAAGAGTTACAGACTGACTGAAAAATATTTTTATTAACCCAAAACACCAATAAAAACGTAGTTTGTTAGTGAACTCATTTACATATTGCAGGCTTCTTTAATATGTGTTACGCATGCCATTGCTATATTATACATCGCAATACATTATGTTGTGTAATATATTGTACTGTATATATAATTAAATCATTTAAATTAGTTGTATTTACAGACACATTTAACACACTGATTTAATGGACTGCCTCTTCACTTTCTACTGTATTGTCATGGCTGAATTGCCGGACAACGAAGAATGCTGTAAGAATTGTTTATATAGGTTGCATTGTACAAAGTATTTTTTTCACCAAGCCTCACACAGCAGGTCAGTTCCAGTACTCTGTCTGAATCTCACGAGTACCGTGAGCTTCCAGATAGTCCGCTCCTTGTATGATCCGCCGAATCACAGTGGCAGACGTGAGTAACATGTGACCCGCTGCCTGGAGTATGGCGGAGATCATCCTCAGGGCCTCTCTGGTGTCAAAATCAAGAAAGAATACAAGAGCTGTCTGTTCAATAAGCCGACATATTCAGAGTCAATTGTATTTTTATTGAATTGCGTATGAAAGCATAGAAATCTCCAGAAGGCAGAAATACTTCTTTTACTCCCATGATGGATGTATTTTTGCAGCTTGTTTAATTCTGGATATACTGTAAAACTACTCGGTGTAAAGAACACAGCAAGTGTTTTTCTATAATTAGCCACCATGTTGTTGCCAAATCAACATTTGCATCATTTAACTGCGTACTAACAGCAGCTGCCAGATTTCAGGAAAAACACGCGCGGGCACACACACACTACAGATTCAGGGTTGCCTCCTGACTCACCTGAGTACCTTCTTTGGCCCCAGACACTGGAAATCTGCGCTGACCGAGTATAGACCTTGGAATGTTGCCTTCACGTTTAAAGAGCCAAAAATGTCCTTAGGGTTCAGCCGATAAAGGTCAAAGGTCACTCTGGCGATGTCACGACCAGTGCGGGGTTTGTTATCAGCTGGTTTGATGCTGCTGCCTCTCTTGGTCAACTGTCAAGAAATAACCAGCATCACATACAGTACAGGTGAGGTTTTAAATCCACACAAACTTAACTCGACTACAAATACTCTGAAATGGTTCTCTGCTCAGAAGTAACACAGAAATTAAATTTATATTGACTGATCAGATACTGATAACCAGATATTCATATCAGCAACATGTGACACACACAAACACATACAGGATGTGGTCTCCAGGTCTGTCCTGGCTCCAAGGCCATGAGCACTGTGTTGTCTGGCAGGGTCATGAGGAACTCATCCGAGTCCACTTCAGTGCCATCTTCCTCACACACCAGAGACAGCAGGATAGAAATGAGCAAAGTGTGGGCAGCCTAGTACACACACACAACGATTTTCAATATTAAGGAAAAAAAGGTTAAATACACAGTTCCAATCAAAGGTTTGGACACTCCTTCTAATTAAATGGTCTTCCCTGATTTTTATATCTTTATACATTGTAAAATAATGCTGAAACCATCCCAAATATGCAATAATCTCCTTTGGACAGTTGATATTGAGATCTGCTACTTATGCACTGTAAAGCCTTCATAACAGCTCTAATCTGAGGTGCTGTTTGTTAATCGGTGATTTCTGATCCTGGTAACTCTAAATGAACGTCTCCTCTGCAGCAGAGGTACGTTTTGGTCTTGCTTTCCTGGGATGGTCTTCATGAGAGCCAGTTTCATCATAAAGATTGATGGGTTTTTGCAAATGCACTTGACAATACTGTTCTTACAAGAACTGTTCCAGAACAGCTGGCCTTCAGTTTTTTTTATGTCATAAAATAACAACTGAATGTGGTTTTTGAACCATGAATCATGAAAATGTTTTTGTTCATTCATTTTCTGTACCACTTTATCCTTATACACAGGGTCGCGGGGGACCTGGAGCCTATCCCAGGAAACTTAGGGCACAAGGCGGGGTACACCCTGGACAGGGTGCCAATCCATCGCAGGGCACACACACATACTCACATACACACACTACGGGCAATTTGGAATGTCAATTAGCCTAACCTACATGTCTTTGGATTGTGGGAGGAAACCGGAGTACCCGGAGGAAACCCACCAAGCACGGGGAGAACATGCAAACTCCATGCACACAGAGACGGGAATCGAGCCTGGCCGGGGAATCGAACCCGGACCCTGGCGGTGCAAGGCGACAGTGCTAACCACTACACCACCGTGCCGCCATGGTTTTTGTTGTTGGTACTTAATTACATAATTCCATATTTCGTAGTTTCATAGTTCTGAAAAAAAAATCGACTATTGTTATAGACTGTAGAAAATAAAAATTCCCAAAATAAAAACATTGAATTAGAAGGTGTGTCCAAACCTTTGACTGGTACTGTATGGCTGTTAAGGGTTCTTCACTTTGTGTGAAGGAAGATCATGTACATTCAAACTAAACAAAAAAATATTTCCACAACAAACACCGTTCCAATGAGATCCTCAAAAAACTTTTTTTATATAACAAATTAAATAGGTTGGATAGAAAGTTAGAATAATATTTTTTATTATATATTATATAAGTTAAAGACTGATTAATGTTACATGTGCACCGGCTTAATTACATTGTACTGTACTTAAGATCTTTAAATCCGGTCTGGTATAAGAAATTATATTTAATTTCATTGTACTTAAGATCTTTAAACCTGGTCTGGTGGCCAATATACTTTAGTTATTTTTCTGCTTAAACACCGCTGATTAAACTAATTGGTTAATTCCCTGGTTCAGTGGGTGTGTTTAGGTGTCTGATGAATTATAAACTGTGCTGAACACTTGTCCTCAAAGACTGGAGTTAAGGATCCTTTGGTTATACTCTGCCCTTTTCACTATGAGACCTGATTTAGCCCTTCAAAAAAAAAATCTATCAGGAACTCTTGACTCACCTTCTCTTTCAGCTCCTCTAAGCTTGACGCGGTGAGCCCCTTCCTGATCTCCCTGTTCGATGAGCAAACTCTAAAAGGTCTCTGAGGTGCGGACCACACACGCCGAGACACCGATCTAACACACAGGCAAAGATGTGATCAAAATGAGAGAGAAAATGATTAATGGTTCATGTGATGAGTAGAATATTTTGACTAATAGCTTTAAAATGTAAGACAAGCTCTCTTCAGACACACTGTACTATGTGACAGTAATGTGTGTGTGTTGTATACTGTACAGTTGTGCAGCCTGAAACTAATTAACATACAATACTATAAATCTGTTACATGGCTTTGAAGACAATGCTATTAATTAGTAATATAAGTTGTAGAAAGGGACGGCAGAGTTTACAGAAAGTGTAGTTACTAATAGCATTCTGTCTAACGTAATCTAAATAATATGTACTGTACTGTACACATGTAAACACTACTTTAACTGAAGCAAGTCAGAGACATTAGCGCACTTACTTAATTAGTGACGATGTGGTTTCCATTTTGAAGAGTTCAGTTCTCCAGTCGTATTTTTCCTTTATATATTTATATACACAGAAAATGTAGACCTTAGATTAAATGTGTTGGTGTGTGATAGAGCTAGCTGACCTGTCCTGAGGCCTGCTCTGTCTCTGTGGACTTCGTCCTGACCTGAATGATTCATATCGCAGTGTAATTGGACAAAGTCCTGTCCCTGATAACGTGTTCAGAGTGGATGTTTCTGAAACATAAACAAGAAGATATAAATACAGTATCTAAGAAAGGGATTTGTTGTTTGTTTGTTTGTTTGTTTAATAGTTCAAGACTGTTTTAGAACAAATTAAATAGTCTGGAAAGAAAGTTTTTATTGTATATTTTTGCATCTGTTAAAGTTAAAGACTGATTAATGCTACATGTGTACAGGCTTATATGTACACTAAACAGTTCATGATCATGCATCATAGAAGCTTTAAAATGAATCATTATGGCAGAGTGTGGACGCTCTTGAAACATAACATAGTGGAGAAATTTATCTTAAGTAAATTGTCCTACTGTAGCACAGTGGCCTCGCACCTCTAAGGTCGAGGGTTTGAGTCATGCCTCTGTGTGCTTGGAGTTTGTATGTTCACCTTATGCTTCATGGGTTTCCTCCATGTACAGTATTCTGGTTCTCTCCCACAGTCCAAAAACATGACCTAGGCCAATTGTCATGCCCCAAAACTTCTTGGATTGGCTGTAGGCTTCCCACAACCCTGTAAAGGGTAAGTGTTATAGAAAATGAATGAAATCAGAGGACCAAGGGGAAACTCATGCTGACACAGGGAGTGTCATTAATTAAAGGTGAAGGTTCTTGTTTAATAGGCATTGAACAATAACAGGAATATTAGCTGAAAATAAGAACTATAAACTGGGAATGATATTAAACAGCACAGACATAAAACAAATATGTACTGAAATATGTACTTGATGTGAGATTTATTATTTACTACGGTTATTTGTGGATGTGACTGCATGTTTTTAAATTACTTATTTGTGGATCTTGTTTGTTGTTTGTGAAACTTACCTTACTTACTGAAACTTACCTTATTTATTTGTGAATTACGAAACAATGGTGAAACAGTGACGTAGTTTTCAGTAATGTGGCCTCGCTTTTCCTAGGTTGGGGGTTCGATTCCCACCTCGGTTATGTGAATATGTCGGCTTATGTGTGTGCATGGAGTTTGCATGTTCTCCCAATGCTTGATGGGTTTCCTTCGGGTGGTTCAGTTTCCTCCCACAGTGCCAAGACCTCCAGGCTAGGTTAATTGGCATTCCCATATTGTCCATTGTATGTGTGCCCTACACCCTACCTTGTGCCCACAGTTTCCAGGCATACAGTAGGCACAACCTTCTGACTTGAAACCTACAACTAATCTACCAATGACAGAAGTTACAATGTTTTTATTTTTAATTAAATTTTTTTTAACTTACATCATAAAAACAATACATAAATATGATTTGAAAAATGATTTAAAAAATCATATAGTTTATGTAAAAAAGTATTCAGCATTAATTCATTCATTCATTCATCAATTTAAAACATTATCCCTTTCACCACTTGGTCTTTAAGTGGTCACTTCCGAGGTGAAGTTGGCAAGGGAAACTTAAAAACCGAATTGAAACGAAGCACAGAATCGTTTTAAATAATGCCTGACTCAATGTTCCTTACACACAGTAAATTGTTTATCTATAAAACACACAACGGAAATGTAGTCAATAAGTTGAACTCCTCGAAAATAGTGCACTACAGCATTAAAACTGGCAGCTGATTTTAAACGCGACCGGACGCGTGACGTTTTAACCGGAAACAGTTATTTTGTTGCGGCGCGAAAAAGGAGCCGAAAAGGACTGCAGAGGAATCCCGGTGTTTACAGTCTGCTTGTCCTGGATTAAATTAATAAAAGACTGTGTAGCAGTTATTTATGATCGATAAACGTTAGATAATTTGACGTTAGTTAAAATCGACTTTATTTGCGTAGATCGGGAAATATTTTGAAGCTGCCAGATATTTGACAGCCGCGATATGAGGTCAGGAACAACACGCAATAGGAAGAAGAAGAACAACAACAACAGCGGCAGCGGCAACATCAACGGTTTGTTTTCTTTTAAAATGATATTTTAAAATAAATTATTTAACCTAACTATTGTATACTTATCTGTTGTCAGTATACATTACTACCTTAAAGCAAACATCAACAGCTAAGGAGATGAGGTTGCCATGTCAGTTAAAAGCACGCCTAGATGTTATAATACTGTAATGTCACTCTGAGTCAGAGTCAGAAAGAGCTTTATTGCCAAATACGTTTGCACATGAAAGGAATTTGTTTTGGTGGCAGAAGCTTCCAGAGATGATGACAACACACACAACACGAAACAAAACAAATTAAACAAAAATACATTTAATAAGAAATGGAATAGGATGTGGCATATTACTAGATAAATATTAGTAGTATTGCAGCTATTGCACATATTAATGTTAAAAAGAGTTGTGTGTGTTTTTCATATAGTTTTTAATTAATGCTGACATTTTTCTCATTTATCTATTTTATCATTATATATATATACACACTACCGTTCAAAAGTTTGGGGTCACTTGCAAATTTCTTTGTTTTTGTTTAGTGATTTATTTTCTACATTCTACAACAATACTGGGGATTTCAAAACTATAAATTAACACACATGGGATTAGGTAATTACGTAACAACAAGAAAAACAACAGTTACTGTAGTTGTTATTTTAAGACACAGAGGTCAGCCTTTCTGTAGCAAGAACAGTATTGTCAAGTGCATTTGCAAAATCCGTCAAGCACCATAATGAAACTGGCTCTCATGAAGGCCGTCCCAGGAGGCCGAGACCAAAACCTACCTCTGCCACAGACGAGAAGTTCATTAGAGTTATCAGCCTGAAAATGACCAATTAACAGCACCTCAGATTAGAGGCGTTATGAAGTCTTTACAGAGCAGAAGTAGCAGACACATCTCAATATCAACTGTTCAAAGGAGATTAATGCATTTTTTGACGCCTTCAACATTCCTTTACAATGTAGAAAGAAAAATCAGGAACCATCATGTTAGAAAGTGACCCCAAACTTTTGAATGGTAGTGTAATCTCCAAGCATCAGATCAGAGTTCTCCTATCAGTTCTCTCTAATGCCCTTTTCCACTCAGATGACTCTTTGCCCATCGCTTCCCTGCGGCTCTTGGCTCCCCCACTAAGGCTGGTCTCAGCGGCCATGTGGAAGGTGATGCAGCAGCGGGATGCCCTGCACTACGGAAAGCTGGAGGAGTTCGTGACTTCTGTCTCAGAGACTGTTCCTGGATTGTTGAGTTACAGACATCAGGCCAAACTGACCGTGGGTCTGCGGGCACGGGTGAGTTTTAAGATAAGAATATGAAAGATTAGATCGTGTTAGCAGCTCATCAAGAATAATTGATAGTGGGATTAATAAACGAAATATTTTATTTTATTTCTTTTCTAATTAAAATAAACAAAAAAAAAAACAGTCTGTTGCACTCTTCACTCGGTTCACATTTAATTTTGTTCAAAAAGACGGGGGAAATTAAAGAACAAAATTAATCAGTGATATTTAATGCGGGTGTACAGTCATGGGCAAAATTGTAGGCCCCCCTGAAATTTTTTTGACTCATTGCTGGCCACTTCAGAACTCATTCATTCATTCATTCGTTCATTTAGCAGCTTGAAAACAAATAAAAAAAATATAAATGCATAAAATACAGAAACAAAAAGATCAAAATATAATATAAAGTGTCAGTAAAATAGAAGTCAGTACTAACGAAATCTACAATTATGTATTTTTCTATTTCAACATTTCCAGTTTAAAAAAATAAAAGAAACTAAGTCCATTTGTTCAAATATTCTATTAAAATTTTTTTGTTTTTAGTCCCTATTTTTAATTTTCTTTTTTTATTTATTCGATTAGTTTTTAATTATTATTATTTGAGATAGAGGGTGATTTATAAATTATTTTTAATCTATATATGTTTGTGTATGAGATGGTAAAATGTTGTAGTTCTTCTATAATAGATGCATGATTTAAACTATTCACACATCGGCAGGCAGGACATCATCCTGTGTGGTTGCAAATTGTTTCCTAAGAATTGTAATAAAATCTTAAAAACAAAAAAAGTATATACAGTAAGTCCAGACTTAAGAACATTTGAGTTTCAAATTTTCACAGATACGAATGAATCTCGTCAGCCTCACAGGTTTCAATGCGGGAGCATGATGGTAGAAAGTGGCTGTCCTGTAAAGCTGTACTGATGGTGAATAATCCTAATTTCGGAAAATCTTCAACAAAACACAGTCCGAAACAGCTCTGAGGCAAAATGGTGTCCATTCAAGCGTGAAGTAGACACCATGTAGCATTGTTGTCTTCCTGGGGGTTCCCTTTAAACGAGGCCAGCTGAGCCTGCTCATCCCCGGGATTCCCCTCGTGATTTAAAGGCGCAGTCTCGCCAGAGTTTATGTGGAACCAAAACACCAAACATGTGTTTTTCATTTTTTTTTTATGCTTGACATTGTGTACAGCATTTGTGTCAAAGGTGTAAAATACTCTATAGTTTTTGTTCAGACTTAAGTTGGGGACTTGCTGTATATCTTGATTTTAGATATTAGATCATAAAATCATGATACTTATAGAATCACAATACTATTCGCATCAAGACAGTTATCTTGATAATATCGTATCAGCTGGTGATTTCCGTCCCTATTTCTTTTCAATTTTGTCGTTTATAATTTTATATTTGCTGATCCTAGTTCATAGTATTTGCAAAGAATACAAAAAATATATATAAAATAATAATAATCTGAGTCTAATAACAGGCATTACATTTGTAGTTAATTCTGCTGTATTTCTGTGGATTTCACAACTATGTGTGTGATGTGTGTTCTTTGTGTAGCTGATCCTGGAGCAGCTCCATCTTGCCCAGTCTCCTGAGCTCATTCTTCCCCAGCTAGAGAAACTACGTGCACCTGCCTTATCCAACAGTAAAGTAAGTGACTGGCCTTTAACCATTCTTTCTGTCTTCTCTCTGTCTTCTCTCTCACTTTTCTACACTTACACCATTTGACTGCATATTAGTTTGAGAACCACTGCATTCAATAACAATACAATTTTATACTAACACCATAAAGCTATTACTGAGGTGTCCATGAGCAAAAAAATGGTAAGGTTTATATGAGAATATAAAAAGAAACCAGCTTGAACAAACTGATGATATATGACAGCATTGTTTCTTCTTTGCCTTTTGTAGAGAAGTAGAGCTGATCAGAAAGTAGAGATGGCTGTGAATAACTTCCACACACTTGTGCAGACTCTTCTCAAGAACCCAGCAGAGAGAGAGCAGTTCTTCAAGGTAAGACTCACTGGAGAAAAAGTTCATTATGGAGTGATTGGGTAAAATTAGCACTTGCCCATTTACTCTCTTGCCATTCTTGTCTTTACAACATTGTTTTCTTTTACATTCATTTTTTTAAATCCATGTTCGTACTTCAGGAAGAGTTTAACGCTCAGTATGGGCCTCATTATGACTTTGCTGTGGAGAAGCTGCTGTGGGAGTTTCTGACTAGATTGGACCAGCTGCTTCCTGTCCCTGATCTGGCTCAGGTTAGTTCTCCCTTGTCAGAAGGAAGTTCAAGTCAAACCGGGACTCACTTGTGATGAGACTTTTAGCCGCAGTATAGTCACAAACACCACTTGTACAATACAGGAACTCCGCTGAGAGTTATTGCCCCATCTCACTTTAAAACATTTCCATGTTTGGGCCATTAAAGGAGTTCCTGGGAGGTCAGCATTTTGCACATGATGCAGCGAGGCTCATTATAGCTGCAGGGTACTGATAAAACTTTCTACCTTGTTGGTAACCAAGCACTAATGAAACGCTGGGATAAGTGCATTAGTGAGGCAGGGGATGATATAGAAAAATAAAGAGAATTTTAATTTACTCTGCACAATCAGCAGTCCTGGTTTGACTTGAACATGCCTCATACTTACATAGTGATTAGATGCCTTTGGAGTTGAGAGGTGTGTACTTTACAACCTAACCTACAGGTGATGTCTTGCCTGTTTCAGACTGTATCGTGGCTCACTGCAGCGCCGGCTGTCCTGGAGGAGTGCGCACGCTCTGCGTCTCAGCCGCAACTTCTCAGGACTCTATTGCAGCATGAGAAATGCCTCGGACACATGAACTCTGCAGGTAAGATCAGTGACGACATATCAGAGAGTCACGACGATATTTAAAAGACTGATTGATCTATATACTCAGTTTTGTAATGGTTCTTGTTTCCACCTCTTTTTCTCCTTTTGCCTCTATTTTTCCTCTTTTTCTAAAACACCCTTTTCCCAGCATCTGTTCTGTCCACTACTGGAGACTCTATCCTTTCCTCGCTTTCCCTCCCTCTCTCAGGCAAAGTGCGTGACAGCAACCAATCAGGATCCAGTCCCTCACCGAACATTATCCCAAGTACCGCCAAATCAGCACAAAAATCTAATAGTAGGCAGGCGAGGGGAAGCTTGTCCAACATCACACCGGTTATCGGCTCAATATCAACTGCAGACGTTCCACTTCAAACTTCAACCCGTCAAAATGTAGCATCCATTTCAGAAAAAGACCGTGAAGAAGAAGACACAGAGGCTTCTAAATACATAAGGGCCAAACTGAGGTCTTGTCAGAAGAGTGGGATTTTAGAGAAAGCTCCGGACGAGGAGCACTGTGTAGGGAAGGTGCTGGTTACAGTGATCAGTCAAACCCCTACACCCACTAGCAGTGAGGTCGAAGAGGAGGATGAAGCTCAAATCAGACCAGCAAGAAGAAGTAGCGAGAAGATTAGTGGAAAAGATAAACGAGAGCTGGGAAGTGGTGTTAAAATGCCAGATTTGGGAAAAAAGAAAAGGAAAAGAGAAGATAGCAGCAAGACAACTCAGAGAAATTCCCAAGACACAAAGCAGCAGGAAGAAGATGGGCTGCATCCTGACATTGCTCTCTGTATGAAGCGTCAGCTAAGAGTCATTATCCCAAGACTGGAAATGAAGGATTACTCCCAAACGGTGTTGCTGACCAAGACCGAGGAGGGATGTGCTACAGTGCCTGCTGCCATTGAGGGCGTGTCTGCAGTGAAAAATGCAAATGCTGGGAAGCGAAAGAGGAAGCTCAGTCTTTCAGCGACCCCCGAGAAGAACCTGACCAGCAATATTGATATGCAGTGAGAGAGGCTCCTTAAGTATTAATACACTATAAATAGATGTGGAATATTCTGCAATTTCAGAGATAAAGAGAAATGGAGGTGACTTGTGACGAATATAAGTGTAGAACTGGTTTATAGTGATCATAAATAAACATTTCCTGGTATCTTTTAATAATACCTGGGTATTCTTTTTCTTTTCATGTAGAGTTTATGCTGGCTCTCCTTGCATCCCTACACTCATGCCTTTAAGGATGGAGAATTCAGGTAAACACGAAGTTAAAACCATCAGAGACACTCCATGTCCACGATTGTTGGAATGAATAATTAAGATATTTTTTTTAATCCTGAAACGCAAAAATTATTACACACAAGGGGTGTTCAAGTGAAACTGAGACTTTTGATTGTGCAGAACCATTATGAGAATAACTATATAATCCCCCGCTACACTAATGCACTTGTCCCAGTGTTTCATTAGTGCTTGGATACCATCAAGGTAGAAAGTTTTCTCAGTATGCCAGAGCCGTAATCAGACTACCTGCTTCACATCCGTGATGCTGGCCTCCCGGGAACTCCTTTAATGGCCCAAATGGTGTTGAAACGGATTGCCGTGAGGTCAGGAATATACTGTATGAGAGATGTTGAAATAACTCCCAGCTGTGTTCCTGTAATGTGCAAGTGGTCTTCGTGAATGATTTTGTGGACAGATCTCTTTCGCAAGTTACTGTAGTGACAAGTCGAATTTCAAGGATCAGACGTTGAACATTCACTGGAGCGACTGCAGTGGGCTCTGAGCCACCTCTGCCAGGATTGTCATTCATGGAAGTACGGCCTTCTTTACGATGTTTGCACCATTTAAATGTTTTACTGCAACTAAGAGTCTTATCACTGTACTGTGCTCGAAGTCTATTGTAAATGTCAGACGGTTTTACACCCTCATCCACAAGAAATTTCATCACAAGCCCCGGTTTGATGTGAGGCCACCTTGTATATTGAAATATTTGTCACTAGTGATTGTGTAGGTTTAATTTTTTTTATTTACTAGTACAGTTACAATAATTAACTGATGGTTAACAGATTTCACAGTTCACTTTTACAAATAAAAAAGCAACAGCTTTCTTTTCTCGTCCAGCAAGATTCAGTGGCATATACATGAAAGATTTGATGTATAATGAGTAAAGACAAGAAACAGTGGCTTGACAGTTCCACTCTTCACTAAGAGAGTTGGACAAACTAACAGCTTAAAGCGCACATTTGCTCCATTTAGGTCCATAGATGAACGCCTACTGGATTCCCACTGAATTTACCTCCATTAGCGTACAGTCATCAGCATTGTGGATGATGTAGGAAACCACTAAAGAAAATTAAAGTACACCAAAATAAAGCAACTCGAGGTTTCTTGGATGCACAGAATGTCGACATTGTATTATTATTATTATTTTTTTTTTTTACATTCTGTACCCAGGGTTCGTTTCCTGGAAACTTCAGTGAGCTCAGCTTGTTACTGGCACTTTAAAAGGTTCGACATGTTGCAGTGGGAGATGGATTGATTATCCTTGTTCCATTAATTATCATGCTGTTGTCAGTCTGCAATCTCTGGTGATGATTAGTTGTCCTGAAGTTCAAAGTACTATCATGACGGACCTGGTGATTCTCGTCATCTCATCCCATACAGCGTCACCATACTGGAGCTCAACAGATGAAACGTGTAGCAATCAGGACTAGCCTGTTTTTACACATGATGGCATTCCCTCTTAAAGGACTAATTGCAGATACGGGAAGTCACTGACTGTTATACAGGCTTAGTCTTAATGACACACATTGATATGCAGGTAATTCAGGGTGGATTTGTTTTATTTGTATACTGTATTCGTAAAGATTATCATCCTATTGAAAGTCTGTAACTTCACAGAGTTTTCCTTTCCATTATTATCGATAATGATGGCATCATAGATCGGTCAACCAAGAGAGAGTATCCACGCTCTGCTTGTCCTTGAACCAGTGCTATTTTATCATAAATTTAATCTAGGTAACAAAACCTTTTTTTTTTTATGGTTACAAACTGTCTTGTGTTGCGCAGTTACACTTTGAAGAGCCTTGCCCAGAGACTCAAAAAACCTGTAGCAAAGAAAGAGCCCTTCCAAGGCCAGGCTACAAAAACTGTTTGTATTAAGATCTGAGTGATCTTTAAATCGATGTGATGTCATGTGGCAGAGGCAAACATCTCATTCTGTTGTTTACTGATGTTTTGTTCCTAAAAATGGAGTCTGATTTATGATACGGCTTGCTAAACCCTTCTGTTTCTTGCAGACACGGTGTCTCCTGTAAGTGAAACCCCAGAAGACATTATTGTAGATTCAGAAGATGAAGCCACTGAGAAGGTTAAAGGAAGGGTTAGTACATGTTCGTTATATAAAAGCATAATAAGCGAGGGATACAACTTACTAATGTGATATTAATAGTTGTGAGATTTGCTTTCTTCCAGCTGTTTACAAAGCGATACTGCAAGACAAAGAGTGACACTTATATTCCGACTTTACACGAGTTCTGGACTCCTGCCTTCTTACGCCGTGACCTCCTCTCTCCAGGGAATGCCTGCAGATGAGGTTTGGTTTAAAGACCATTTGGCTGAATTATACACAACTGTTTACACCCCCCAATGTAGCTTTTATTATTATTGTTTATTCAGATATGAAAGCATTCCTAATGTCACCTTGTCATTAATTGTTTTTACATTTATACAGTACATTTATCAGCATAAATAATTACGCTTCATTACCAAGTAGTAAATGGACAAGTGCTTCATTACCACTTTTTTTTTTCCATTAATGCATAACCTTTTAAGAGACTCACTATATCCATGCTTTATTAGTTTGGCTTTTATATACTTTATTAGAAGTATCGTATTGGATACTACCTATGGGAAAATGTATTTAAATTATCAATAAATATACTTTAACAAAACCAGGAAGTGTTTTGATGTTGCTTTTTAGAGCAGAAAGTAAATCAGAAAACAAAAAAAACAAAATCAGAATCATAAGTAGAAATGGTTTATTGTATTGCTATTATTAAAAGGTGCACAATTTCATATTTTATGAGTAATACTTAGACATTTAAACATCAGTAGAGTAATGATGTACAAAATTAAATGCTTCTTAAGTGCACTTTCAACACCATGCTTCACCCCTACAGTCTGCAGTTCATTCCGCCAGTGACTGTAATAGTCTCTCCGGTGATGTAGGAGGCGTCGTCTGTACACAAGAAAGCAATCACGCCCCCAATGTCCTCTGGTTTCCCTAACCTAGGAGCAAATCATTCAAAATTATTAAATCTTTCACATTTTTCAGTTAGTTTCAGTGCCTGCCACTAAACACCGCACTTTTCTGTCGATTGGTCACATGATTGGCAAAATCAAGCAACAGTACAGTGTTGTCATGCATTATGGACTTTTTTGCCACATGCATTCTTCCTTTAGTATAAAAGATGACATCACTAGTGTACACTGATCAGCTGCTTGTTATTGTATAGGTCCTCTCCCTTTTTGCTACCAAAACAGTACTGACCTGTGTGTTCTGATAACCAGATTTACCGGAAACAGTATTAACTTTTTCTATTCTTTTATTTTTTTTATTTGAGCTACAGTTACTCTTCTGTTAGATCAGACTACATGGTCCAGCCTTCACTCTCCGTGTACATCAGTGAGCCTTGGCCACGCATGACCCTGTCACAGTAGCTAATGTTGCAATATCTTGGTACAATGGCATCTGGGAAGGGGGTGGAATATATTGGGTAGCAACTGAACCTTTCTTTTCATGAGGTTCGTGTGTGGAATGGGCAATTATAAAGATTTGAGTGACTTTGACAAAGGTCAAAATGTCTATAAGACTGCTTCATGGGTGGCCAAGGCTCATTGATGCAGTAGCTCAAATTGCTGAAAAGGATAATGCTGGTTCCGATAGAAAGGTTTAGAGCACACACCACCGCTGATCAGGTGGCAAAATAGGGCCCTACTCAACAACACCTGTGCGGTCATAATGTTATGGCAGATTGGTGCATAACTGTTCTTACTGCAAAAATCCAGATACCTTTTTATGCTTAGCATCTTCAGAAACTCGGACGTGATTTCTTCACTCTGCCAAAGCTGCAACAACATAAAGGAGTTTAGCAAAAACAAATATATGATTTATAATGGTTGAGGAGATAACATAGGAAAATGGAAGGATCATGGAAAAACTACTTCTTGATTTATTATTTAAAATCATTCAAGCTTAAGACAGTAACTAATGTATACATGTACTGTACAGTCGATGTATGAATACTTACAGCAGAACTGAAGCGGGTCTTGATGACTCCTGGAGCCACACAGTTGACCCTGATGTTACTCTGAGCGAGTTCAGGAGCGAGAGCTCGTGTTAAACCCAACAGTGCTGTTTTACTCACGCTGTATGGACCCAGACCCTAATACACATTCGATCAGATCACATTAAAGTTAGTCTTGAGCATGCATGACTCATTTATTCAATTATAAGAAATTATATGTATTTTTTTCTTATATCACTTGCCGTCATTGGCTGATAGCCTGCTACTGAAGACACGATGACCACTGAGCCACCTCTGAAAAGCAAAATGTTAATTAATGGTGGTGCAATGATACAGGATTCTAATTAATACTACTTGATGTGTTGAAATTTTATAGTTTGGGAAAAAAAATCTAATCCAATTTTCCATCCTGAACGATAACTCGCCAGTCAGAAATTGACAGTTCCAACTTTGTTGTGTTCATCAGATGTAGTAGGAAATTATTTGAACACCCCTTGAGGTTTGGGTTTTGCTAGCAACCTGCTAAGCAGCTTACTTAGATGAGTGATGTACATTTGATTTAGATTTAACAAATGAACGTCTGTAATCCAATTTATCAAAAGTTGATATTTTATATACAGTATTTTCCCTATTTAAAGGTTAGACATTTAATTGTGATTTCTAAAGCTGTGAGCAGCCATGCAGATTTGATGTCATTCTGTAAACAGAGGGGGAAAAAAATTGGTTTTGGGAATTATACCCTGCGTTCACTTCTGTAGTAGTGGCATTTCATGTCATGAAAGACTTGCTCCTTATTTACTATGTTGAGAAAGAATGCCACTGAGCCATCAGCGGCAACAGCAGTAGCAGATAGTACAGACACTGCTTACAGAATTTTTTTTTTTTATTTCCCTTATTTAAAAGAACAACTGTTTATTTAGACAGAATGCATTTACTAAAACAATTTAGTACACCTAGATGTAGCCATGTTTTTTTTCCCTTTAAGAAACAAACTTTTGTGAATTCCTCATTCAGGAAATTATGTCCAGTTCATCACAAGTTAAATTATTAATAAATCAAAAGAAAAAAAACATGTCTTCATCAATATCACTATCAGAACAACGGTTTACTCTTTTTTTTTCTTCCCTCACCCTCTTTTCTCCATGTGAGGCACCACTAGTTTTGTCAGAAGGAAAGAAGACTTCACATTCACATCTAATATCTAAGGAAAAAGACCAAGAGAGTGCAAATGAATGGTACATGCAGGTTTATGAAACAGAGGATATGAATAAAATCCTGGCATGTGATATTGGCAGATTTGAATGCGTTCCTCCTGATGTTTTTAACAAAAATACTGTAAACATCACGACTGACTGATCGAAAGTTTTTATGATTGACTAGGGCTCCAGATGTTCCTATTAAAATGTGTATACAAAGAAATCTACAAGATCTCTAAGCCTCACCTTAGTCCAGACCTCGTCTGTGGAATCTAAGATATTTCCAAAAAACGGGTTTACAGCTGCGTTAGACACGAGGATGTCAATACCACCACACTGCTCCACAGTCTACAAGGAAAACAAGTGGAACACACAAATATTAAAAGGTGTATTATTATTATAATTTTTTTAACGAGAAACAAATTTCTTACTGTGTTGATCAGTTTTTCTCTGTCCTCTTTGTTTCCAACATTACAAGTAGTGCCGGTCACTTGGATGTTTTCACTGCGTAACAGCGACACGGCCTTGTCCACGTTAGACTGTCGACGGCTGCTGACGACAACATGAGCCCCGCTTCTGCCTAATGCCTGTGCAGCTGCCAAGCCAATCCTGGAAATGTACACAGTGCACGGTTATAAACAGCTTAAATTATTAATAAACATTAATACTATGGCTGTAGCTTACTTAGCCTTAATTTACATTTAGGCATTTGGCAGACGCTCTTATCTAGAGCGACTTACATTTTTATCTCATTACACATCTGAGCAGTTGAGGTTAAGGGCCTTGCTCAAGGGCCCAACAGTGGCAACTTGGTGGTTGTGGGGTTTGAACCTGGGATCTTCCGAACCGTAGTCCAATGCCTTAACCACTGAGCTACCCCTGCACCTTGTAGTAGAAAATAATACTTCTGTTGCTGAATCTAAAATTAAAGCTGTGATGGGATAATTACAGTGACAATATCTGTGGGTGCAGTAACTATGGCAACTACAGTATATGTATACCCATCAGTGGATGCAGTGACTATGGCCACTTTTCCAGCAAGACTGCTGTACGACATCGTTGTTCCACCAGCGACAGAATTGGTCAGAAGGCGTGTGGTCACAGCTCTCAACATTACCTATGAATAAAAAAATTAGGATGTTAGTGGAGCGTGCTATTCCAATAATTCTGACAGTCATATTATTACAAAGGGTGTTCAAGTCAAACTGGGACTTTAGATTATGCAAAATAACAGGACACAGGTATGAGATAAAAACTCCCTTTATCTCTCTATATAATCCCCTGCTACACTAATGCACTTAACCCAGCGTTTCACTAGTGCTTGGATACCATCAAGGTAAAAAGTTTTCTCAGTACGCTTGAGCCATAATTAATCCGCCAGCTTCACGTTTGATACTGTAGACAGACACTGTAGATAATCTCACTGGCAGGGCATTATATAGCGAAATAAAGGTCTTTACTTTACTTTAAAAGTATTTACTCTCATAACTGTGTTCTGTTATTCTCCACGAGTAAACGTCCTAATTGGACCCCTCATACTTTTCGTGAAAATTCCACACCACTAAACATCATGTAAAGACATGTTGACTAAAACGTTTTAGAACATTACAAAATGTCAACACTATCATATTATGACATTAGTGTTAATAGCAGTGTGTGGTGCTGGTGTGTAAGGAGTGCATCATGACTGTTGGGGTTTTAAACTCTGACTGATGCCTTTATTACACACACTGCCACCTTGTTACATTTAGTTAAAGACTTCCAAATCATTTGTTTACACACACACACACACACACACACACACACACACACACACACACACACAGAGCCTCTTTTTTTTTATTTTTTTTTTTAAGTTTTTTTTCCTTTTTTCTTTGATGGATCATTTCAAAGCCTGGAATTGACAAATAGAAGTTTGTAAAAAATCTGTCACAAGGCTGTACCTCGATACACTCACTACAAACACAACACACACACACACACACTATGATGTTAGTGTAACTGCTAAGAATATATCTCATTAGAGCTGAGAGACAGGGTAGTGAAGGTGATATTACAGGCAGTATACCTGTATACCTGCAATCATAAAATTCAGTGATCTTCATGATAGAGTTTAATAAATGCAGTTGTTAATTAAAGGTTTTCTGTAGTGTGGGAGTTTCATGCATTGGAATTTATTGTTATTATTATTGTTATTATTATTGCCCAGTGGCTCACGCTGCATAGTGGGTGATAGGTCATGTTGAATACAGGCTGAACTGTTGGGTCGTTACTACAGGGCTGTTCAAACACACTTCACATTAGTAACACAACACAGTGTAAACATATACCACAATGCAACACTGCACTCCAGTTGGAATTTCTTTATTTCCAAAAGCATGCAATTATTTACTTGAGAAATAAGTGCCTTCGTCATTTACTAAGCAGTTAAATATAAAACTAAACTAGTTACCAAAATATACAATATATATTTCGATGGCTGTTATAGAGAAGGGAAAAAAACTGTGTGGCTGTTAACTTTACCTCTGGCAGCAGGGTCAAAGTTTTCTCAGCAGTAGAGTCATATGTTTAATCCGGTTGGTTTATTTAGCAATACGTCTGACTTCTACTAACAGCGTATACATTTGTTTAGTGCACTACTTAGGGTATAAAACCTGATACTCTTAATAGTCTGAAGTGCACTTGCAAAATGAGGAGGACGTTATTTGATATTCATCCTCTTGCCAGGTCTAGAGGCCGCCATGTTTGCGGAAGTTGTTCTGACTGTAGCTGTAACTGATTGGCTGCACCTCGCTTATGGTATGATCGTATTGGTTGAAATAATAATCAGCTGTAGACATATTTACCTAGGGGAAGTAAAAATGTTTTAAAAGTTTTTTTTTTCATATGAAATTATGATAGGACATATGAGATCTTACATAAATCATGTTTATTTATTTATTTACATTTTTACCCGAGTGTAAATTATATATAGCCATAATGATTTAAATTAGTTAATGTAAAGGATATTAAAGGACAGAAAGGATTTTTTTATCCTTTCTGGATAATTGTGCAAATAGTGTGACTGACCTTTTTAAAATCAATTAATATACACCCTTCTCTGATCAGTTGTCACTTAATTTCGAGGATTTACCAAAATATTAATTTACCAGTTTAAAAAAAACCCTCAGAAGTAATTCTCTCTCTCGTCCACTAGAGGGAGCTGTTTCAACTTGCAACAATACCTACGACCATAAATATTCATGACCAGTGATTTATTCATTCATTCATCTTCTATACCGCTTTATCCTCTATTCAGGGTCGTGGGGGACCTGTAGCCTATCCCAGGAGGCTTAGGGCACAAGGCGGGGTACACCCTGGACAGGGTGCCAATCCATCGCAGGGCACACACTCATACGCACATTCACACACTCATTCACACACTACGGTCAATTTGGGAACACCAATTAGCCTAACCTGCATATCTTTGGACTGTGGGAGGAAACCGGAGTACGCGGAGGAAACCCACCAAGCACGGGGAGAACATGCAGTGATCTTCATGTTAAGTACTGAGTGCAGTTCCTAATGAAAGGTTTGCTATGGAATAGTGTGTGAACTTCATAGGTTGGAATTTGAGACTGATGACATGACGATTATTAAGTGTGTCTATGGAATAGACCACTTATTACTATTCATCCCGAAACTTTGGACGCTCCCACGCCGGAGAGCTTTGGTCCGACGGCCACGAATCATACACCATCGCGTCCGGCTCGATCGGGAGAGCTTATGGAACATCGGCTCCCGAAGCGATCCGACGCACCGTTTGCCCGCAATTCCCAAAAAACTGATTTTGAAAATCGAAAAAGGGTTTTTTCTTCTTTTTATTATTATTATTATTATTATAGTTCTTCTTCCGCCTAAAATTTTGAAACGTTTCTCGTCCCGCAGTTTTGAGAAAACCTACACGTATGTTACATCGTTTCGTGCGGCCCGATCGGGAATGGTGTGCTATGACTTTTCTAAGGGGTGCATCACGCGGTATTCCCGAAATTCCCAAAAAAGTACCCCATTTTTCCCCATTCATCTCTATGGAATTTTTTATTTGACAGGTTGTAGCGCAGAGAGGGCATTTTGTAGAAACGTGAAATTCACCTGGTTTGAAGAGGTTTGCACCCTGTGTCAGAGGATACCCCGAACGAGGGTATAAGTTGTACCCCCGGGGCAAGAGAGGTCTTCACAATTGCCCCATAGACTTTGAATGGGGAATTCTTTCGAATCATTAGTTTGTCGTTGATCCACGAATGAGGTGTCAAACCGTTCGGCTGGTTCGGGGGTGGGGTGCTATGCCTTTTCTGAGGGGCTGGGCGGTTAATTGCCCCCGCAGGGGGCAATTAATCGCTCATAGACTTAACATTGAGCCCAACTTTAAATGTTTGTCGTGGACCCATGACTGCAGTGTCAAATCGTGCGGCTTCTCCAGGAGAGGAGGTGCTATGACATTTCTAAGGGCTGGGCGGTTAATTGCCCCCACAGGGGGCAATTAAACTCTCATAGACTTGACATTTTAGCCGCTATTCCTGCACCGTTTGTGATACACCCATGAATGAGGTGTGATATCGTGCGGGTTATCCGGGAGGGGTGTGCAGTGACCTCTCTGAGGGGCTAGGCTGTTAATTGCCCCAGCAGGGGGCAATTAACTGCTAGTCCCTCACCGTTCGTCGTAGACCCTTGAATGAGGTGTCATATCGTGCGTCTTATCCGGGAGGGATGTGCAGTGACCTGTCTGAGGGGCTGGGCTGTTAATTGCCCCAGCAGGGGGCAATTAACCGCTAGTCCAGCACCATTTGTCGTAGACCTTTGAATGAGGTGTCAAACCGTTCGCCTCATTCGGGCATGGAGTGCTATGCCGTTTCTGAGGCGTGGACAGTTACTTGCCCCCGCGCGGGGCAATTAACCACTAGTCAAACACCATTTGTCGTTGGCCCATGAATGAGGTGTCAAATCGTGCGGCTTATCCGGGGATGGGGTGGTATGGCTTTTGTTGGTTACATGCTGTTTCATCACCGACCCGCCACGCGCATAGACACACTTAAAATTTCTTCAGGAATTTTCCCCCCTCTAGTTATTATTATTATTACTTAATGCACCATGATTTACACTGCATAGTCGGTGACAGGCTTGATTAAAGACCTTAATGTTTATTCATTACTGGAGCCCTGCTAACACACTTCACATTAGAAAGTGGAGAAAAATCTATTACAATGAAACATTCATTCATTTTCTATACCGCTTAATCCTGAGTTCAGGGTCGCAGGGGACCTGGAGCCTATCCCAGAAGACTTCGGGCACTAGGCGGGGTACACCCTGGACAGGGTGCCAATCCATCGCAGGGCACACACACACACACACACACTACGGGCAATTTAGGAACACCAATTAGCCTAACCTGCATATCTTTGGACTGTGGGAGGAAACCGGAGTACCCGGAGGAAACCCACCAAGCACGGGGAGAACATGCAAACTCCATGCACACAGAGACGGGAATCGAGCCTGGCCGGGGAATACAATGAAACACTGCAATATAAAAGAAAAATCCTCTCGTGTTCTAGAAAATGTTGCCAGAATTGACCGAAACGTTATCACGCATAACACTGCAATAATGTATATCTATTTTTATTAGCAATACTGAGCCATAAAACTTGTTTGCAAATTCTTATTTAATTTTTTCTATCATTTGACAACGTTGTTAAGAAACTGTGCGTGGGTTGCCAGATTTAACGGCACGTTTACACATTATTAGAAATTTCTAAAAATAAATCCGCTTAGTTTGGTGTAAACTATGTGAAAGTGTACATGCATGACGGATTGCATTCAATTACGTTTAGCACCTTTAGTATCTACACCAGAAGCACAGGTATATCAGTCAGACTTGGAAGTCTTTTACTCTCTCCTAGTCAGGTATGGAGGGAGAAGAGGGAGATGTTTGGCTTCAGTGTCTAGCCTCAGTCGCACAGTGTATTCCAGTCCATTCCAGTTCTTTTAAACAGGTTTCGTTCCGTCACGTTAAAAAAAACAGCCGTTTTATAATAAAACAAGTATCTTGTCGTATTTGAAGAACGCTTTTTTTTTTTTTACTTCAAATTAATTAATTCCGCGTTTTAAATAATGTTTGTGATGAGTGTCCGCGAAATCAATAGTCTATGACGGAGTCCGCGTGTTTGTCACAATCACTCACATTCATCAGCATTTATTGATGAATTACAACAACTCTACTTAAAAACAGGCCAAAACACATAAACAACGCTTCTGTCGCCAACTATCTACGTCATCAACTCGCATCCACGGTTGCCATAGGTTACCAGACGCCAGTGCTGACCCGCCGCGCTGTGCTTTGTAATAAATGCAGTGAACTTTAAAGTCGGTGTCCGCTTTGGCATTTTGCCCACGTCATAGCGACTTGCGACTGAATTTAAGCTCATTGACGTGGTTTAACTGACAAAGTGGCCAATGACGTTACAATCAGATGTTCAAGGTGAACATGAAAGGTAATGTCTCGTCCGTATGTCCAGACTAAAGTGAAGTAAGTATATTAAGTATTACAGTCTATTATTGTTGTATTTTAGTAATACACTGTGATTGTTTATGGTTGTGCAAAGGTGAACATAGATATGAACTGTTTGTGTTATTCCTTTGCGTCTTTAATAAAGCTGCTTTGGTTTTATTGTAAATTGCTGACAGTCAGCATGTTTTCTTTATTTTGTAGCTACTCGCTGTCCATTCTGGTGCAATATATACTATATTACAGTCTACAGAGTTAAATATCTCAAATAAAATTAAATATTAATCTCAAAAACCCACATGGCCAGGGACTGTAAAGGCATACATGAGTGTCTGGTTTATTATTTTTATTTTCCTACAGGTTTAGTCATAACTAGAGGGCTCCCACTCTAGTTACACTCTACACTTCTCTCACTAGCACTCATATCCACATGGCAGTTGCGCTGTGTTACTAGTATTATTTTGGCCTAGCTAATTTTGTGCAAAGCTTTTGTATCTTACTGGAACATTAGAAATCTAAATCTATAGTGTCGGAATGCAGATCTGAATAGAAACCAAATATTTGTCATTTTTAAAAATACATTTTTGGTATTTTTTTTACATGTTTTGGGGTGGAAAACCACCGGTTGTGTGGCAACACTGCCTATTTTACTATGCAATTAGTTCTTAAAGCGTTTCAAATAAGCTCTCTTCATAACAAAAATAATTAAGATTTGCTTTATTGCTCTCGTATTTACTGTAAGATTCCCAAATACCTGACAATTGACAGCATTTGCAATTGATAAATGTGTGAACAACACATCTTATGACGCAATAGCTCTGATAATACTGTTTTAATATATTAGGGCCCAAGCACTATGACATCAGCCCTACTGTATATTGTCAGTGTGTGAATGGCCCTGTTGTTTTCCCAAGGATTTCTCCCCCCCACGATTTGGGGATTTTTTGAGGGTCTTAACATGTTTAAAAACTTGTAAAAATTGGCAGACAGGTTGGAATCTGCTGGCATTAGGATGCATGAGAGTCTGGCCCCTGGTTATAGCACCGGCCCCTCATACAAGTTTTTGCTGCATAGCTCATACACACTTGCACAGATGCACATGAAACCCAGTACACATTTAGAGCTTATTGAGCTGAACAAGTTTCACATTGCATGTCATGGGCTTTACTCAACAGAAAGTCAGTGTCGGTTTTGTGTCATTTGTCTAAATGCACCCAAAGGAATTTGATACAGTCTTCCTAGGGAATTTATACAATCGCTACAAAATTGTGTCAGCCGTGAAGATGCCTTAAACTTATGCTGAAGAGTGGTTTATAACTTTCTGTGCGGCATTATATTGAGTGGCATCATATTGCATGACATCATATTGTAACATCACATTGAGTAACATCACAGTGTGATGCTTTTCTTTTCAGCATCTGGGGCTTTTTGGAGATCTAAACATAAAACTTTTTCACCAGTTTGGGGCAATGAGAATTCAACAGGTTGGAATCTTCTGTTATTAGGATGCGTGAGAGTCTGCAGGCCCCTCACATGAGATTTTTCTGCATAGCTCATACACATTTGCATGTACGCATGCTAAACCTGGTACACATTTAGAGCTCATTGAGCTGAACAACTTTTACATTGCATGTCATTTTTGTCATTTGCAAAACGCACCCGAAATAATTTGACAGACTCTTCCTAGGGAATTTATATGATTGCTATGGCAGGCCTATGGGATCTAAAGACATTGAGGATGCAAAATTGCGGATGATTATGGGATTGGGATATCCCCTTTAAATGCATGTGCCCGCTGTCTTTCTGGTGTGCCCTGGTGGCGATGGCGCAGGGTGCTTGGGCCTGCTCATTGTTGCTTGCAACAAAATTTAAATCATTTAATTTATTTATTTTCAAACTTGGTACACTTCTAGAGCTCATTGAGCTGGACAATTTTTACTCTGCATGTCATGGGCTCACTGAATGGGTCAAATATTTTGGGTAATTTGCAAAATGCACATTTATGACATCAGCACTACTAAATACACACACTACACTTGGCTTGGGTGTTCACAACAGAGTGATGTACACTCTGACAAAACTGACTGACTTCAGCCAGTATTCACACTGACATACCTGATCTGACTAAAACATTTGTAAAAGTTGTATGTGCAGCATTATTGTTAAATTCTTTTGACACGCTTGACAAAACCTCCCCCTATCAGTAAAAAGCACTTTGAAAGGAAGCAGGCTGCATGGCAAATTATGATACCACATAAGCATAGTGAACACTGTATTTGCATGAAAACACACATAGCGAAGTAGTACATACATGATGGATTATATTTAATTAAGCTTGGCGCGTTGACTAACCATATCAGATTAGTCTGACTTGAAGTTTTTTATCCTTTCCTAGTCAAGTGTGGAATAAATATGTTCTCTTTGTTGGTGACAGAGCTCTTTATACACATGCGTGTATAAAGACGTGTGTGTGTGTGTGTGTGTGTGTGTGTTCCTCTCTCCTGGTTCGGTGTTCGACTGGTAGGCGTATCAAAGTGCAGACGATACGTTAAGCAATACATTTCTTTTATGTCATTAAACTTAACACTATCCCCCATGCCAAACATATTACCTGTATTAACGTGTATTATGATTTAATCAATATCCAATATGATTTTTTTAAATATCACTTCAGATCGTCTTCACTTCGAGTTTATGTTAATTGTGTAAAGTGTTTTTCATAAAAAGGCAGTTTTATACAAAATTTATTTTTAATTACTTATCTTTATTGCTATGAATATGTAATGTTATAGGTAAAAAATGTGAGGAAATCATTAAAAAAAGATGAAATTTTTTTTCTTATATGTAACTCATATGTGGACAGTGGGATGATTTTTTTTTTCTTTTTTTCATATTCCAGTTAGGCATCTGGGGTCAGAGCACAGGGTCAGCCAGAATACAGCAGACAGGGAGCAGATAAGGTTATAATCAAACCAGTGAATTTAAAGTGCTTTTGCAAATAAAATCCCCCCCCACACACACACCCCTCCCCCGCAGCTGTTAAAGTAATCCTACAAAATGTAAAACGACAAAATACTGGATTGTGAGTTTTACAGTTGTAACAAACAGGGACTATTTTTCCCTGGTTGAGCTTCCAGGACCCCAGAGATCTAAATTGTGTAAATGTCTATTAGTATATTCACCGTGCTGTTGGTGGCTGCTAGTCTGTTAAATATTGAAAGTGATCCGTGTCTTTTCACTGAAAAAAACATCATTAAACTAAAGTTTCATTTAAACCTGTTTTTATAGAGATGTTATTATAAAACAGTTCATTAGTAAGTAAATGAATGGATGCTGTGTATTTGTGTATTTATATATGGATTGTATCTAATAGCACTTCTACACTGACTAGGAAAGCAATTTGAGTCTTTTTTGCTTCACTTATCCATGATTATTTATCTGTTATTCATGTGTTCCTTTAGAAATGAATGCTAGAGGCCCAAACCACATCCATGAAGATGATAAGGAGGAGGGTAAATAATTATTTATTATAAATTACAACTGTAACTTCAAGGAAAAGTATATTTTATGAATTATATAAAATTTTAAGTCATATTTTAAACTATTGTGTTTAGCCACCCTTCATTTCTTCATATGTTGCCTCCAAAGAAATGAGGAGTGGCTCAAGACTTTTGTGCAGTACTGTATATATTGACCGTGGTATTTGATTATGATGCCCAGGTGGAAATCCTCAAAGTGACAATTCTCGACAGGCGGCTCATGTACAAACTACAGAAGGTAAAAAAAAGTTTTTACAATTAATTAGTAATTACAATTACATATAACTTGTTTTAAGTATTTGCATGCATGTACTATACTGTAGATGATGTTCTATAATTTCTGATTCTGTCACGGACGCAGGCAGAACGATATGAATCCAAGTGCGGATACTGACTATATAGAGATGTGGGGGGCGTGGTCGGGGGCGTGAGCAAGGGTCGAATGCCGTGAGTCCGTCAGCGAAGCGTCCAAAGCAAAAACACGAGACGAGAGCCGTAGTCAAAAAGAGGAAGCGTAAGGTCAAAACCGGGAAATCAAAATGGGCATGAGATGAGGCGACGTAGCTGGGACACGTGGAATGTGGGATTTATTCGTCGCATCGTAGAGGGAAGTAGAAGTCTGACCGCGCAGGGGTTGACAATCCTGGTTATGGTGAAGGGGCCGATGTAACGGGGTGAGAGTTTGCGGGACAGGGTCTTAAGAGGGAGGTCTCTGGTGGAGAGCATGACTCTCTGCCCTATCCTGTACTTGGGGACCTGAGAGCGTCTACGGTCTGCTTGCTCCTTGTAAATTCTGCCTTGTCGTAGCAGCGTCCTTCTGGCTTGGGTCCAGGTCCTCCTACAGCGGCGAATGAAGGCTTGGGCAGAGGAGACGCTGACCTCCTCTTCCTGAGAGGGGAACAAGGGTGGTTGGTAGCCCAGGCAGCACTGGAAGGGGGACAGCCCAGTAGACGAAGAGACTAGGGAGTTGTGGGCATATTCGACCCAGGGCAGGAATCTGCTCCACGAGGTGACATCCCGGTAGGTCATGCACCTCAGGGCGATCTCGAGGGCTTGATTCTTCCTCTCCGTCTGCCCATTGGATTGAGGGTGGAAACCTGATGACAGGCTTGGGGTGGCTCCAATGAGCTTACAAAATGCCTTCCAGAACTGAGAAGTGAACTGTGGGCCCCGATCAGACACAATGTCCTTGGGCAGGCCGTGGAGCTTAAATACGTGATTAATCATGAGCTCTGCAGTTTCCTTGGCGGACGGAAGTTTTGGTAGGGGGATAAAGTGAGCAGCTTTAGAGAACCGATCAACCACGGTCATGATGCAGGTGTGGCCGGTGGAGGGGGGTAGACCGGTGACGAAGTCCAGGGCGATGTTGGACCAGGGGCGATGAGGGATGGGCAGGGGTCTGAGGAGGCCAGCTGGGGCCGTGTTGACATGTTTGGATCTTATGCAGACATTGCATGCTGCAACAAAGCGGGAGACGTCATCCCTGAGGGTGGACCACCAAAACCGCTGCTGGGCTAGTGCCAGAGTTCTGGCGGTGCCTGGGTGGCAAGCGAGCTTGGAACTGTGGGCCCACTCCAGGACCTGAGAGCGCAGAGCGAGGGGAACGAAGAGACGGTTAGGAGGCACATTGCTTGGGCTTGGTCCATGGGATAGGGCTTCCTTGACGCTGGTTTCGATATCGAGCTCGGCCACGGCGAGGAGGCAGGGAGGCGGCAAAATAGTCTCACATGGGGCAGGGTCTTGGGTGGTCGAAAATATTCTTGAAAGCGCATCCGGCTTGGTGTTCTTAGACCCTGGTCGGTAGGAGAGAGTAAAGTTGAACCTGGCAAAGAACAGGGACCACCGGGCCTGACGAGAGTTGAGCCTCTTGGCGCTCCGTAGATACTCGAGGTTCTTGTGATCGGTCCATACCAGGAATGGGGCCTCCGTTCCCTCCAGCCAGTGTCTCCATTCCTCCAGTGCTAACTTGATGGCTAAGAGTTCACGATCTCCGATGCCGTAATTGCTCTCAGCAGGGGTTAGGCGGTGGGAGAAGAAGGAGCAGGGGTGCAGCTTATTATCTCTGTTGGATCTTTGTGAGAGGATGCCTCCTACTCCGGTGCTGGAGGCGTCGACTTCTACGATGAACTGCCGTGACGGATCTGGGATGGTGAGGATAGGGGCGGAGGTGAACCGTTTCTTCAGCTCGCTGAAGGCTTTTTCGGATTCCAAGTTCCAGCAGAATTGGGTTTTGGTAGAGGTTAGAGCTGTTAGAGGGGCGGCGATGGAGCTGTAGCCTCGGATAAACCGACGATAAAAGTTAGCAAAGCCTAAGAACCTCTGGAGTTCATGTCGAGAAGTAGGGGTGGGCCACCTAGTGACCGCTTCGAGTTTAGCAGGTTCCATCTCGATGCCCTTGGGGCTGATGGTGAATCCGAGGAACGTGGTGGCTGTGGTGTGGAACTCGCACTTCTCAGCCTTGATGAACAAGTTGTTCTCCAGGAGTCTCTGCAGTACCTGCCTGACATGATGTTGGTGTTCTTCTGGGTTGTGAGAAAAGATCAGGATGTCGTCGAGATAGACGAATACGAATGAGTTAAGGAAATCCCTGAGGACGTCATTGATTAAGGCTTGAAACACTCCGGGGGCATTAGTAAGTCCAAAGGGAACCACCAGATACTCATAATGTCCAGTTGGCGTATTAAAAGCTGTTTTCCACTCATCCCCTTCCCGAATGCGAACAAGGTGATAGGCGTTGCGCAGATCTAGCTTAGTGAAGGTGCTGGCCCCCTGAAGGAGTTCGAAGGCAGTAGACATTAGAGGAAGGGGGTATCGGTTCTTAATGGTGATGTTGTTAAGGCCCCTATAATCAATGCACGGACGAAGGGAACCATCTTTCTTGCCTACGAAGAAGAATCCCGCCCCTGCCGGAGAGGAAGAGGGGCGGATGATTCCTGCGGCCAGCGATTCCGTGATGTACTGGTCCATGGCTTGGCGTTCTTTGGGCGACAGTGAGTAAAGACGGCCCTTGGGGGGGGAGGTGCCTGGGAGGAGGTCAATGGCGCAGTCATATGGTCGGTGGGGGGGAAGAGAGACTGCACGTGATTTACTGAACACAGTCCTGAGGTCATGGTATTCTGGGGGAACACGGGTGAGGTCCGATGGCTCCTTTGTGGGGACTGGGTCGAGGCAGGGCGTAGTGGCGGCGCGTAAACATGACGTGGAGCATGATGGACTCCAGGCTACGATCGAGTTCCTGACCCAATCAATGTGCGGATTGTGTTGGGTTAACCAGGGGAGGCCTAGGACGACCGTGGCATGTGACCCCTCCATGATGAACAGCGACGTTTGTTCTGAGTGATTGCCGGACACCTTTAGGCCAATGAGAGGGGTTCTGTGGGTGATGGGTGGGAGTGGACTCCCGTCGAGGGCCTGGACTTTGAGGTGGTTCTCCAAGGGCAGCGCAGGAATACCCAGGGTCTCGGCTGAAGCCGCATTCAGCAGGTTACGATCCGAACCCGAGTCGACCAGTGCCTGCACTAGGTGGGTCTGTCGCTCATGGATGAGGAAGATGGGAAGCAGATGACGTTGGTCTGGGAGCCTTCTTGGAGTCTCGCCCTCTAGTGCTCCCAGCTGAACTAGAGGGCGCCCCCCTTTTACTGGACAGTTCTTCAGCAGGTGTCCTGATTTCCCACAGTAGAAGCAGGCCCCCTCCACCCGCCGGCGGTGACGCTCCTCTGGGGTGATGCGGGTTCTGCACAGTTGCATGGGATCCTCCTGGGGTTCAACTTGTGGAGGTGGGGGTCGCGGTAGTGCCCTGGGAGGAGAAAATCGGGCTGACCTACGAAGACGGAGACGGGCATCTACTCGACCAGCCAGGTCCACATGACGTAAGCCACCTTAGATCGTTCGGTGGAAAAGGCGGAGGCTTGGAGCTCGAAGATCAGGGAACACTGAGATAAGAAGGAGCGACAGGTGCCTGGATCTCCCTCGTAGGTGGGAGGAGCGGGGAGGCGTGGTTCCTGTGGCGCATGTGAGCTTGCTCCTTGCGGTAGGGAGAGTTGGAGTCTCTGAAGCTGAGACGTGACGTCGGCGAGAGACTGCTTGGTGCTGAGCAGTTCCTGTTGGTGAGTCCCGAGCAGGGCACCTTGACTTTCCAATGCCGCTCTCATATGGTCAGAAGCCGCTGGATCCATAGCTGGCTGGATTATTCTGTCACGGACGCAGGCAGAACGATATGAATCCAAGTGCGGATACTGACTATATAGAGATGTGGGGGGCGTGGTCGGGGGCGTGAGCAAGGGTCGAATGCCGTGAGTCCGTCAGCGAAGCGTCCAAAGCAAAAACACGAGACGAGAGCCGTAGTCAAAAAGAGGAAGCGTAAGGTCAAAACCGGGAAATCAAAAGGGCAGGCGAACAATCCAAATCGGCAAGCAGAAAATCAAAAACGAGAAAAAACAAAGCGAGGTCGTAACATGAAAGCAGAGAAAAGAAAACGCGAGAGAATCGAGGTATAACACACACAATAATCCAGCGATCTGAGCAGCGCGCCGCGCATGCTTAAATCGCTGGAGTAATCAGTCATGGAATGAGAAACAGCTGAGCAGACGGGGCGGAAACGGGGGCGTGAGAGCGCACGTGACGGCTAGACAAAAACATGAGCGCGTGGGGGAGTGACAGCGAGGGAAAAAAAACGGCCGACAGACCGTGACTCGTGACAGATTCTGATCGCTATCACTGCAGACACGGTGACTTTGAAGAGGAGGACTTTGACTGTGACACTCTCGGTCGGCATGATCATTATTCTCGCTCTCCTCATTGCAGTCATTATGACTGGTAAGAGAAGAAAATCTGCTCAAAGATTTTTTATATAATTTTTTTCAAATATTATATTATTTTATGAAATACTTTGATGCGAGATGATTTCATGTTGCGTTAATAACAACAATATGAACTGCTACATTTTCTCACTAACAGCTTACAGACTAAGGGAAGTGACTGATCAGCTCAACACAGGTAAAGTTTATCAATGATTTATAACCTTACTGCATAATGCATAAATATGTCACCTACATAAAGTGTCAAATAAAATAATAAAATCTGAAGCATGAATTGGACAAATAAAATAAAATGTTTACAATTTAGTTGTATCGATATTTGTTAAAATTTACATCCAGCGTATTACAGTGAATCAATGTCTACACAGTTCTTTAAGAGTTTCAGGGTTTTATAATGTAAGCATATAACAATTTGGCACACATTTGGCAATTTGATTCTGTTCTTCTAGAAAACGCTCCAGATCTGTTAATTTCTGAGCAGATCTCCTGTACACAGTCCTGTTTATGGTAACCACAGTTTTTTGACAGGATTTAGATTTGGGATCTGATTGGTGTTCCACAATATTAATATTCCTGTTTTGTTCTGTAATATTTTCAGCTGGCTAGTTAACACAAGCCTGCAGCTTTTACACCAATCAGTGGTAATATTACCACCACTGCCACCAATATCACTGTTCAGTTAAACTGAACAAGACTGATCACTAACTACCGGACCTCTAACTCCCAAAATCCCAATCCGATCGAGCACTTATAGGCAGACAAACAAGTTTGATTAAGAGAGGCCCCACCACAGCACCCAAAGGATCCACTGCAAATGTACAGGTGCAACGACAGGACACCCCAGAGCCTGCCATGCCTCAAGGGGCCAGAGTCACCTCGGCGTCACCCCCAGAAGGGGAAACCAAATACTATGAGGTTTTAATGTTATGGCAGATGGGTGTAGATCAGTGATTTCATCTACAGTATCTTGACTGAAGCCCCAGGCCCCATGTATTTGTATAAAAGTGTTTACCCCTTTAAATACAACCATGAAGAGTCATCATTTTATTTTTGAGAATTGCTCTATATTTTCTCTAAACTATGTTTGATTAGTCACTCACTTCTGTGTTTTAGCTGAAGCGATAACTCTCTGCTGCTGTATTGTGAGCTGTGCTCCCTCTGCAGAGAAAAAAATGATGTCTTTCCTTTTAATCTATTACATTAGTCTCCTGGATTTATTTGGGAATAGAAGAAATTCTTCAAAAGCCAGATACTTGAATGCTGCTGTATGTCTTGGGAAAGCATTCCTGAAGTTTTTATACTAAGTAAATAAACAGCTGATCTTTATCTGCTCAAATGTCTTGATTGCATCCTGGAGTTCATTTACAGAATACAGTTTCTTAACTGCTGCTGACTTTACCATTGTCCCACAGTTTTCTTTTAAATAAGTATAAGTATAAGTATGGCTCCAGAAGCTAAATACCATCACATAACCAGGTTTTCATTAGGTTTTGGTTCATTAGCACAATTATTGATCCAAAAAGGGAAAACATAATACATGGCAGATGTTGTCTTATTATCTTTGGCCAACATTGTATGAAGCTTTCTAGCGAAACAACCTTAATTTCCGTAACCAGTAGTTGAAATCTTCTGTACTGTTTATTGTTCTTTTTTCTTCTTTAGGTGTGTTAGATGTAACTAAGGCAGTTTCGAGTCTGTCAGGTAAGTACTGTCTTTGCATGGTTTTAATAAACATGTTAGGTTGGCTTTACAGCCTGTGAATATGCATTTGTTGACTCACATGTACAGAATAAAGATGTTCTCTTGTCCTGTTTGTGTTTCTATCCGCTAAAGAAGGCCTTGTTCCAGGGTAAGGCCTTGTTCCAGGGTAAGGCCTTGTTCCAGGGTAAGGCCTTGTTCCAGGGGAAGGTGAGAACATGTTCACTGCATTGTATTCAAATCCATCATTCTTGGCCTGTGTTTTTTATTTGTAGTTTTATTTTTGCATTGATCTGAATTTTTTTTTATTATTTTAGCTACAGTTTAAACATAGATTAAATTGAATTTACCTGCCAGATGTTTATCTGTATGAAGTTCTGTTTAAGGTGTAGTGATCCTCTCTGTTTTTTGCAGCGTGGAGCTGGATCGTAGCAGCTAAATGTAGAGTAAAAGTAAATGTCTTTTATTTAAATCACACAAATTGCAGAAAGTGTGAGAGGTACTGTATATGGATGCTTTGCCACTACTGGGGCAAATCTGAATTGTAAGAGGCATATTGGCATGACATCCTCTCTCCAAAACTGAGTCCAAAAATACAGTTTCTTTTAGCTGAAGCGATGTGATGAGGAAACTGATCAAGGGTTTGATTCTCACCTTGGTTCAGTGTATGTGCAGCTCACATGTTCTCCCCATATTTGATGGGTTTCCTCTGGGTGCTCCAGTTCCCTCCCACAGTCCATAGTCTTGCATGTTATATGCAATATGCCCAATTAGAGTACAATTAGTGTGTGAATTATAGTGAATATGTGTGTGGTGTATTGCATCCGTGAAATGCGATGGACTCCAGGGGTCTCATTTATCAAATAAAACAAGCTCTAAACTAGTGCGTATACCAACAGCCATAAGCACAAGAAAGTTGGGAGTTATCAAACGTGAGTACGTACGCACAGCTGTATGAAATGACTGATGATGAATCGCACTCCTTATAAATTGTGTGCGTGTGCATAGTAATTTAAATGGGCATACAGAAACGCCCTCAAATTTCCTTATTTGGCAAACAAACTTCCTTATAAAAACAGAATGCCGCCAGGGCACTATAGAACCGTTATCATGGATCCCGTGAAGAGAGGAAAGAAAAAAAACTTTTAAATGAGGTACAATGTAATAAGACAGTTTTGTTTGCTGCTTTTTCAAGATGGAATGTCATCCAGTGGTATACCGTTTTTAATGGCAATATTATGCAGCACACTGCATGCTTTAACTATATAGAACACCTAAAGCAAATTGATAAATATTGTAGTTAAAAAAAATATAATTAAAACTTAATTTAAATAATTAAACATTCAAAACATTGTTGGGTTTGTATTGCAATATGCCTCCTCTGCCTGACAGACACATCCATCGAGCCTTCAGCAAGCCTATTGCACATCCTACTGTGCTTCTTGTGCGCTCATGTGCTCGGTTGTAATTCAGCTCCTTTTGGGATACAGGGATTTAAGGGCATATCCTCCATCCCTTACAATGTTGACGATGACCATTCTATGCAGCTTTTCAAATTGGAGAGATTGAAGAGACCCAGGAGGTGTTGCTTTCATTTCTCTAGTGTTAATATTTGAGCAAGTTACCTACATTAAAAATTTAAGTTCTTATTGTCTTATTATCCTAACATTTTATTTTTTATTTTGAACTCCTGTTAAAATATTTTTATGAATGTTATAATGATGAATAAAAAGTTGTAAGAAATAATTTAAATCTGAGACACAAATAAATAATAGATGTGAATATATGACTTTATTGGGTTTCTAGAGGTGTGTACAATATCCCTCAAATTCGGAAATGACTTTGTACCCATAGGTACAATAAACAATGATATGGTCTTTCCTGTGCTCTAGCATGGAAATATATTTGAAGATAAAGACACTGATGGAGGATAGTCATTCATACACATAACTGAGATGTGAGACACAGACTGTAATTCTACAAATCTGACTACACTCTCAGAAATAAAGATACCTTTCAAGGGCACAGAATTGCACCCTAATATAGAGAAACAAATTTGTACCAATTATGTCTGTACCATTAAAGACATTATTTGTATCATGGTCAACCAAAATGTTTCTTTTGTTTTATAAACTTGTTGGTACATTATTGTACCTTAATCAAAGGTACATATATTGTCCTTGAAGGTACCAGTGACAAGCCCTTTTTTTTACCGTAATGGTGTCTAATGTGTTCCTTTGGAAACTATAAAAAAGTAATTTTCCTATATATAATAAGACATTCAATCAATTCAATCAATGACTATGAAAATGTATCAAATGCACATGTTTGAACACTGCCTTTGATTACAGTAAAATATTCTGTAAAAATACATCTTTCAGGTTTACAACAAAGAAATATTTTAAAACACCTCAATTAGCTAAAAACGTTCAGAAAATAAAATCACACTAAAATGGTACAGTGTATATAAATACAGTTTTTAAGAATATAGCCATGGTTGTGTGTTGTGGTCTCAATCTTCCTGTTCTCCATTCTGAAAACAACTACAATGACTTCGGCAAATCAGAGCTACTGCTGTTCCCAGATAAAAGTTATCATGGGCAGTGGATAAACGCCGCATGCACAATATATTTATTGTCCACTAATAGCTTTAAATAGAATTGAACCGCGCAACCCTGCACACGCATTTCTGTCGCTGTCCTAGCGAGGACCTGACACAAACATTAATAGAGCAAATCTGGTTTAAATGAAAGCTATATATTTAGTTCCTAAGGAAGACACATACTGTATATCATTGTGAGTACTTTAAATCTGTGAGATATTCTTACCCCCGTAGGAACATCCTTACCAATGTAAAAACATGCCCTGCACCCCACTTCAACACAGACACATGCGCTCACACATGCATGCACCAGGTGCCAAATTGAAATTTAGTTTAACAACTGTAGTGGCATGGTGCTCCTAGATTGCCCCTAGTGTGTCACTGTGGGTGTGAGTGTGTGTATGTGTGTGTGCCCTGCGATGGATTGGCACCCCATCCAGGGTGTACCTCGGTTTGTGCCCCAAGTCTCCTGGGATAGGATCCTGGCCCCTCCCTCACAGAGGTATAGACAATGACTAAGTGAGGATAATAGTTCTAGACTGAATTGTCAAAGGAAAACTAAGAGGAGCAAAATAAAAACTGGTCCACTATTATCTCATACTGTTACAAAGGCTACCTAGTATAATTTTTTACTATCATTTGAAATCCCACAAAATAACACAAACTGTTACAAGAAACACAAATGTGGGAATGATTTCAACACGCCACTGATTGTCAGCACTTTAATAATTAAAATTAGCACCAGACTGTTCATTATTATAAAGATAGGGGAGCACTCTTGGCTGACTGTGAGTATAAGTCAGGGAAATGAACTTCTCTAAGGAGCCCTGAATGCGAGAACAGGAACACACCCCAACATAATAAACACACACAACAACCACTTTATTTAAAAACACGTTTCCTTAAAAATGAATCCTAAGCCCTCCACCCACAGGAACAACTATGATAAAATACTAAACAAGAACGACAAAGACCTCCTGTAGCTCTGTCCAAGTCTGAGTCTGTACATAAATGATTGTGGACTCTTTAGGAAAATATACATTTTGCTTACCACTTGGGAACAGTACAGTACACTACATGATAACTGATTCAGACTGTTTCGGTGCATTTACTGACAAACCACTAACCCTTCTGTCTGATCAGCCAAATTATTGTGTTCATTCAAAAGACAAAGACTAATCACAAAACGCACACACACACACACACACACACACAGCCCAGTAAGGTGTACAACATCCACAACTCCTAAACTTTGTGAACTCCTTGACAAAGAATGTCAAAATTTAAGAAAATAACACAGAGCATATTAAACACAGAAACAGCTGACACTAATCGATGAGTCGCTAAACACACCAGTTCTGGATTAACTGGAAGTAGCAAATGAGAGCATGAAGAACTGGCCTTTTTAATTGGGCATACTGAATCTGGACAATACTGTACATTTCCAAACACTGTATAAAAATGTTGAATCCGACAGAAACTCAGAGCAAAATCATATCAAGAGGAAGCTTGAAGAAATGGAACTTGCTTGACAATCGAATCCCTTTAGAATCTCTGCCTACTGAGCAGGAACTTAAATAAAAAAATTAAAAAACTGAAACAAAGGAAAGCTTCAGGACCTGATGGATCCTGAATGAAATGATTAAACACACCAGATTAAAAACTCTTTAATCTGGTTCTGAGTGTGAGTTTCTTCCCTGGAATCTAGAATCAACAACAACAATAACACCAATCCATAAAAGTAAAGGTGAATTTGATGCTAATAATTACATTATAGAGGCATTTGTGTGAACAGTAACCTGGGGAATGTCATGTGCAGCAAAAATAAATAATGAACTGTAATTTTCCAAAAAGATTCAGCTCTCAGGGACCAAAGCACCTACTGAGGTACCTATTGAGGACTAATGAGCTTTACAGGAAACATCTAATCGAGACCCTGCATACAGAGTTCTGCACAATGATTTTAAAGGTGCACAGAAAAACCACTAACACTACAGCCACACTCTAACACACTATAACATACTAAAATAATAAAGACTCAGGACCAGACAAAATTAGCAAAGACAATAGATTAAATCGATAAACCCCATTCTTCTGGGTACTCCGGTTCCCTCCCACAGTCCAAAGATATGCAGGTTAGGCTAATTGCCGTTCCCAAATTGCCCATAGTGTGTGAATGAGTGTGTGAGTGTGTGTATGTATGTGTGCCCTGCGATGGATTGGCACCCTGTCTAGGGTGTACCCTGGTTCATGTCCTAAGCCTCCTGGTATAGGCTCCAGGTCCCCACGCCCCTGAATACAGGATAAAGCGTTATAGAAGATGAGTGAGCGATAAACCCCAAACAGATACGTAGTACACCGTGGCAGGCTATCTGAGAATGGTGACTGACCCAAAGCTAAGAAAGCTCAGTGAGCACTGTCTGGCTGTAGAGAAGAGACTGCCAGTGATGCATACTCAAGAAAATAGAGACAAATATCACTAAATTTACACTGAATATTTTACCAAATTCAATAAAATCATCCCCAACTTTAACTGCCTCCCAGACCTCAACAAACCACAGAGTGAACACTAATTGAACATTTGGACTGGTGAATGAGAGTCTTAACAAGAAGGACTGGACATGCTGACCTCACTATGGAGTCTGGGGGATTGTGGGAGTATCAGTACTGGGCTCATGTTGATCTTGCTGTCCACCTCACAAGAGAGAAGGTGGAAAAGGTATTGGTGTTTTTGTGGATTATGAGGAGGGTCTGGTCTCCTTTTATGAAGTAAAGGGCAGATCTGATATCTACACTTTCACTGGACAGTGTTTCACTGAGAAACTCTGGACATTCTTCTATACTCTGGACAATAATTCACTGATCATCCCCACTGTTACTGAATATCTGATTCATAGGTAATAGATTTGTAAACTGTATATTTTAAAGCTGGCTATAATCATCACTCGATTCTAAATCCGAAATAATTAGTTTAAAAGTATAATTATGTTTTGACATTGTTTAAAATATTACTTTATTGTGTAGAAAATAAACATAAACTCTGTAAACAGTTGAAACATGTGGAGCAGAGGTGGAAAGTAATGAATTTACTCGCATTACTGTAATTGAGTAGATTTTTTCTGTACTTCTACTTTTTAAAGTAGTTTTTCATTCATTCATTCATTCATTTTCTATACCGCTTAATCCTGTGTTCAGGGTCGCGGGGACCCGGAGGCTATCCCAGGAGACTTTGGGCACTAGGCGGGGTACACCCTGGACAGGGTGCCAATCCATCACAGGGCACACACACATACACATTCACACACCCAATCACACACTACGGGCAATTTAGGAACGCCAATTAGCCTAACCTGCATATCTTTGGACTGTGGGAGGAAACCGGAGTACCCGGAGGAAACCCACCAAGCACGGGGAGAACATGCAAACTCCATGCACACAGAGACGGGAATCGAGCCTGGCCGGGGAATCGAACCCAGACCCTGGAGGTGCAAGGCGACAGTGCTAACCACTACACCACCGTGCCGCCTAAAGTAGTTTTTAGAATCTGTAATTTTACTTTTAAGTAAGTATGTTTTGTTTAGTAACAAAATAGTAATAGTATTGTACTTCACTACATTTTAAATCATATTTGCTACTGAGTGAAAAGTAAATGAATGAAAATGAAAAATCAAAGAAATAATACAACGGGGAAGGGAAAAAATTGTACTGGTTGATTGATGGACGGGAAGAACAAATTACTTGTGAGTTTAGCGCGTGCTAAACTCACAAGAACGACGGAGACGGACAAAACAGATGTCAGTGATGCAGACACAGATGAAAGTGAAATGCATTCTTATGAAGCAAACCCCTGGTCATATTTCAGCGACCACTTTGATTTCAAGCACAACAAAGGGAACAGATTTATTATGCAAGGGTGTTCCATCCCCCATCCCACCCCCGCTGTTAAATAATAAAAAAAGGAACTCAGTAATTTTTTATGAGCTACTTTTTATTTTACTTGAGTAGATTTTTATAAGGGTAACTTTACTTGTACTTCAGTAAAAGTTCACTAAAGTAATTCTTTCCACCTCTGCTTATTTCGAGCATTTACCAAAATATTAATTTACCAGTTAAAAAACCCCTCAGAAGTATTTCTCTCTCTCGTCCACTAGAGGGAGCTGTTGCAACTTGCAACAGAGAGCAGAACTGAATTGAAGCCAGTACTGTATACCTACGAGCATAAAATTACATGACCAGTGATCTTCATGTTAAATACTGAGTGCTGTTCCTAATGAAAGGTTTGCTATGGAATAGTGTGTGAGCTTCATAGGCTGTTATTATTATTATGTAATGCACCGTGGTTTACACTGCATAGTGGGTGGTAGGCTATCTTGATTAAAGACTGTATTGTTTATTCATTACTGGAGCCCAGCTAAAACACACTTCACATTACTTACACAACACAGTGTAGAAATCTATTAGAATGAAACACTGCACTGTAATTAAAACCCTCTCGTCCTCTAGAAAATGTTGCCAGCAGACCTGAATTGACCAAAACGTTATCACACATAACACTGCAATACAGTATATCTAATTTTAATTAGCAAGTAAACGATTCTTTGAAGATACTGAGCCATAAAACATGTTTGCAAATTCGACGTTATTTTTTATTTAAAAATAATAATCATGTTTTTATCATTTGACACTTTTAACAAACTGCGTGGGTTGCCAGATTTAATGGCACTTTTAACCACATTATTAGAAATTTCTAAAAATAAATCCGCTTAGTTTGGTGTAAACAACATGTGAAAGTGTACATGCATGACGGATTGTAGTCAATTAAGTTTAGCACCTTTAGTATCTACACCAGAAGCACAGGTATATCAGTCAGACTTGAAGTATTCTCTCCTAGTCTGCAGTGTATTACCGTCAGTCCATTCCAGTCGTCTTTTAAACAGCTTTCGTTCCGTCATGTAAAAAAAAAAAAAAACAGCCATGTTTTATAATAAAAAGTTTTGGTCTTGTCGTTTTTCATCTTCAAATTAATTCCGCGTTTTAAATAATGTTTGTGATGAGTGTCCGCGAAATCAATAGTCTATGATGGAGTCCGCGTGTTTGTCACAATCACTCACATTCATCAGCATTTGTTGATGAATTACAACAACTCTACTTAAAGACAAGCCAAAACACATAAACAACGTTTCTGTCGCCAACTATCTACGTCATCAACTCGCATCCGCGGTTGCCATAGGTTACCAGACGCCAGTGCTGACCCGCCGCGCTGTGCTTTGTAATAAATGCAGTAAACTTTAAAGTCAGTGTCCGGTTTGGCATTTTGACCACGTCATAGCGACTTGCGACTGAATTTAAGCTCATTGAGGTGGTTTAACTGACAAAGTGGCCAATGACGTTACAATCAGATGTTCAGTTGTGTTTTCCAACGAAAGGTAATGTCTCGTCCGTATGTCCAGACTAAAGTGAAATATATTAAGTATTACAGTCTATTATTGTTGTATTTTAGTAATACACTGTAATTGTTTATGTTGTGCAAAGGTGAACATAGATATGAACTGTTTGTGTTATTCCCTTGCGTCTTTAATAAAGCTACTTTGGTTTTTATTGTAGATTGCTGACAGTCAGCATGTTTTCTTTATTTTGTAGCTACTCGTTGTCCATTCTGGTGCAATATATACCAGTTAATGTTACAGTCTACAGAGTTAAATATCTCAAATAAAATTAAAAATCTCAAAAACCCACATGGCCAGGGACTGTAAAGGCATACATGAGTGTGTGGATAATTTTCTCATTTTCCTACAGGTTTAGTCGTAACTAGAGGGCTCTTTACTTACACAATACGCTTCTCTAACTGGCACTCATATCCACATGGCAGTTGCGCTGTGTTACTAGTATTAACTTGGCCTAGCTAAGTTAGTGCAGTTTTTGCATCTGCCTGGAATGTTAGAAACCATACTCTATAGTGTCGCAATGCAGATCTGAATAGAAACCAAATATTTATGTAATTAAAAAATATATATACATTGGCCTAGCTAAGTTAGTGCAGTTTTTGCATCTGCCTGGAATGTTAGAAACCATACTCTATAGTGTCGCAATGCAGATCTGAATAGAAACCAAATATTTATGTAATTAAAAAAAATATATACATTGGTGGTGCTTTTTTTTAAACATGTTTTGGTGTTGGAAACCACTGGCTGTGCAGTATATTAGTTCTACATTAGTTCTTAAAGTGTCAAATAAGCTCTCTTCCTATCATTTAACAAAAATAATTAGGATTTGTTTTACTGCTCTTGTATATAAGATTGTGAAATGCCTCACAATTGACAGCATTTGCAACTGATAAATGTGTGAACCACACATCCTATGACGCCATCATTCTGATAATACTGTACTGTTTTAATATATTAGGGCCCAAGCACTATGACTATAATACTGTTTTAATATATTAGGGCCCAAGCACTATGACATCAGCCCTGTATTGTCAGTGTGTGATTGGCCCTGTTGTTTTCCCAAGGATTTTTTTCCCAACCAAGGGTCTTAACATGTTTAACAGCTTATAAGAATTGGCAGAATTGGTAAGAATCTGCTGCCATTAGGATGCATGAGAGTCTGGCCCCTGGGTGTAGCACTGGCCCCTCACACAAGTTTTTGCTTCATAGCTCATACACACTTGCACGTATGCACATGAAACCCAGTACACATTTAGAGCCGGGGGTCGATGGCGCAGGGTTCTTGTGCTCACTCATCGTTGCTTGCAACTATATATATATTTTTCACCAATTTGGGGCGATGAGAATTCGACAGGTTGGAATTGTCACGACACGCCAGGTCACGCCTACCTGTCAAAACAAACCACGATGATCTGCCACTCCACTCCACACTCCGTTTCTATGCTTCCATTTTGCCGCCTCATGTGCCAGCTCATGCACACCTGTTCTCCATCTTCATTCATTACTTCACCCTATATTACTCTCTGCCAAACAACCACTCCCTGCCAGATTATTGTGTGCTCTCATGCCCAGTTTTCCAGCGTTTTGTTCTACCTTGACCTTCAGTTCTCGACCCACGCTTTGTTTCACGGATCTCGCTCACGTCTCACGCTTTGGATTGTCATTTTCTCTGTTCTCTGGATATCGACCTTTGCTTTCGTTTTACGACCACGATTATGGATCACAGACTTTCTTTGACTTCACGGCAACGTACCACGCGCACCCACAACCAAGATTATTCCCCGCGGATCAGACCTGCATTCAGCGCGCATTGGCTCTTCACTTCCGCATTCTCTCGCCGAGACTCGCACCGTGCCTCTGCACCAATCGGAAGGAGTTTTCATTCACAAAACACTCAGTGCATAATACATTTCAAAATAACCGGCGCTGCTTCTCTCACACGCTCTGCGCTTGGATCCATCCCGTCTGCACCGCCCGTGACAGTATAATCTGGCCAGTTATGGATCCAGCAGATATCTCGCGTCTGGAGGATGCACTAAAAAACCAAGGCGCACTGTTAGGTTCGCACCAGCAGGACATTCAGCACATCATGACTGCACTTCGCACAGTGACACAAACGCTGACCTCCCTCAGTGATCAGATCCAGCAGCTGAGCCTCACTCCACCTCCTACTCCTCAGGTGCTGCCACCACCACTGGTGCCCATCACCCGCCATGAACCACGCCTCCCTGCGCCACCCACTTATGATGGTGATCCACTCACCTGTCGTTCGTTCCTTTCTCAGTGCTCTCTCGTGCTTGAACTCCAAGTCTCATCCTTTCCCACAGAACGTTCAAAGGTAGCTTACATCATTACTCTTCTTTCGGGCAGGGCAAGGGAATGGGGAACTTCTCTATGGGATGCCCAGGTCCCGTGCTGTGCCACCTTCGAGGCATTCACCAATGAAATGAGGCGGGTGTTCGACCGTTCATTTTCAGGACGGCAGGCAGCAGGCCAACTACTTAAGTTATGCCAAGGGTCTCGTTCTGTGCACGACTATGCCATTGATTTCAGGACTCTGGCTCCCTCTTGTGGCTGGGATCATCAAGCACTGTTCGATGCTTTCCGCCATGGACTCGCCGACCCCATCAAGGATGAACTAGCTGCACGAGAGCTTCCTTCCACACTTCAAGAGCTCATGGACCTTGCTGCTCGTATTGACACCCGTAAGCAGGATCATCACATGGAAGCCCTTCAGCCACCTAACACCTCGGGGTTCACTCAACCTTCCATCCCAGATTTCACCACACCTTTGTATCAAACCCTGTCTGAACCCACGCAAATTGGCTGCACACGCCTTTCGCTAATGGAGCGCCAGCGCCGTCGCGATGAAGGTTCCTGCTTTTACTGTGGCCAAGCGGGCCACTTGGTACGATCCTGTCCGTTAAAAGCCCGGGGCCCCCAGGTAATTCTGGGAGTACAAGGAGGCCCTAATCTTCAATTTCTCCCAGATTCTCGACCGCTGTTCTTGGTAACCTTGACCTACGCTAACCAGCCTCACGTCATGAATGCTCTCATAGATTCTGGAGCCGACCAAAATTTTATAGCAGCATCCACTATCAGCCGCCTCAAGATTCCATCTCACCCACTCAGCCAGCCACTTCACGTTCAGGCACTAGACGGCAGTAAACTTCCACCAGTCACTCACCGCTCAGCTCCACTCACCCTACAGCTCTCTGGTAATCATGCTGAAACCATCTCACTCCTGATCATCCAAAGCCCCCATGCTCCAGTAGTTTTGGGTCTCCCATGGCTCAAGAAACACAACCCTCATGTTGACTGGACTAGGAATAGCATCCTCGAATGGAGCCCTGCCTGTCTTTCCTCCTGCCTCCGCTCCGCCCACCTCAGGAACACACCAACCATGTCAAAAGAAGATATTCCTTGCCTTTCTCAGGTACCTGTCGAATACCATGACCTTAAACAGGTATTTAGCAAATCACGTGCTATTTCTCTCCCTCCTCACCGCCCCTACGACTGCGCCATCAACCTCCTCCCTGGCACTACCCCCCCAAGAGGCCGCCTCTATTCATTGTCACTCCCTGAAAGAGAGGCCATGAAACAGTATATCTCTGAGTCCCTAACCGCCGGAATCATCCGCCCCTCCTCCTCCCCAGCTGGTGCTGGATTTTTCTTTGTGAAAAAAAAGGACAAATCTCTTCGTCCATGTATAGATTATAGGGGGCTTAACGAAATTACAGTCAAGAACCGCTATCCACTTCCTTTGATGTCTACAGCCTTTGAATTACTCCAGGATGCTCACGTGTTCTCCAAACTTGATCTCAGAAATGCTTACCACCTAGTCAGGATCAGAGAGGGTGACGAATGGAAAACAGGCTTTAACACACCCACAGGTCACTATGAATACCTGGTGGTCCCATTCGGCCTAACTAACGCCCCAGCTGTGTTCCAGGCCCTTATAAATGACGTTCTCCGCGACTTCCTCAACACCTTTGTGTTTGCCTACCTTGACGACATTCTGATCTTTTCTCGCTCACTTAAGGAGCACAGAATTCACGTACGTCAGGTGCTGCAACGCTTAATGGAGAACAAACTTTATGTTAAAGCAGAGAAATGCGAGTTCCATCAAGAATCCACCTCTTTTCTGGGCTACCTCATCTCCCCATCTGGAATTCAGATGGACCCAGCCAAGATGAAAGCTGTTACTGAATGGCCCACTCCTTCTTCTAGACGTGAACTTCAACGCTTCCTGGGGTTTGCTAACTTCTACCGACGTTTCATCAGAAACTACAGCCTGGTGGCCACACCCCTCACCACTCTCACCTCCATTAGGATTCCCTTTCAGTGGAACTCTCAAGCCCAGGAAGCATTCAATCATCTGAAATGTTTATTCACAACAGCGCCTATTCTTGTCTTCCCCGACCCTGCTCTTCAGTTCATTGTTGAGGTCGATGCCTCCGAAACAGGAGTCGGAGCTGTTCTCTCTCAGAGATCTCCTCGAGATAACAAACTTCACCCATGCTCGTTTTTCTCTCGCCGACTCACACCCACTGAACGCAATTACGACATTGGGGATCGCGAGCTCTTAGCTGTGAAGCTCGCCCTAGAAGAGTGGAGACATTGGCTGGAGGGAGCTGAACACCCCTTTCTCGTCTGGACTGACCATAAAAACCTTGAGTATCTCAAGGCGGCCAAAAGATTGAATTCACGTCAGGCACGCTGGTCCCTGTTTTTCTCCAGATTTAACTTCACGCTTTCTTACCGCCCAGGCTCTAAAAATACTAAGCCCGATGCTCTGTCTCGTCAATTTACCACCCCCCAGGACACCCCCACCATAGAGACTATTTTACCACCCCAATGTCTGGTGGCAGCCACTCAGCTCGAAGTGGAAAATCAAGTCCTGCAATCACTGACACATGAGCCAGGTCCTAGCAATGTTCCCCCCGGGAGACTCTTCGTCCCAGCCACAGCTCGCTCCCTAGTACTAGAGTGGGGCCACAACTCGAAGTTAGCATGTCACCCCGGAGCCACCCGCACTCTTGCCCTACTACAGCAACGGTTCTGGTGGCCTTCTGTCACAGAAGATGTTAAGAACTTTGTGGCCGCATGCGACATTTGCACCAGGAACAAGACACAGAACCGCCGACCTGAGGGTCTACTCAAACCCCTCCCTATTCCCCATCGCCCATGGTCCCACATCGCCATTGATTTTGTCACTGGATTACCCCCCTCCAACAATAACACATGCATACTTACCATAGTCGACCGTTTTTCCAAAGCCGCACATTTTGTCCCTCTCCCCAAACTGCCGTCTGCTAAAGAAACGGCTGAGCTCATGATTAACCATGTATTTCGCCTCCACGGTAGACATAGTCTCAGACAGGGGTCCCCAGTTCTCGGCTCAGTTTTGGAAAGCCTTTTGTAGTCTCATCGGTACAACTCCTAGCCTCTCGTCTGGCTTTCACCCCCAAAGCAACGGCCAGACAGAACATGCAAATCAGGAGCTTGAGAAAACCCTGAGATGCATGACTTCACGGGATGCAGCTTCGTGGAGCCATTTCCTCCCCTGGGTGGAGTATGCACACAACTCGCTCCCCACCTCTGCCACTGATATGTCTCCTTGTCTCCTTGCTGTCTAGGCTACCAGCCACCGTTATTTCCCACCCAAGAGGAGGAAACTGCTGTCCCGTCAGCCCAAGTCTTTATCCGCCGCTGCAAAAACACATGGCGACGGGCCCGTGCTCAGCTGATACGCACCGTGAGCATCTTTAAACATAAGGCCAACCGGCACCGCGCTGCAGCCCCAAAGTACCGTGTTGGCCAAAGAGTCATGCTCTCTACTCGCGACCTACCACTTAAGACCACATCCAGAAAGCTCTCGCCTAGATTCATAGGTCCCTTTACGATTTCACGTATCATCAACCCCACCTCCGTCAGACTGGCTCTTCCTAGTTCTATGCGTCGAGTTCATCCCACATTCCACGTTTCCCAGGTCCGCAGGTTGGTTCCATGCTCTCTGGCTCCACCCCCTCACCCCCCTCCACCACCTCGACTCATAGATGGGGGTGAAGCCTTCACTGTCCGTAAACTTCTCAAGTCTCGTCGCAGAGGACGCGGCCTACAGTATCTCGTGGACTGGGAGGGCTATGGACCCGAGGAAAGGTTCTGGGTGCCAGCCAGATTCATCCTGGACCGCTCTTTGATCTCGGACTTCCACCAATTTCATCCCGAGGCCCCCTCAAGAACGCCAGGTGGCGTCCGTAGGACGGGGGGTACTGTCACAACACGCCAGGTCACGCCTACCTGTCAAAACAAACCACGATGATCTGCCACTCCACTCCACACTCCGTTTCTATGCTTCCATTTTGCCGCCTCATGTGCCAGCTCATGCACACCTGTTCTCCATCTTCATTCATTACTTCACCCTATATTACTCTGCCAAACAACCACTCCCTGCCAGATTATTGTGTGCTCTCATGCCCAGTTTTCCAGCGTTTTGTTCTACCTTGACCTTCAGTTCTCGACCCACGCTTTGTTTCACGGATCTCGCTCACGTCTCACACTTTGGATTGTCATTTTCTCTGTTCTCTGGATATCGACCTTTGCTTTCGTTTTACGACCACGATTCTGGATCACGGACTTTCTTTGACTTCACGGCAACGTACCACGCACACCCACAACCAAGATTATTCCCCGCGGATCAGACCTGCATTCAGCGCGCACCGGCTCTTCACTTCCGCATTCTCTCGCCGAGACTCGCGCCGTGCCTCTGCACCAATCGGAAGGAGTTTTCATTCACAAAACACTCAGTGCATAATACATCAGACCTGCATTCAGCGCGCACCGGCTCTTCACTTCCGCATTCTCTCGTCGAGACTCGCGCCGTGCCTCTGCACCAATCGGAAGGAGTTTTCATTCACAAAACACTCAGTGCATAATACATTTCAAAATAACCGGCGCTGCTTCTCTCACACGCTCTGCGCTTGGATCCATCCCGTCTGCACCGCCCGTGACAGGAATATTCTGCCATTAGGATGCCTAAGAGTCTGAAAGGCCCTTACATGAGATTTTGCTGCATAGCTCATACACACCTGCATGTACACATGCTAAACCTAAAAAAAATGTAAGTCGCTCTGGATAAGAGCGTCTGCCAAATGCCTAAATGTAAATGTAAACCTGGTACACATTTAGAACTCATTGAGCTGAACACCTTTTACATTGCATGTCATGGGCTCAACTCAACAGGAAGTTTTTTGTCATTTGCAAAAATGCACCCGAAGGAATTTATATGATCACTATGGCAGGCCTATATGATCTAAAGACATTGAGGATGCAAAATTGCACATGATTATGGGATTGGGATATCCCCTTTAAATGCATGTGCCCACGGTACCCGCTGTATTTCTGGTGTGCCCTGGTGGTGATGGCGCAGGGTGCTTGGGCCCGCTCATCGTGGCTTGCAACTATATTCATTCATTGAATTAATTTATTTAATTTAAAAATTGGTACACTAGATCTCATTGAGCTGAACAATTTTTACTCTGCATGTCATGGGCTCAACTCAATGTGTCAAATATTTTGGATAATTTGCAAAATGCACATTTATGACATCAGCACTACTAAATACACACACTACACTTGGCTTGGGTGTTCACAACAGAGTGATGTACACTCTGACAAAACTGACTGACTTCAGCCAGTATTCACACTGACATACGTGATCTGACTAAAACATTTGTAAAAGTTGTATGTGCAGCATTATTGTTAAATTCTTTTGACAAGCTTGACAAAACCTTCCCCTATCAGTAAAAAGCACTTCAAAAGGAAGCAGGCTGCATGGCAAATTATGACAATATGTCATACACACATAAGCAATAATCACAACTTACCACATAAGCATAGTGAACACTGCATTTGCATGAAAACACATAGCGAAGTAGTACATACATGATGGATTATATTTAATTAAGCTTGGCGCGTTGACTAACCATATCAGATTAGTCCAGTGGTTCTCAAACTTTTTCTGTCATTCCCCACTTAAGGGGGTGAGCGAATTTTCAAGCCCCACTTGTCAACAAAATAATAACGAAATCGGCCAAGTTTACTGTTTATTGAAATATCAATTCCTAAACCAATACGATCAAACACCACCAAGTTAAAAAAAGATAAAATACACGTGCAATTGTTACAAGGCTTACGTTGTCACTTATCTTTGCATAATTGACCCCATGTTTATTAGCTGCTCAGCAATCGTTTGTAGTTTTTTTTGCACTGGCCAATTCTGTATGCAACTTTGAATGAAGCCATTTGTGCTTTGCTGTCCACTGATTCAGATGTTACCATGGGATTATCCTGCTGTCTGTATTCTGCCAGCTTTCTTTCAAAGACGTCCAGTGGTTTATTAACGTGACTGGAGTCTGTTGTCTCTAAGTGTCGTCCTAATTTGTTGGGTCTCATGCGGTCTGCTGCCAGCAGTTTAAGACACAAAGCACACACGCGTCTCTCTTCTGCACCCACCATCACCACCATGAATCCAAGCTCAAGATAGATTATATCGCCCCCCCCCTAATGAAGCCTATCACGGTAGAAGCAATTTTCTAACTCAATAACGATATATATCACAATATAGCAATTTGTATCTGAAAATGCATAAATGAAAACAAAGAAATTGTTTTACATAATTTCATTTTTTTATGTAATTTTATTTAAACTGTGAATTGCTGAGGTTTGCCGCATTTTTTTTACTTTGGCCATATTCGATTTGTATTTCAGATGATAGAAAAGGTTTGACGTGTCTCCACCACTTGTTAAAACAGTGCACTTGTGTACCTTCCAAATCACGTTAATCTCATTCGTATCACTTTTCTTATACCCAAACCAATTCCACAACACAGACGATGCACCTTTTTTCTTTACAATCTCCTCGTTGTTGGTTTTGTCACATGTAAGTAAACTCACTGCTGCTGCACCGTCTTCTTCCGTTGTCGAAGTGTATGTGAAGCCAAACACATCAAAAGTCGGACGAAACCGCGGCACCCGATTGAACCAAATATCTGCGCAAATACAGCGCAGCGCGACTACCTGAATAGCGCAGTGATGGTCTGGTTTATTCGCACAGCCCGGTGAATCACGCAGCGCCGCTCGAATCACAAACCTGCGCGACTCACTGTGTTTTATTTAAAAAACAATTCATTTAAAATGTCAGGACTGTTTAATATTGTTTCCGCCTTGTCATGCCTGGTTTGTACGTGCGCATCCCAGCGGGGTAAAATGTATTTTGATGGTCCGCACGGTTTATTTCTGTCAGAGTCGCGCAGCGCTGCCCAGTGGCTCGCGCAGGTTTGTGATTCGAGCAGCGCAGCTCAAGTTTGTCCGACGTTAAACCGTTATTGATGCACTATGGTTCCACTTTTTCTCCCGGCCCCCAACTGATGTTATTTTAAATTTACTTGTATTAATGATCCATTTATTTGTGTGTGATTGTTTAGTTTTGAGCGTACGCTCTTCATTATCAATAAAGAAAAGCATGAATTAGAATAGGTACTTTCCTGTTTTTCCTCCCGTTCATTGCGCCCCACCTGTCATGTCTGTATTCCCCACTAGTGGGGCGCGCACCACAGTTTGAGAACCACTGGATTAGTCTGACTTGAAGTCTTTTATCCTCTCCTAGTCAAGTGTGGAAAGGCATGTTTAGGCTAAAGCTTAAATATGGTCTCTTTGTTGGTGACAGAGCTCTTTATACACATGCGTGTTGTGAGTTTAACAGTTGTAACAAACAGGGACTATTTTTCCCTGGTTGAGCTTCCAGGACCCCAGAGATCTAAATTGTGTAAAAGTCTACTAGTATATTCACCGTGCTGTTGGTGGCTGCTAGTCTATTAGATATTGAAAGTGATCTGTGTCTTTTCACTGAAAAAAACATCATTAAACTAAAGTTTCATTTAAACCTGTTTTTATAGAGATGTTATTATAAAACAGTTCATTAGTAAGTAAATGAATGGATGCTGTGTATTTGTGTATTTATATATGGATTGTATCTAATAGCACTTCTACACTGACTAGGAAAGCAATTTGAGTTTGAAACTTTTTGTCTTTTACTTTTAAGGGGTTTTATTTTTTGCTTCACTTATCCATGATTATTTATCTGTTATTCATGTGTTCCTTTAGAAATGAATGCTAGAGGCCCAAACCACATCCATGAAGATGATAAGGAGGAGGGTAAATAATTATTTATTATAAATTACAACTGTAACTTCAAGGAAAAGTATATTTTATGAATTATATAAAATTTTAAGTCATATTTTAAACTATTGTGTTTAGCCACCCTTCATTTCTTCATATGTTGCCTCCAAAGAAATGAGGAGTGGCTCAAGACTTTTGTGCAGTACTGTATATATTGACCGTGGTATTTGATTATGATGCCCAGGTGGAAATCCTCAAAGTGACAATTCTCGACAGGCGGCTGAAGTACAAACTACAGAAGGTAAAAAAAAGTTTTTACAATTAATTAGTAATTACAATTACATATAACTTGTTTTAAGTATTTGCATGCATGTACTATACTGTAGATGATGTTCTATAATTTCTGATTCTGATCGCTATCACTGCAGACACGGTGACTTTGAAGAGGAGGACTTTGACTGTGACACTCTCGGTCGGCATGATCATTATTCTCGCTCTCCTCATTGCAGTCATTATGACTGGTAAGAGAAGAAAATCTGCTCAAAGATTTTTAATATAATTTCTTTTCAAATATTATATTATTTTATGAAATACTTTAGATGATTTCATGTTGCGTTAATAACAACAATATGAACTGCTACATTTTCTCACTAACAGCTTACAGACTAAGGGAAGTGACTGATCAGCTCAACACAGGTAAAGTTTATCAATGATCTATAACCTTACTGCATAATGCATAAATATGTCACCTACATAAAGTGTCAAATAAAATAATAAAATCTGAAGCATGAATTGGACAAATAAAATAAAATGTTTACAATTTAGTTGTATCGATATTTGTTAAAATTTACATCCAGCGTATTACAGTGAATCAATGTCTACACAGTCCTGTAAGAGTTTCAGGGTTTTATAATGTAAGCATATAACAATTTGGCACACATTTGGCAATTTGATTCTGTTCTTCTAGAAAACGCTCCAGATCTGTTAATTTCTGAGCAGATCTCCTGTACACAGTCCTGTTTATGGTAACCACAGTTTTTTGACAGGATTTAGATTTGGGATCTGATTGGTGTTCCACAACATTAATATTCCTGTTTTGTTCTGTAATATTTTCAGCTGGCTAGTTAACACAAGCCTGCAGCTTTTACACCAATCAGTGATAATATTACCACCACTGCCACCAATATTACTGTTCAGTTAAACTGAACAAGACTGATCACTAACTATACACCAGGAAACTGGTGACGGGTTCATAGGCACCCATGGTTGACCCATGCCTGCAGGGACCAAAAGCAAGCTCATCTGGTCTGATCCCACAGAACAGTCAATGAAGCATAACACACTGAAAAAACATGAATTCCTGCGACGTAAAAGGCCTCAGAACACCCAGTGCACCACATCCTGCCTCACACCGCACACAGCAGGCAAAGAGCCCAAGACCATCGACCCGGACCTCTAACTCCCAAAATCCCAATCCGATCGAGCACTTATAGGCAGACAAACAAGTTTGATTAAGAGAGGCCCCACCACAGTACCCAAAGGATCCACTGCAAATGTACAGGTGCAACGACAGGACACCCCAGAGCCTGCCATGCCTCAAGGGGCCAGAGTCACCTCGGCGTCACCCCCAGAAGGGGAACCAAATACTATGTGGTTTTAATGTTATGGCAGATGGGTGTAGATCAGTGATTTCATCTACAGTATCTTGACTGAAGCCCCAGGCCCCATGTATTTGTATAAAAGTGTTTACCCCTTTATATACAATCATGAAGAGTCCTCATTTTATAATGTTTGAGTACCCCGTGGGGACCCGGGGTAGAATAGGTCCCTAGCACCTACTTGCTGAACGTAAGAGGCGACAAATGGGGCAACTTGTTAAGCCGTGAGTTGCGACCCGTATCAGTGGATGCCGAGATCCTGGTATTTGAGGAATGTGACATACTGCGGATGTCTCAGCTCCAACACAATGCTTTGGCTCCAATTTCATTCAGACGGGAGGTTGGAATGGCGCATTCCAATCAATCGGCTGGTCAAGACTTGCCCTGGATATACCTCAGTTTACCAGAAGGCGTTGGCTAAACAACTTTGTTTAGGCTAAAGCCTCATTGTTTTTACTTTCTCAAGTATATCATCCCTATATCTTTGATGCATACCCGGTGGAAATCCGCGGCTCTGTGCATCTCCTTGTTGGGCTCCGAGGTGGGTGAAATTAGAGATGACAAAACATAAAATTAATCAACATGGCGAAAACTAAATCCACAAAATGATGATTATCAAATCAAGACTTGACCTATGATTTAGGGAATAGCTACAACTTTCCCCCTAAAAACGACCACATGCAAAGATATATGCTATTGGAATCCCTGTCTCCCGATGCTCCGCTCTCCAAACTATCCCCATTTGCTACAGAGAGGGATTGCTGGTATAGCAGGGACAGTGAATAACATAAACAAGCTAAGATCTGGCCAGATTCTAGTAGAATGCAGCAAAAAAAATCCAAGCTGAGAACTTACTACACACAAATGTGCTTGCTGGTGTAGGTATAAAGGCTTTTAATCATCCGACACTAAATAACAGTAAAGGAGTAATTCATGCCAGGTAATTGGAAAATATGGCGGAGAATGAAATAACTGCAGAATTGAAGTCTCAAGATGTGATAGATGTGAAGAGAATCACAATCAAGAAAGAATGCCGCATTATCAAGACCAGCCCTTACATCTTAACCTTCAACAAACCCCAACACCCAGAAAAGATTCAACTAGGGTACTTAAGTGTCCCAGTAGATATGTTTTTACCGAACAAACTGAGATGCTTCAGTTGCCAGAAATTCGGACATGGTTCAGCCAGTTGCAAAAATAGACCCATCTGCTGTAACTGTGGAGAGGAGAAGCATGGAGAAGACTGCAATAGACCGCCAAAGTGCAGTAACTGTGCAGGGAACCACCCAGCTTCCTCAAAAACCTGCCCTTCCTGGATCAAAGAGAAATAAATACTAAAGTTAAAAATCACCAAGAAAGTGAACTATAAGGAAGCTTGAAGATTAGTTGAAGGTGACCACACCTTCAGATTAGAGAAAACCTTTGCAGCTGCAGTAAAACCACAACTGCGAACTGTTGAAACTCAAACAGAAATTACTTGGATAAGTGATAAAGCACAAAAGACAGAGGAGATCAAGAACAAGACCCAAAGTAGCCAAAGACAGACAACAACACAACAGACACAAACGAACCAAAAAGACAATCCTTTGACCGACAAAAACCAATCAAGCAATAAGAGCCATAAGAAATTATCCTCACATAAATTAAAAATAAACCAAGATAGCAAAGAAAAGAAGACTGACCCCACTAAAGACATCGAAATGACAGAGGACACATACTCTCCATACTCTCAGAGTCTTTCTCCAAACGTTCGGAGTAAGGGACACCCCCCCTTGTCCTACCCACTTGAACCTGGATAGACATAATACAGTGGAACTGTCGTGGACTGAAAGGCCACTTTACTGAATTACAACGCCTAACTGCAGGACTCAACCCTCTCGCTTTTTGCCTCCAGGAAACTTACCTCTCCCCAAATTGCACAATGTCCCTGAAACAGTTTACTTTTCTAAATGCATATGGCCCAAACATTCAACGTCCATCAGGTGGCACAACTATAAGGAATGATGTCATTCACAGTCGCAACAAAATAAACACCAACATACAAGCAATAGCAGTCAGGCTGACTTTACATAAAACAATTACCTTGTATTCCATGTATATACCTCTGGATAACACCCTAACATACCAAGAATTGGAAAGACTGATAGGACAACTACCAACACCTTATATCCTCATGGGTGACTTAAATAGCCACAATCCTTTGTGGGGAGAAAAGCACCTTTACACAAAAGGAAAAAGAATTGAAAAGCTCATAATTGAAAATGACTTGTGCCTATTAAACGATGGTTCACATACTTATTTACATCCAGGCCATGGACCCTTCTCTGCCATCGACTTAACTATTTGCACCCCGAACTGCTGACAGATTTTTCATGGCTTGTATGGGATGACCTTTGTGGAAATGACCACTTCCCACTGATTATACTGTAACTCTAACAGTAACTGAAATACAGCAATCCCCCCCAAAATGGAAATTACAAAAAGCTAATTGGCATGTATTTCGAACCGCTTGCCAAGAGAGAATTATCGAGAACTGTCAGGACCATGAGGACTCCATGAAATGTTTCATAAATACACTGATTACAGCAACAGATGAAACAATCCCAAAATCATCCACCAAACAATTCAAAAGGCACAACCCATGATTTGACGATAAATGAAAAAAAGTTATACAGGCACGGAAAAAAGCGGTAAGAACATTCAATAAACATCCAACAGTTCAAAATCTCACCAATGTAAAAATCAGCCGAGCACAAGCACGAAGGTACATAAACGAAGCAAAGAAACGAAGCTGGAATCTGTTTGTATCAAGCCTGACAAGAAACATACCTACAAAGAAAATATGAAATGTGATAAGAAGAATGAAAGGAAAAGGAGGTGGACCACAAATAAAACATATAAATGAGCTAGGTACCCTTCTAACTCAGAAACAAGAAATAAACAGTTTAGCAAAAACATTTGAAAGAAACTCCTCAGGAGAAAATTACCACTCAAAATTTCGGAGACTCCAGGAAATGCAAGAAAGAATTGAACTAAACTTCTATACTGAAAATTTTGACACATATAACCAACCCTTTACTATGGAAGAACTATCAGTTTCCTTAAAATGCTGCTATGACACTGCAGTAAGACCAGACAAAGTCCATTACCAATTTTTGAAACACTTACCCCAAAACATTTAGGCATTTGGCAGGCGCTCTTATCCAGAGCGACTTACATTCTTATCTCATTACACATCTGAGCAATTGAGGGTTAAGGGCCCAACAGTGGCAACTTGGTGGTTGTGGGATTTGAACCTGGGATCTTCCGAAACGTAGTCCAGTGCCTTAACCACTGAGCTACCCCTGGCCCATTGTCCAAAACATATTGTCCATTCTATTGGAAAACTTTAATAAAATCTGGAGAACTGGTAGTATCCCACCATCTTGGCTAGGGGCAACAGTTATACCTATACCTAAACCAAATACAGATACCATACAGACCCTAACAACTATCGACCTACACTATAGCACTAACAAGTTGTATGTGCAAAGGATGGTAAACAATCGACTCGTCTTGAACCTGGAATCCGATCATCAAATAAGTGACTTCCAGTGTGGTTTTAGAAAAGGAAGGAGCACACTAGACCATCTTATAAGACTTGAGTAATATGTCCGTGATGGTTTCATTAAAAAGGAACATGTGGTTGGTAGCTGTCCTTTTCGACTTAGAAAAAGCATATGACACCACCTGGAAATACGGGATCCTAAAAGATCTACATAAAATGGGTTTCAAAAGCAACCTACCTACCTTCATATCCAGTTTCCTATCTAACAGAAGCTTTCGTGTCCAAATAGGAAACTCTATGTCAGACTTGTGTATTCAAGAACAAGGAGTCCCCCAGGGCAGCATCCTCTCTGTCACACTGTTCATGCTAAAAATAAATAGCATTGTAAATACTATTGGGCCAAATATACTGTGTAGTCTCTATGTCGATGATGTCTGTATATGTTATAGAAAAAGCTTAATATAAATCTGGAACTGACATATAATAAGAAGACTGAAACTCATCCGTATATATTCCATCAACAAGTCCTCGAAATAAAAAGCATTTTCCCTACCATAAACCCATACAAACGGACGGATCAAAAATGGACAACCACGTTTCTGCAGCAGCAATAACGGACCAACACCATTACGGAATCCATATCCCAGACCAAAGTTCCACCTTTACAGCAGAAGCCCGGGCTCTGTTACTTGCTCTGGAACATATTGAAAAAGAAAGGGAACTAAACGCCTTAGTATTCACCGATTCAAAATCCTGTCTACAAGCCTTGGAATCTATGAAAACAAATCACCCAATAATCACTGATATATTAATCAAGGCAAACCAACTACAGAAGAACCATCACAATATTATCTTCTACTGGATTCCAGGACATGAACTGAAATGAACAAGCTGACATGGCAGCAAGACAAGCTCTTAAAGAAAATGTTAGCGTTTGCCAAATCCCACCCTCTGACCTTAAACCATTGATAAATCAATATATATCAAATAAATGGCAAGCAGAATGGGAACAATACAAAAACAACAAATTATTCGAAATAAACCCAGTTGTAGGAAAAAGAAGTTATCACTCATTCGAATCAAGGCACGACCAGGTAGTATATACAAGGTGCCGTATAGGCCATACAAACATTACCCATGCTTATTTATTAAAGGATGAAGAAGCCCCAAAATGTCAACACTGCAGAACTATCCTAACCATAAAACACATACTTTTGGACTGCCCAAGTTTTAACACCATAAGAAAACAATTTCTACCGGAACAAGATTAAAAAAGCATATTCTGCATGACAAAACCAGAAAAAATTCTTACAATTTCTGTCTAAAGTACACGTAAAGAACCAAATGTAAAACCCTGTTCTTCTGACCAAGACCATGCTATTATGTGATCTATTATTATTATTATATCCTTTTAACTTTCTCACTACTCTCTTAATCACTCACCTTTTTAGAACAATGAATCAGCTTAATATTTGATGTGAATCTTGCCATGAAATAGCCTGAGAAGCTGATATGCCAATAAATCCAAATACAAACAAACAAATGTAATGTTTGAGAATTGCTCTATATTTACTCTACACTTTGATTAGTCACTCACTTCTGTGCTTTAGCTGAAGCGATAACTCTCTGCTGCTGTATTGTGAGCTGTGCTCCCTCTGCAGAGAAAAAAAATGATGTCTCTCCTTTTAATCTATTACATTAGTCTCCTGGATTTATTTGGGAATAGAAGAAATTCTTCAAAAGCCAGATACTTAAATGCTGCTGTATGTTCTGAAAGCCTTCCTGAAGTTTTTATCCTAAATAAACAGCTGATCTTTATCTGCTCAAATGTCTTGAGTGCATCCTGAAGATCATGTACAGAATACAGTTTCTTAACTGCTGCTGACTTTACCATTGTCCCACAGTTTTCTTTTAAGTATAGACAGGGCATGGCTCCAGAAGCTAAATACCATCACATAACCAGGTTTTCAATAGTTTTTGGTTCATTAGCACAATTATTGAGCCAAAAAGAGAAAACAAAATACATGGCAGTTGTCTTTTATCTTTGCCCACCATTGTATGAAGCTTTCTAGAGAAACAACCTTAATTTCCATAACCAGTAGTTGAAATCTTCTATACTGTTTATTGTTCTTTTTTTCTTCTTTAGGTGTGTCAGATATTTCTAATAAGTTGCCTAGTCTGTCAAGTAAGTATTGTCTTTGCATGGTTTTAATAAACATGTTAGGTTGGCTTATTTTACAGCCTTGTGAATATGCATTTGTTGACTCACATGTACAGAATAAAGATGTTCTCTTGTTCTGTTTGTGTTTCTATCAGCTAAAGTAGGCCTTGTTCCAGGGGAAGGTGAGAACATGTTCACTGCATTGTATTCAAATCCATCATTCTTGGCCTGTGTTTTTTATTTGTAGTTTTATTTTTGCATTCATCTGAATTTTTAAAAAATTATTTTAGCTACAGTTTAAACCAGTGATTCTCAAACATTTTCTGTCATTCCACACTTAAGGGAGTGGGCGAATTTTCAAGCCCCACTTGTCAACAAAATGATAACGAGATCGGCCAAGTTTACTATTTATTGAAATATCAATTTCTAAACCAAAAAGATCAAATAAAACCAAGATAAAAACAGATAAAATACAGGCTTACTTTGTCACTTATCTTAGCTGCTCAGCAATCGTTTGTGCTTTGCTGTCCACTGATTCAGATTTTACCATGCGATTCTCCTGTCTGTATTCTGCCAGCTTTCTTTCAAAGAAGTCGAGTGGCTTATTAACGTGACTGGAGTGTTGTCTCTAAGTGTCTTCCTACTTTGTTGGGTCTCATGCTGTCTGCTGCCAGCGGTTTAAGACACAAAACACACACAGGTCTCTCCTCTGCGCCCACCATTCCCACCATGAATCCAAGCGCAAGATAGGCTTCATTATATTTTCTTTTCGGCTGGCTTTTTGGTTGATTAGGTTGATAGTGCTGAATCGCTTGCCTTTTTATGGTCCACGGAACAAATGTGTATCCATTGACGTTATTATACCCACTATGTACGCTACTGACCCGGTTTGTGACCGCGGTAAACTTAGTTTGATATTCGCATATTTGCCCTCCGGACCTGTCTGACCCATCCTGGTGCCCCGCTTCTGGTTGGAGATCTCGTCACATGGATGCCCCCGTGTGTCTCTTTGGGATGCGTCTGCCTCTACCTAGAAGACAGTTCTGGCCTCGACTGGTGTTGGCAACTGTTTATCTGGGGACTTGACAGTTCGATAGTTCAGGACTGGAATTTCCTACAAGTCTACCTGAGTCTAGTAACACCTGGACTCCATATTAACATCAATTAACATCAACTATTATAGCTGAACTGCTGCCACCTAACACACAGTATGAATGCAGATCAATTCCTGTTCTCTGTTTCAGCCAGATGAGGATGGGTTCCCTGTTGAGTCTGGTTCCTCTCAAGGTTTCTTCCTATTACAATCTCAGGGAGTTTTTCCTTGCCATTGTCACCCGCGGCTTGCTCACCAGGGACTATCTGACCATTTGATTCATACACATTCACATTCCATACAAACTTAAATAATTAATTTGATTGTGTGAAGCTGCTTTGTGACAATGACAATTGTTCAAAGCGTTATACAAATAAAATTTAATTGAATTATATATTGAAATATATTCCCTCTCTACATGGTCTTTAAGCTACACCTGCCTTTTTCTCGATTAAGCGTTTAAATTATACAAACTGGATTCCAAAAAAGTTGGGACACTAAACAAATTGTGAATAAAAACTGAATGCAATGATGTGGAGATGGCAAATGTCAATATTTTATTCAGAATAGAACATAAATGACGGAACAAAAGTTTAAACTGAGAAAATGTATGATTTTAAGGGGAAAATATGGTGAATCAAAATGTCATGGTGTCAAAAAGTCCATTTTCACCACTGTGTGGCATCTCCCCTTCTTCTTAAAACACTCAACAGACGTCTGGGGACCGAGGAGACCAGTTTCTCAAGTTTAGAAATAGGAATGCTCTCCCATTCTTGTCTAATACAGGCCTCTAACTGTTCAATCGTCTTGGGCCTTCTTTGTCGCACCTTCCTCTTTATGATGCGCCAAATGTTCTCTATAGGGGAAAGATCTGGACTGCAGACTGGCCATTTCAGTACCCGGATCCTTCTCCTACGCAGCCATGATGTTGTGATTGATGCAGAATTTGGTCTGGCATTATCTTGTTGAAAAATGCAGGGTCTTCCCTGAAAGAGATGACTAGATGTTGTTCTAGAACCTGAATATATTTTTCTGCATTGATGGTGCCTTTCCAGACATGCAAGCTGCCCATGCCACACGCACTCATGCAACCCCATACCATCAGAGATGAAGGCTTCTGAACTGAGCGTTGATAACAACTTGGGTTGTCCTTGTCCTCTTTGGTCCGGATGACATGGCGTCCCACATTTCCAACAAGAACTTCGAATCGTGACTCGTCTGACCACAGAACAGTCTTCCATTTTGCCACACTCCATTTTAAATGATCCCTGGCCCAATGAAAACGCCTGTGCTTGTGGATCTTGCTTAGAAATGGCTTCTTCTTTGCACTGTAGAGTTTCAGCTGGCAACGGCGGATGGCACGGTGGATTGTGTTCACTGACAATGGTTTCTGGAAGTATTCCTGAGCCCATTCTGTGATTTCCTTTACAGTAGCATTCCTGTTTGTGGTGCAGTGTCGTTTAAGGGCCCGGAGATCATGGGCATCCAGTATGGTTTTACGCCCTTGACCCTTACGCACAGAGATTGTTCCAGATTCTCTGAATCTTCGGATGATATTATGCACAGTTGATGATGATAACTGCAAAGTCTTTGCTATTAGCTGGGTAACACCTTTCTGATATTGCTCCACTATCTTTCTGCGCAACATTGTGGGAATTGGTGATCCTCTACCCATCTTGGCTTCTGAGAGACACTGCCACTCTGAGAAGCTCTTTTTATACCCAATCATGTTGCCAATTAACCTAATTACTGTTAATTGGTCTTCCAGCTCTTCGTTATGCTCAAATTTACTTTTTCCAGCCTCTTATTGCTACTTGTCCCAACTTTTTTGGGATTTGTTGACACCGTGAAATTTGGAATCAACATATTTTTCCTTTAAAATGATACATTTTCTCGGATTAAACTTTTGATGTGTCATCTATGTTCTATTCTGAATAAAATATTAACATTTGCCATCTCCACATCATTGCATTCAGTTTTTATTCACAATTTGTTTAGTGTCCCAACTTTTTTGGAATCCGGTTTGTACTTGTTTAAAAGCATAAACACCATTATTCTCTACGGCGCAATGAATGATTTAGGGATCATCGCAAAATGCCGCACACCAACAAAAACCATAGAACAATATTGATCTTCCCTTTTGTTCAGTGCCTGAAGGATCAAAAAGCAACTTTCTTGCTGGAAGCTAGATTGATAAAATATACATTTTTAACAAAAATACAGAAACATCAGCACATTGGAATAAATGAAATTACGTATATAATACCAAAAGATTTCTTATGATGTTCGTTTGCAATTAACATGCTGACGTTAAACCGTTATTTTTGCACCATGGTTCCACTTTTTCTCTGATGTAATTTTAATTTACTTGTATTAATGATCCATTTCTTTGCGTGTGATCGTTTAGTTTTGAGTGTACGATCTTTATTGTCAATAAAGAAAAGCATGAATTAGAATAGGTACTTTCCTATTATTTTCCACTAATTTCCTCCCGTTCATTGCGCCCCACCTGTCATGTCTGTATTCCCCACTAGTGGGGCGCGCCCCACACTTTGAGAACCACGGGTTTAAACATAGATTAGATCGAATTTACATGCCAAATGTTTATCTGTATGAAGTTCTGTTTAAGGTGTAGTGATCCTCTCTGTTTTTTGCAGCGTGGAGCTGGATCGTAGCAGCTAAAGGTAGAGTAAAAGTAAATGTCTTTTATTTAAATCACACAAATTGCAGAAAGTGTGAGAGGTACTGTATATGATGCTTTGCCACTACTGGGGCAAATCTGAATTGTAAGAGGCATATTGGCATGACATCCTCTCTCCAAAACTGAGTCCAAATATACAGTTTCTTTTAGCTGAAGCGATGTGATGAGGAAACTGATCAAGGGTTTGATTCTCACCTTGGTTCAGTGTACGTGCAGCTCACATGTTCTCCCCATATTTGATGGGTTTCCTCTGGGTGCTCCAGTTCCCTCCCACAGTCCAAAGTCTTGCATGTTATATGCAATATGCCCAATTAGGGTACAATTAGTGTGTGAATTATAGTGAATATGTGTGTAGTGTATTGCATGTGTAGCAGGGTAAGTGGTTGTTTATTTGTGATTCAACTGGGGGTGTGGTTATTAGATTAATGAGGGGAACACAGTCTATTTAAGGACCCTTATTTTGACTGGTGGTGACGTGTTTGTGGTGTCTGGGTCCTCTTCAACCTGGCGTGTCCCCTTTGGACCGTCTGGTAGCTGAATTTGCGGGTCGTAAGTCCAGGGTTCGAGCCGAGTCGAGGTTTGGGGCGGCTTGAACAGAGCAGTGCCAGGTGAATTTTGAGGAACTGAAGAGCAGGCTCACTTCTGCCCCAATATTGGCTTATGCTGATTTCTCCCTTCCCTTTATCTTGGAGGTAGATGCTTCTGCCCCAATATTGGCTTATGCTGATTTCTCCCTTCCCTTTATCATGGAGGTTTGGGAGCAGTTCTGTCCCAGGAACAGGGAGGGAAGGTGCGGCCTATAGCCTATGCTAGTTGCAGCCTTAGGCCTACTGAGCGCAATATGTCAAACTATAGTTCCATGAAGTTGGAATTTTTGGCGCTCAAGTGGGCCATGATTGAGAAGTTTAGAGAATATCTGCTGGGGCAGAGGTGTGTCGTCTTTACTGATAATAACCCCCTCAGCCACCTGGCTACCGCTAAGCTTGGGGCCACAGAGCAGCGGTGGGCTGCGGAGTTGGCCCCTTTTGATTTTGAGCTAAGGTATTGTTCTGGGAGAAGCAACTGGAATGCAGATGCTCTTTCGCGACAGGGTCCCTCCAGTCAGGGTGAGTTGGCGGAGGTACTGCTTGGTACGACGCTTCCCACTGTGGTACAGCAGGCTGGTTAGATGGGTTCTCAAGCAGCAGTCATGGTGCTTCCGGGTTTGGCTGTGGATATGCAGTCCTTACAGGATGAGGACCCTGTTATAGGTGAGGTGCTTAGGTTTCGGAGGCGAGGAGCCCCACCTAATTTAGAGGAACGTCGACGGTTACCCAAGGCTGTGGTGACTCTTTTGCAACAATGGGCTTGGCTGTGTGAGCAGGACGGGGTATTGTACCACCGAGTGCTTCATTCGGATGGGGGAGAAGAGGTGTTGCAAGTGGTGTTACCCACACTATTGGATCATGAGGTACTGACACAGTTACACCAGGAGCACGGGCACCAGGGGGTGGAACGCACCACTGAGTTGGTGCGACAGCGTTGTTTTTGGCCCGGCCTGACAGCCGATGTGGTACAATGGTGTCGAGAGTGCGAGAGGTGTCAGGCTTCAAAGGATACACAACATCTTCCCAATAGGTTTATGGGCCATTTGTTGGCCTCGAGGCCGAATGAAATATTGGCCCTTGATTTTACTGTGTTAGAACCCACCCGGTCAGGATTGGAAAACATGCTGGTAATAACGGATGTTTTTACAAAGTATACATTGGCGGTACCTACACAAGATCAACGGGCAGAGACAGTGGCCCAGGTTTTGGTGGGGGAGTAGTTCTACAAGTTTGGTGTCCCCAGTCGGATCCATTCAGATCAGGGCCGTAATTTTGAGTCCTCCTTGGTACAGCAGCTTTGTGCACTGTATAAGGTGGAAAAATCGTGTACCACTCCTTACCATCCGGCAGGGAATGGGCAGTGCGAGAGTTTTAATAGGACGTTGCACAATCTTTTGCGTGCCCTGCCTGTGTCCAGAAAGAGGGACTGGGCCTCATGCCTCCCACAAGTGCTGTTTTATTATAACACTACCCCTCATCAGATGACCGGTGAATCCCCATTCTTTTTAATGTTTGGGCAAGAACCCAGGCTCCCTGTGGACTTCCTCTTGGGTAGAGCCCAAGAGGTTGGAGTTGGTGGTGTGCATGTGTGGATGAGGGAACATCAGGCTAGGGTGCGGGTGGCATTTGAGGGGGCACGGGGGCGACTGGAAGCTGCGGCAGGCCGTTGTAAGGCACAACATGATGCCCATGTCCATGATGCACCACTGGGGGAGGGTCAGTTGGTTTATCTGCGTGAATATGGCGCCAGAGGTCGTCATAAGATTCAGGATCTGTGGAGCCCTGTGGTGTATCAGGTGATAAGCGCCCCCAAGGAGGGTGGGGCAGTATATGCCATCGCTCCAGTGGATGATTTGGGGAAGGTTAGATGTGTCCATCGGTCTGCCTTGAAGGCCCGGATCTGGAAGGATGGTCCGGTTTCAGTCTCCATCCGTTCCCCCCCTTTGGAGAGTAAGGTGCCAACAGCAGAAGTTTTAGGGGAAGAAACTGATTTGTTTATGGTAGTGCCAGAATTTCCTCCGGTACAAGTTCCCAGGTACAGGTTCCCCGGGATACTATTAGGTTACCAAGTAGGTCTGTGAGTGCTAACGAGGGAAACATAGTTATTGGGGGCCTTGAGGCTCCTAATTCTGTAGTACTGTAAGTGCATCACCGGGGCCTGTGTCAGGGAGTCAGTTACTGTAGGTGGTTCGAGTACTTCTTTGCAGAGAACAGGGCGGATTACCGCAGGCCATCATTCAAATCTGCATCGGTTACCACATGCTGCAGCCGAAGCCCTGTCTCAAATAAGATTTCTGTTTGGTTTAGGCCATGGGACATGGATACGGAGTAGTTTAAGGTTATGGGTCATTTAGTCATCATCGGGACGCAGATAAAAAAAAAAATAGGGGATAGAATGTAGCAGGGTAAGTGGTTGTTTATTTGTGATTCAGCTGGGGTGTGGTTATTAGATTAATGAGGGGAACACAGTCTATTTAAGGACCCTTATTTTGACTGGTGATGACGTGTTTGTGGTGTCTGGGTCCTCTTCAACCTGGCGTGCCCCTTTTCGTTCCTGGTTGTTAAGGTAGGCTTAGATTCTGTTGACTATGTACAGTAGCTACTGTAGGTGAATAGCTTAATGCTAATCGACACCATTTACAGTTTCATTCTAGTGGAGTTGGCGGCATGGGCGTGTGGATTATTCGTGGCGGAGTGCGCTTTTAGGTATGCCGGTATTTACAATAAAATTCTTTATCACTTTGGCAGTAAGCATATTTAGTGTATTGTTATAGTGACAGCGGCGCTAGCAGGATGAGAATGCCGGCCAGTAGATTGAGCTGCGGCATCAACAGTGAGTAATCATGCAGCTTCACGCTTCATTGTCTAACCCAAGTAAGTATATTTGTGTCTCTTCTTTCCATGTGGTCAATATATTGAGGTTAATGTGGATATTTTCCTCGTATTAGGAGTGAGGTGGAACATTATAATTCCTTCGCCTTATTCCTAGTTGAAATGCTAGCGGTGATGCCATTGCTGGTTTGCTTATGAGTAAGAAGACTGCTTGCTTGACTCGGCTGCTTTGTAGGCTATTGGGCTAGTAGCTACGGTGTGCATGCTTGTTTGTTTGATGTGATTATTGTTCAGTGTGGACTGTGTGTAGACTTTGTGTTATTTCTGTGTGAGGAGTGTTTTTATTATGTAATGGCAAAGTAAAGTGTTTATTGCTTTTGTATCTTTTTGGGAGCAAATAGTGTTGTCTGTTTTTAATAAATTAAAACATCCCTTTTGTATTGATACCCGCGTCTCGGGTGATTTTTATTCTTGCCTTTGATAGTTGGAACTTACCTGTGTGTCTTTATTGGGAGTATTCCCCTGGCGCCCCACCAGGGTGGCGTAGTCGGATTTAGTTAATTTAGCAAAGTCCCGCCTTTCGGGATATTACGATTGCCACACATGCGTGAAATGCGATGGACTGGCACCCCTGTTCAGGTTGTACCCCAAACATTTCCTGGCATAGACTCCAGGGGTCTCATTTATCAATTAAAACAATCTCTAAACTAGTGTGTATACCAACAGTCGTTAGCACAAGAAAGTTGGGAGTTATCAAACGTGAGTACGCACAGCTGTATGAAATGACTGATGATGAATCGCACTCCTTCTAAATTGTGTGCATGTGCATAGTAATTTAAGTTTGCATACAGAAACGCCCTCAAATTTCCTTATTTGGCAAACAACCTTTCTTATAAAAAACACAATGCTGCCAGGGCATTATAGAACCGTTATTATGGATCCTGTGAAGAGAGGAAAGAAAAAAAACGAAGTGGAAGTGCTTTTAAATGAAGTACAACGTAATAAGACAATTTTGTTTGCTGATTTTTCTGTTGTAATGTCAAAGAAAAAAAAAACGTGCCGTGGGGACAGGTTACTAATGCGGTAAATGCCGTCTCACCTGTATGTAGAACTACTGCAGAAGTCAAGAAAAAGTGGTTTGATTTGAAAGTGTCCTCGAAAAAAAGAATTGCAGCCCACAAAATAGACCTCGGTGCCACGGGAGGAGGCCAGAGTCTCATTTCAGTGTCACCATTGGATGAGAAGATACGTAGCAGCAATTATTGGTGAAACGTCAATGAGGGGAGTAATCTCCGATTGTGACACTGAAAGTGCAATCCCATGAACTGCAGGAGAGGCCGAGCCATCCGAAAATGGTTAGAAGGTTTTCAAATGTTTGTGTTGCGATATATTATTCATAGATAAATAACATTCACATTGGAAATGATTTGGATTTAACATTTATTTTATAGATCTGCCAGTTTTGCCAGGTCCTGCTCCGCTTGCCACTTCAGCGCGTCCGATGCGTTTCGAGTCCTGACTGATGCGGTTCTGAAAACACAGGAGGAATTAGTGAGAGGCATTGCAAGCATAAAAGAGAAACTGCACCAAATCAATGTGGACTTGAGGAACATTAGTGATTCACTAAATGCATCATGCAAGTTCAATAAAAGCACCAATTGATCTCACAATTTTCTCACAATTACTCCTTATTGTGAAACAGATTTAGAACCGTTCGATTATCCCTGCTCTTAGGTGCACGGCCACAGCATTTGGCATGGGGTCAAAACCTTCTGCCATGTGGCGATCTTCTTGTATCGGCATCTCATCCAGTGGTATACCGTTTTTAATGGCAATATTATGCAGCACACTGCATGCTTTAACTATATAGCACACCTAACGCAAATTGATAAATATTGTAGTTATAAAATATAATTAAAACTTAATTTAAATATTTAAACATTCAAAACCTTGTTGGGTTTGTATTGCAATATGCCTCCTCTGCCTGACAGACACATCCATCGAGCCTTCAGCAAGCCTATTGCACATTCTACTATGCTTCTTGTGCGCTCATGTGCTCGGTTGTAATTCAGCTCCTTTTGGGATACAGGGTTTGCCACTAAGGTCATCAGCCAGGATTTAAGGGCATATCGTTGATCCCCTGCAATGATGTAGATTAAAATACAGTACACTAGATGGTGTTGAGAAGTAATCTAATCGTTACACACTTACCAATAAGCCAGCCTTCTCCAGCAGCGCTTTGCTGAAGATGTAGTCCCACGATGCTGTTCTGCACATGAAGGAATCATGTGTCCCTCCAGGGCTGTTCGCAATGACATTTAGCAGGTTCAACTGTTCATCACAGATTACCTGCATGTTACTGGAGTGATAGCCTTTTCTATTTACAAATACAAATTCATCAGCAGTAGGAGCTTTCAGGGCAACATGTGTGCGGTCAACTTCCCCTATATCCTGCGATGTTATAGAAGTCGGTCATAATTTTTGTCCTTTGTGCTGTGGTATTTGGAAACGTAATGTACTGTGATGTAAGTGATATAATTGCATGTAAAACGTGTGGCATAATTCGGCTCACGGTGGGTTGAGAAATACCAGACCTGTCACCAATTTCCCTTTGAAATGTGCCTGTGGCTAAAAAGCCAATAGTAGAAAGAACCTGATTGTGCATGGGGACTGCACTGGTGCGCTTTGTCAGCCTCTCCAAAAGTTGCAAGAACTGCTTACACAAATCAAGCAAAATTGCCCTTGGCAAACGAAAACGACTAATGAGCCACTCATCACTCTCAGCGAGTAAGTCTGTGCGGTCCCTGAAAACGCGATCTCTGCGCAAAAGTGCTTATTGAAAATCTTCAAGAAGAGCAAGGTCTGCCATTGTAGTCAATGCATTTCCAAAAACAGTTCTTCAATTGTTGATTTTATATTATTTACAGTTCCAGATAACTCAGAATCACCTGTTGTATTCAATTATTCACGTAATCAATTTGTCAACACTGACATATAAGTGGTGAAGTATAAGGGCACTGTGTTTATATTGTATGTGATTAGAGTTCTCTACCACTAAGGGATTCTGCTTACGCACAGTCAGGAGTTCTTCTAAATGTGCGCACATTTTCACGCACAGCTACAAATTAATGAATCGCATTCTATTAGTAGAATTGTGCAGTTGCATGATGTACACACAAAACTGTGCATACGCATAATTGATAAATGTGACCCCAGGCTTTCTGTGACCCTGTGTAGGCAGTTAAAGAAGTACTACTGAAGATACATGAATGAATTAACTCATAACCCTGCTAAATTTTAAACATCCTAACATACAGTAATTATATGTAATTCTATTGTCACATATAATTACTGTATCTGTTAGGATGTTTAACATTTAGCAGGGTTATGAGTCCATTCATTCATTCTACTGAACTCTGCACTTTTTTTTTTTTCATTTAATTTGACTGTGATTTCTCCACAGCTGATATGACTCTAAACCCCCAATCTGCTCACTATCTTCTCACAGTGAGTAGTGATGGCAAAAGTCTCTACCAAAAATCCTCAAGCAGTCCAACTCATGCCCCAACAGCAGAGACTTATCAGGTCTGTATCTGTGTTTCATCTGATAACCTGTTGGACACCAGGTCTTATTTTGAACTGAAGGTGGCGCAGAAGGTACCCTGGACTATAGGGCTGCGTACCGAGTCTTTCAATGCAGATAACACTCCGGATACCAATCCTGATGCTGGCATCTGGACCATTGCCTCAGCACAGGGAACAATAACAATCAATGATGGTAATGCCACTCCGACAATGTTCATCACGCCGGCAAAGCTCGGTCTGTATTTAGACTACGCACGAGGTCAAGTGTCCTTCTACGATGCGGTAGCTAAACGTCACCTACACTCTTATCTTACCACCTTTAAAGAAAAACTCCGTTTCTATGCAGCGTTTCAAATTGATCAGATTGAAGAGACCCAGGAGGTGTTGCTTTCATTTCTCTAGTGTTAATATGTGAGCAGGTTACCTAGATTAAATATTTAAGTTCTTATTGTCTTATTATCCTAACATTTTATTTTTTATTTTGAACTCCTGTTAAAATATTTTTATGAATGTTATAATGATGAATAAAAAGTTGCAAGAAATAGACGTATGTACAATATCCCTCAAATTCGGAAATGACTTTGTACCCATAGGTACAATAAACAACGATATGGTCTTACCTGTGCTCTAGCATGGAAATATATTTGAAGGTTAAGACACTGATGGAGGATAGTCATTCATACACATCACAGATGTGCGACACAGACTGTAATTCTACACTCTCAGAAATGAAGGTACCTTTCAAGGGCACAGAATTGCACCCTAATATAGAGAAACAAATTTGTACCAATTATGTCTGTACCATTAAAGACATTATTTGTACCATGGTCAACCAAAATGTTTCTTTTGTTTTATAAACTTGTTGGTACATTATTGTACCTTAATCAAAGGTACATATATTGTCCTTGAAGGTACCAACCCAGTGACGAGCCCTTTTTTACCTTAATGGTGTCTAATGTGTTCCTTTGGAAACTATAAAAAAGTAATTTTCCTATTGAATAAGACATTCAATCAATTTATTATCAGTGACTATGAAAAATATAAAATGCACATGTTTGAACACTGCCTTTGATTACAGTAAAATATTCCTGTAAGAATACATCTTTCAGGTTTACAACAAAGAAATATTTAAAAACACCTCTATTAGCTAAAAAACATTCAGAAAATACCATCACAGTAAAATGGTACAGTGTATATAAAATACAGTTTTTAAGAATATAGCCATGGTTGTGTGTTGTGGTCTCAATCTTCCTGTTCTCCATTCTGGAAACAACTGCAATGACTTCCGCAAATCAGAGCTGTTGCTATTCCCAGCTAAAAGTTATCATGGGCAGTGGATAAACGCCGCATGCACAATATATTTATTGTCCACTAATAGCTTTAAATAGAATTGAATGTGTGCAAGTTGCTTACATCATTTGATGCAAAGCTAAATAAGGTAATTTAACTCACTATTTTCAGGATGGGTGGGTAAAACATAAAAATTTTTCGATGTGCATATTGAATATAAACATAAGTAATCACAAAATAATAAAATTCACATTGAAATTATGCCATCTTGTAGTTTGACAATTCAAATGCACTATTTAATGTCGAGTTATATTAAAACCCTGGAGAACCCAAGAACCCTTTTCTTCTTTTGAAAATTATGAACCATGCATTGAATGAATGCTCTAAGTTCACTGAACACCAAAATATCCACTTTTTCAATTTTAACCCTTCATTTCCCGATTTAGGATTAGGGTCAAATTTGACCCATTGTGATTTAGGTGTATAATTTCAAAGAATCACAATAACAAACTCTGTCAATGCAAACTATTTTAAAGTAAGGAAAAATAATTAGTCAAACACTCAGCTACATTTAACAATGTTTTTTTTTCCTTTATTTGTTACATATTAGAACTGGATTTAAATGTACAAACACACTTTGGCCAATGGAAACAAGAACACAAGGCCAAAATCACAACTGATAAAAACTAAAACCATGGGTCTTTGCTTATCTAAAAATCTGTTCTGCTAGAGAGAAGAATTCACACTAGACATTGTGGTAGTCTTTGAAACAATTTCTTTTTTTGTTGATGCAAAGAGGAACTGCACATTTCTCACAAAACATTTCAGTTTTGAGGTCCTTGCACACAGCACACCGACGGCGATTTCCCTCTTTGACAGGCCAATGGGCGAAAACGAACATCTGCATTCCGATTAACTTGAACATATCTTGGTGGTGTTGGGGCAGAGGGGCCAGGAGTTGTTGGTCTACCCCGACTTCTTGCTGTTCCAACTTCAACCAAGCCTTGAGCAAACAAACCCTGGAACTTGCGAAGTTTGAGCACTTTCGATCCAGTGACTCCCTGTGCCTCACAGTCGCCCTGGTAAAGAAGCCATGCATTGATCACTGCAACAGACACAAAATGCCAGAAAAGTATCATATACCAATGACGGGTCCTGATGGGAAATTTACAGCGTGCAAGATGCGCATCCAGCATATCAACGCCACCCATTGAAGCATTATACTCCTTGATGATGTTTGGCTGATCAATGTTGGTGTACTCTTTTTTTTTTTATTTATTTTTTTATTAGACTTGTCCCAGCGACGAGCTTTGCCTAAAGGCTCTGGTCCAGCATACGATGACATCAAACTGACTGCTTTTGTGTCTTGCCATTTCAAACAAACAGTGTTGGTGTTGGACTCAATTCTATAATCATAGGATCCACGGCCTTTTTTGGACAGGTCTTTGTAATCAGGTTGCACTTTGACATACGGTTTTTACGCACGGTTCCTGTGTAGTAGATTCCCTTTGTCAATAATTTCTCAATGAGGGGGGCATTGAAGTGAAGAAATTGTCATCGAAAACCAGGAAATGTACTTTTTCTGCAAGTGACTCGCAGAGCTTTATCACAATATCTCCACCAACTCCCAACTGACTCTTCCCTTTTTGTTCATTGCCACCACCTTTTCCCTGGTATATGTCAAAGTTCATGCAGGTGGCCAGAGACACAGCAGCGCGCCCACACTTTGAATCCCCACGGATGTGGCTTCCCTTTGATGTACTGCCTAATGCAACCAAATTTCCCTTTGTACGGCACCATTATCTCATCAATTGACTGTTTTTGGCGAGGAGCTATAGTCAGACATCGTCTAAGAAAAGAATCCAAAAATGGTCTCAGTTTTCAAACTCAATCCTTTTTTTCTTCTTCACTGGCCATTTCGTTGTCTAAAAAATGGATGACGGAGAGTAGCAGGGTGAATCGGTTGCGACACATAACGTCTGCCACAGGCCCATAACGAACTTAATTTTCCCAGTACTGACGTACTCCAGACATTTGCACTAATCCCATCCTGAAATACATTCCAAGAACTTGTTCTATCTCCTTTACTGAAGTGGCTACACATTTCCCATTCTTTTGAACACTGTGTCGATTGGTATGTTCAACAATATTTTCCAAAATATCAAGGGGAAACAAAGCGTCGAAAATAAACCAGTGTGGTGTGTGTCTCAAAAAATACACAATTTTACCAATCTCTGGTTCTCTGAGAAGACAATTTTGTTAGGGCAGGTTTCCAGCTCAAAAAAACATGTGGTCAGCCATCTTGTCACTACCACTCTGGCTTGCCAGTTCAATATTCACCCAATAGGTGAGTCTATGCAGGGGCCAGAAGTGGCACTATGAGCTTTGAAGTTAAATAAAAAAAATTTTTTGTTGTTTGTTTATTTTGAGTAGCAGCAATTAACAGTGGTCAAATTTGACCCTGTGGGTTCTCCAGGGGGTCAAATTTGACCATTGTTAATGTAAAATAACAGCCATGCTTCGGTTGCTTGTGGCCTGCTTCCCTCTCTCCATCCTGACAGAAAATTCCTGTGGCTACTTTGGCCAATCGGTGCTTTGTTGCTATGCCGAGTAGTTAATAGTTAAGGTTACTGTACTGTACCAGTGATGTTAGAACAATTATGTACCTTCAATGCAGGTGTACCCTAAAAGGTAAAAAAAAATTATCATCTTTTCCATGCCATTTTTGGTACAAATTATCGAAAAGGTACAAAACTGTACCACTGTGAACCTTTATTCTGAGTGCATGGTTAACCTAAGGCAGTTTTTATGTTCAGTGCAGGACAAAGAGACAGTGGTTGGGACCTAATGACAGATACTGTGATTCGATCTATCGCAGTTCCAAAGACCCCGCACACACCGCGCAACCCTGCACACGCATTTCTGCAGCTGAGGACCTGACACAAACATTAATACAGCAAATCTGGTTTAAATGAAATCTATATATTTTGTTCCTAAGGAAGACACATACTGTATATCATTGTGAGCACTTTAAATCTGTGAGATATTCTTACCCTTGTAGGAACATACTGTATGTTCCTTACCAATGTAAAAACATGCCCTGCACCCCACTTCAACACAGACACATGCGCTCACACATGCATGCACCAGGTGCCAAATTAAAATTTAGTTTAACAACTGTAGTGGCATGGTGCTCCTAGATTGCCCCTAGTGTGTCACTGTGGGTGTGAGTGTGTGTATGTGTGTGTGCCCTGCGATGGATTGGCACCCCATCCAGGGTGTACCTCGGTTTGTGCCCTAAGTCTCCTGGGATAGGATCCTGGCCCCTCCCTCACAGAGGTATAGACAATGACTAAGTGAGGATAATAGCTCTAGACTGAATTGTCAAAGGAAAACTAAGAGGAGCAAAATAAAAACTGGTCCACTATTATCTCATACTGTTACAAGGGCTACCTAGTATAATTTTTACTATCATTTGAAATTCCACAAAATAACACAAACTGTTACAAGAAACACAAATGTGGGAATGATTTCAACACGCCACTGATTGTCAGCACTTTAATAATTAAAATTAGCACCAGACTGTTCATTATTATAAAGATAGGGGAGCACTCTTGGCTGACTGTGAGTATAAGTCAGGGAAATGAACTTCTCTAAGGAGCCCTGAATGCGAGAACAGGAACACACCCCAACATAATAAACACACACAACAACCACTTTATTTAAAAACAACATGTTTCCTTAAAAATGAATCCTACGCGCTTCACCCACAGGAACAACTATGATAAAATACTAAACAAGAACGACAAAGACCTCCTGTAGCTCTGTCCAAGTCTGAGTCTGTACATAAATGATTGTGGACGCTTTATGACAATATACATTTTGCTTACCTCTTGGGAACAGTACAGTAGACTAAATGATAACTGATTCAGACTGTTTCGGTGCATTTACTGACAAACCACTAACCCTTCTGTCCGATCAGCCAAATTATTGTGTTCATTCAAAAGACAAAGACTAATCACAAAACACACACGCACACACGCGCGCGCGCACACACACACACACACATGCACAGCCCAGTAAGGTGTACAACATCCACAACTCCTAAACTTTGTGAACTCCTAGACAAAGAATGTCAAAATTTAAGAAAATAACAGTCGCTAAACAAACCAGTTCTGGATAAGTTTTGTCTGGATTTGCTCACTGGCCAATGTGGCTAGTGGATTTCTGGAGTCACTCGCCATTCAGCCTTTTTACTAGCCACAATTTTGTTACCAGAAAATCGCAGTTTTTTTCTTCACCATGATACGTTAATGTTTGTTATATCTAGATTTTCTTATAAATGACAGCATACACTGTATCACTATAGTAGTAGTCAAGTACTGTTAAGATAGCTCCCAATATAAAAACATGCAAACATGAACAGTATGGGTGGTGTAGTGGTTAGCACTTGCACCTCCAGGGTCTTGGGTTCGATTCCCGGCCAGGCTCGATTCCCGTCTCTGTGTGCATGGAGTTTGCATGTTCTCCCCGTGCTTGGTGGGTTTCCTCCGGGTACTCCGGTTTCCTCCCACAGTCCAAAGATATGCAGGTTAGGCTAATTGGCGTTCCCAAATTGCCCGTAGTGTGGGAATGGGTGTGTGAATGTGTGTATGAGTGTGTGCCCTGCGATGGATTGGCACCCTGTCCAGGGTGTACCCTGCCTCGTGCCCGAAGCTTCCTGGGATAGGCTCCAGGCCCCCCGCGACCCTGAATGCAGGATTAAGCGGTATAGAGGATGAATGAATGAATGAACAGTATATTCTATTTATTGAAATTGAAAAATAACAGATTCAGTACAACTGAACTCATTATGATATTAAAAATACAGCAACTCAGAACATTTATCATTTTAGTGCTATTATGTGTACTATTATCAGGTATTATTATTCATTATGTATTATATCAGAATTCTGAGTTAGGACAATGGATTCTGGTCTATCTTGTTGTGTTGACTCTTTATAGTGTGAGGTAATTCAACCAATTGATGAATTCAACATGAAATCTAAATAGATTTTAATAGTGATTACTTTTTTATATATAATCAGTAAATAACCTACATTATGCGAAAGGGGCAAACATTCTCATCCTGTTGAGAAGCAGTAGCCCTTTAAGGAAATGATACACACACACACACCAAACAGGAAGTAAAAGTGCATGGGTCGTCTGGTAACCCGCGGACCCTGCGGGTAACCGGCGGGTCAGGTTGGGGCGGGTAACAAAATTGTCACTTTATTTGAAAGAAGAAAAAAAAATCCATGTATGTTGCGTGCAATTACCTATAGCCTATATTAAATATTTGGGAATATCTATTTTCATATTTCATATTTTAAGTTCTTTGATAAGGTTACGTCACGTGACAAGTCATGAAAGCGCCATGCAGCTACTGCCGCCAGTCACAACAAAAATGAAGAAATTAAATGGAAGACGAGGTGCGGGAGAAATTGAGGTCGGGAATTTATGCCTAGTATGTATATTTAATGGTCGTGGGTGCGGGCGGGTTGTAAAAATAGATACAGTGGTGCGGGGTGGGCTGGGGCGGGCCAAACAAAAGTGGGACTCCCATCACTAGTGTGTGAGCGCACGCGCATTGCATGTGTGAACATGTGTAGAGAGGGATATTAAATTTCCTCATTACAGTCATGTGCGTTTTATGCGCTTAATATTAAGTTGCAATGTGTTGATTATATCGGATGACTTTAGAGAAAACTACAACAAAAATATATTGTCATAGAATAAACTACCCGCCAAAGTGGCTAGTGAGACTAAAGTTATTACCCGCCACAGCCGAATTTGGCGGGTGGGCGGATGCCAATGTCAAACCCTGATATATATATACAGTGGGTTGCAAAAGTATTCGGCCCCCTTGAACTTTTCCACATTTTGTCACATTACAGCCACAAACATGAATCAATTTTATTGGAATTCCACGTGAAAGAACAATATAAAGTGGTGTACACATGAGAAGTGGAACAAAAATCATACATGATTCCACACATTTGTTACAAATAAATAACTGAAAAGTGGGGTGTGTGTAATTATTCAGCCCCCTGAGTCAATACTTTGTAGAAGCACCTTTTGCTGCAATTACAGCTGCCAGTCTTTTAGGGAATGTTTCTACCAGCTTTGCACATCTAGAGACTGAAATCCTTGCCCATTCTTCTTTGCAAAACAGCTCCAGCTCAGTCAGATTAGATGGACAGCGTTTGTGAACAGCAGTTTTCAGATCTTGCCACAGATTCTCGATTGGATTTAGATCTGGACTTTGACTGGGCCATTCTAACACATGGATATGTTTTGTTTTAAACCATTCCATTGTTGCCCTGGCTTTATGTTTAGGGTCGTTGTCCTGCTGGAAGGTTAACCTCCGTCCCAGTCTCAAGTCTTTTGCAGACTCCAAGAGGTTTTCTTCCAAGATTGCCCTGTATTTGGCTCCATCCATCTTCCCATCAACTCTGACCAGCTTCCCTGTCCCTGCTGAAGAGAAGCACCCCCAGAGCATGATGCTGCCACCACCATATTTGACAGTGGGGATGGTGTGTTCAGAGTGATGTGCAGTGTTAGTTTTCCGCCACACATAGCGTTTTGCATTTTGGCCAAAAAGTTCCATTTTGGTCTCATCTGACCAGAGCACCTTCTTCCACATGTTTGCTGTGCAAACGGGACTTCTTATGGTTTTCTGTTAACAATGGCTTTCTTCTTGCCACTCTTCCATAAAGGCCAACTTTGTGCAGTGCACGACTAATAGTTGTCCTATGGACAGATTCCCCCACCTGAGCTGTAGATCTCTGCAGATCGTCCAGAGTCACCATGGGCCTCTTGGCTGCATTTCTGATCAGCGCTCTCCTTGTTCGGCCTGTGAGTTTAGATGGACGGCCTTGTCTTCGTGGGTTTACAGTTGTGCCATACTCCTTCTATTTCTGAATGATCGCTTGAACAGTGCTCCGTGGGATGTTTAAGGCTTTGGAAATCTTTTCGTAGCCTAAGCCTGCTTTAAATTTCTCAGTATCTTTATCCCTGACCTGTCTGGTGTATTCTTTGGACTTCATAGTGTTATTGCTCCCAATATTCTCTTAGACAACCTCTGAGGCCATCACAGAGCAGCTGTATTTGTACTGACATTAGATTACACACAGGTGCACTCTATTTAGTCATTAGCACTCATCAGGCAATGTCTATGGGCAACTGACTGCACTCAGACCAAAGGGGGCTGAATAATTACGCACACCCCACTTTGCAGTTATTTATTTGTAAAAAAGGTTTGGAATCATGTATGATTTTCGTTCCACTTCTCACGTGTACACCACTTTGTATTGGTCTTTCACGTGGAATTCCAATAAAATTTATTCATGTTTGTGGCTGTAATTTGACAAAATGTGAAAAAGTTCAAGGGGGCCGAACACTTTTGCAACTCACTGTGTGTGTATATATATATATATATATATATATATATATATATATATATATATATATATATACTGTATATATATATATATATATATATATATATATATATATATATATATATATATATATATAATTTCCATTTATGGACCACTGACAAATCACTTTAATAATAAGACACTTTAAGAAGTCACTTTTATGCATATTTGCACACCCCAGTCATTTCTACATTTCTGATTTGGACAAATTTCTATTTTCTTCTTTAATATTACTATATTGTTATTGATATTTTGTTCTTATTTGTACAGTATTTTTTATCTTACTTTGTACAGTATATTTTACTAGTAATTTCATTTTCTACTGTATTTCTTTTATTATAGTATATTTTACTTGTACAGTATATTTTACTAGTTAATTTTATTTTCTAACGTATTTCTTTTATTCATATTTATTTCTTATGTTTAAGCTTTTATTTTTGAGGTCACTGGCGGTCGTATAAGCATTTCCCTGCATATTGTACTGTGTATGACTGTGTACGTGACAAGTAAAATTTGAATTTGATTTGAAGTTGAAAATGAGAGCATGCAGAACTGGACATTTTAATTGGGCATACTGTATCTGGACAATACATTTACAAAAACTGCATAAAAATGTTGAATCGGACACAAACTCGGAGCAAAATCATATCAAGAGAAAGCTTGAAGAACTAGAACTTGCTATCAAAGACAACCAAATCCCCTTAGAATCTCTGACTACTGAGCAGGAACTTAAATAAAAAAAATAAAAAGACTGAAACAAAGTGAAAGCGTCAGGACCTGATGGATCCTGAATGAAATGATTAAACACACCAGATTTAAAACTCTTCAATCTGGTTCTGAGTGTGAGTTTCTTCCCTGGAATCTAGAATCAAGGTTTAATAACACCAATCCATAAAAGTAAAGATGATATTAAAATAACTCTAAAATATTTGCTTGTAATATAGACTTCTGAAAGGTTTTTCACTCTATTTGAAACCAAACAAACACATTTTATTTCTCAGGAGTGTGGAGTGAGACACGGCTGCTGTTTTAGCCCAACATTTGACACTAATTTGTTTCTACTAATTAATGTATTGTGCTTTTATTCAATTCAATTAAATTAAATGTTATGTATATAGTGCTTTTAACAATGGTCATTGTCTCAAAGCAGCTTCACAAAAATGAAAGAAAATTTACAAAAAAAAAAATAATAAAAAAATAATAATAATAATAATTTTAGAAAAGAAAATAATTGGAAGTGTGTGTGTGAGAAAAATGTGTAGATAATAATAATCAGACGAATGAATGAAATGTCTCTGATGAGCAGGCCAAGGGTGACGGCGACGGTGGCAAGGAAAAACTCCCTGAGATGGCATTAGGAAGAAACCTTGAGAGCAACCAGGCTCAACAGGGAACCCATCCTCATTTGGGTGATAACAGATAGAAATGATACAACATTATGTGTGTTGTGCAGGTGAAAATTCAATATGACAGAAATTATTTAAATTGACATGAAGACCAGTTCAGCATAGGGACGAGTCAGTAGGTGCAGAGGGCAGATGAGGTCTGGATCACTGGAAGCACAGGAGCAGCATGTGTAGCTCCAACCATTATAAAGCTGAATCCAGCTGGAGCTGGTCCTTCTCTGGACGCCTCAGGAACCTCGCAGGGTCGGCCTTTTGTCTACTGAAGCTGGCACAATCCCCCGATGCCTCGGGATGGGTAGAGAAATACAGAACAGATGGGGAGAATTATCGTAGTTGCCATTCGGGATGTGTACTGGAGTATGAGATTATGGGATGAGTTATGTGTATGCCAGATTAAAAAGATGCATCTTGAGTCTACTTTTAAACTGAGAAACCGTGTCTGCTCCCCGAACACTGTCTGGAAGGCTATTCCAAAGCTTTGGAGCTAAATATGAAAATGCCCTACCCCCTTTTGTAGATTTTGAAATTCTGGGAACTACCAGAAGTCCGGAGTTTTGTGATCTTAAGGCGCGTGGTGGATTGTAGCATATCAGAAGACTGGTTAGGTATGTAGGAGCTAAACAATTTAAGGCCTTGTATGTAAGTAATACTATTTTGTAATTTATTCTAAACTGAACAGGTAGCCAGTGCAGGGATGATAATATTGGGGTTATATGATCATATTTTCTGGATCTAGTGAGAACCCTGGCGGCTGCATTTTGGACTAACTGAAGCTTGTTTATTGAGGATGCAGGACAACCACCTAGTAATGCATTACAATAGTCCAGTCTGGAGGTCATGAATGCATGAACTAGCTTTTCTGCATCAGATACGGATAAGATGTTCCTACGTTTAGCAATATGTCGAAGATGGAAAAAGGCTGTTTTTGTGATATTTGAAATGTGATTTTCAAAGGACAAGTTACTGTCTAATATTATGCTACCCAAGGGAAGCATGTATATTGAGAACAACAGAGGTCCTAAAACTGACCCTTGTGGGACCCCATATTTCACTGGCATTACACCAGACGGTTCTCCATTTAGATCTACAAAATGGTAGCGATCAGACAGGTATGATCTAAACCATTTTAATGCCTGTCCCTGAATACCTATATAATTTTGTAAGCGATCTATGAGAATATTATGATCTACAGTGTCGAATGCAGCACTAAGATCGAGCAGGACTAGCAATGAGATGCAGCCTTGGTCTGAAGCTAAAAACAAGTCGTTTGTAATCTTAACTAGTGCAGTTTCAATTCTGAAATTCTTCAAGGATGTTGTTATCCTGCAAGAATGTGCATATTTGAGCTGATACTACTTTTTCTAGTATTTTTGATATGAACGGAAGGTTTGAAATCGGTCTGTAATTTGTTATTTCATTCGCATCCAAATTAGATTTTTTAAGAAGCGGTTTAATAACTGCTAACTTGAAAGGTTTAGGAACGTGACCTAGATATAATGAAGAATTAATAATGTTTAGAAGTGGCTCTCCAACCGTAAGCATCACTTCTTTTAAAAATCTGGTTGGGATTGGGTCTAACAGGCACGTTGTTGATTTAGCCGAGGTGATAAGTTTATACAGATCTTCCTGTCCCATACCTGTAAAGCACTGAAAATCTAAATGTGAAGCTAACCTCTACTATTAGAGGTTGAACCTCCGTTATTTTCTTCCTGATATTATTGATTTTTTCATTAAAGAAGTCCATAAAGTCTTCACTTCTAAACTGTGATGGGATACTCTCTGCGGGCATCTTAGGTTTTGTTAGGCGAGCCACTGTACTAAATAAGAACCTGGGATTGTTTTGGTTTCTTGCTATCAGTTGGCTAAGATGCTCAGTCCTAGCAGTTTTTAGAGCCTGTCTATAGCTGCACATACTGTCTTTATACGCAATTCTAAGAACTTCTAGTTTAGTTTTTCTCCATTTTCACTCGAGGTTACGGGTTGCTCTCTTTAGGGCGCGAGTATGACTGTTGTTATGACTGACTTTTTTTAATCTGATGGGAGCAACAATGTCTAATGTACTGGTAAAAATTGTGCCCATGCTGCTAGTCACTTCATCTAGATCATCTGCATTTAGGGGTCTAATAAGAAATTGGGACAGATCGGGCAGATTACTTGTGAATCTGTCTTTAGTAGTGGGATTCATATTTCTAACAGATTGATAACGTGGGGAGATACAGCTAATCTGTTCTACGGGTAGAGTATATATCAGGAGGGAGTGATCTGTGATATCATCACTTTGAGGTATGATCTCTATATTAGAGACATCTATACCATGGGATATAATTAAATCTAGCGTATGATTGAAGCGGTGAGTTGCTCCAATTATATTTTGTTTAACCCCAAAGGAATTTAGTAAATCCATAAATGTGAGTGCTAAAGCATCGTTAGCATCATCTACATGAATGTTAAAGTCTCCTACTATCAACACTTTGTCAGAGTTAACCAATAGGTCTGATAGCAGATGTCCAAATTCATTAAGAAAATCGCCATATGGCCCCGGGGGTCTGTACACGGTGGCCAGGGTAAAATATAGCAAGGGTTTGTTACATATGTCGCGTGGCTGCAGAACGTGGACTGTGAAAGTGGACCCAGTTGCAGGTAGAGAGCGAGAGATCAAAGTCGTGTGATCAGTCGGCAGGGGCGTCGAGCCAAAACGTGAAGCTGAGCCGTGGTCGAGGAGGAGAGCAAGAGATCAAAGCCGTGTGATCAGTCAGCGAGGGCGTCGAGCAAAAACGTGAAGCTGAGCCGTGGTCGAGAAACGAAAGCCGAAAGTTCAAAGCCGTTAAATCCAAGCGTGGCAATAATCCAAATCGGGAGGCGAGGGGAAAAACGAGAGGCAAGCGAGATCGGCAACGTGAAAAGTCATGAACAGAAACGCGAGAAAACTATGGCCAAAAAACACACAATAATCCAGCGCGAGGCAGCGCGCTGCGCTTCCTTATATATGGAACGATATCGCGGACAATATTCAAATGCAATTGCAAATTACATTTGCAATTGCGTTTCCCAGATGTGGACGCACAAAGTGTGCCATATTTCAAATGCAATTGCAAACTTTGCATTACCGTTTGCTGATTCGCCTTTGCGAGCGCACACTGACTGCCAAATTTCAAATGAAAAAACAAAGTCCATTTGCATTTGTATTTCCCAGGTCTTACATGTCATGAACCTGTCATATTTAAATATCAAAATCAATTACCACATTTGCTTTTTCACTTTCTCTGCGCCGCGCCTCAAGCCGGCCAAAATTCAAACGCAATCGCTAATCCATTTGCAATTGCATTTCCAACACGTTACACAGAAACCTGTCAATCATCGTCAGGGGCGGGTCTATAATGTGGGGCGGGATTGTATGGGGAGTGACGTCACTCGCACTCGCCGACCAAGAGGGGGATATTTGAGCACTGGAGGTGAACCGAGATTATCTCATTTGTTTATCAAGAAATAAACACACAAAAATGACAAATCGCATATTTTCTTGCTCCGGAGTGGACAGAGAAGTTTTTACAAATAAAAATATTTTTAGATCTTCTCCTGTTACAGCCTGCTGGAGCTAAATCTTTCAGAAACGCTGCGTACCGGTGTTATGCGCTAAAATGCCCCCCTTTTTGCACCCCCACAAAATCTCTGTCAAATATATGAGGACATCACAATCAAAAATTCATATTATTATTATCAAATATAATATATGAGTATTATCAAATATATTATTACTATTATAATTAACCCTAAGCACGTGACATGGAAATTAAGACACATAATACAAATTCTCATATAATGTTTATTTTGTGGCACATTTATTTTGCAGGGGTTTGTCATGTAATACAAAAATGTTTACACTAAACAAATATTGTTTATGATGAAAAATTACACGAAGCGATTTTTATTATAAATAAGAAATATAAAAATATACATGTACAACCCCTGGCAAAAATTCTGGAATCACCCCTCTCAGAAGATGTTCATTCAAATGTTTAATTGTGTAGAAAAAAAAACAAGCACATATATGCCACAAAACTATTTTCACTCACCAATCCAAACTTCTGGCTGTAAAAAACACTTTAAAAAAAAACAAAGAAAGATAACTATAGTCAACGACAACTGTTTTAACAGCTCAAACAGAGGAAAAAAATATGGAATCACACAAATCTGAGGAAAAAAATATGGAATCACCATGCACTTTGCATTTCTACAACTGCTAATTAGTCTACAGTTAAAAAAGAGTGCTTGCACACATTAGGGATGTGTTGAACCAAGATGATTGACAACTCATAGCTCCAACACGAGAGATGTCAGGTGAAACAAAGGAGAGAATTATCAAACTTCTTGAAGAAGGTAAATCTTCATGGAATGTTGCAAAAGATGTTGGTTGTTCCCAGTCAGCTGTGTCTAAAATCTGGACCAAGTACAAATCAAATGGAAAGGTTGTAAAAGGGAAGCGTACTGGTAGACCAAGAAAGACATCAAAGCGCCAAGACAGAAAACTTAAAGCAATATGACTTGAAAACAGAAAATGCACAACAAAACAAATGAGGAACAAATGGGCAGAAAGTGGAGTCAATGTCTGTGAGCGGACAGTAAGAAATCGCCTAAAAGAAATGGGATTTACATACAGAAAAGCCAAAAGAAAACCATCATTAACATCTAAACAGAAAAAAAACAAGGGTTCAGTGATGCTAAAGAAAGACAATCTTGGACTGTGGATGACTGGATGAGAGTTAGATTCAGTAATGAATCACGAATCTGCATTGCGCAGGGTGATGATGCTGGAACTTTTGTTTGGTGCCGTTCCAATGAAATTTATAAAGACAACGGCCTGAAGAAAACATGCAAATTTCCACAATCATTATTGATATGGGGTTGTATGTCAGATAAAGGTATGGGAGACATGACAGTCATTACATCTTCTATAAATGCACAAGTTTATGTTGAGATTTTGGACACTTTTCTTATTCTATCAATTGAAAGGATGTTTGGTGATGGTAGCATCATTTTTCAGGATGATAATGCATCGTGCCATAGGGCAAAATCTGTGAAAACATTCCTACAGGAAATACATATAATGTCAATGGCATGGCCTGCAAATAGTCCGGACCTTAATCCAATTAAAAATCTGTGGTGGAAATGAAAGAAAATGGTCCAGGACAAGGCTCCAACCTGCAAAGCTGATCTGGCAACTGCAATAAGACAAAGCTGGAGACAGACTGATGAAGTATACAGTTTGACATTAGGCATGAATCCATGCCTCAGAGAATTCAAGCTGTCATAAAAGCCAGAGGTGGTGCAACAAAGTACAAGTAGTGTTTTTATTTGGTGATTCCATATTTTTTTCCTCTGTTTGAGTTGTTAAAACAGTTGTCATTGACTATAGTTATCTTTCTTTATTTTTTTAAAAAAGTGTTTTATACAGCCAGAAGTTTGGATTGTTGAGTGAAAATAGTTTTGTGGCATGTATGTGCTTGTTTTTTTTTTTCTACACAATTAAACATTTGAATGAACATCTTCTGAGAGGGGTGATTCCAGAATTTTTGCCAGGGGTTGTATATGAAAAGAATATATAATTAATATATTTTCCCCCTATACTACATGTGTTTTTTTTAATATAGATTATTTTATAATCAAATTCGTTTGGTGCAATTTGTAAATCATAAACCTATTAATTTATGTTGTAATATAATATTTGATAGAGGTTATGTTGGGGGGTGCAATCAGTGGCAGGGAGGCTTTTTAGCGCATAACACCGGTACGCAGCGTTTCTGAAAGATTTAGCTCCAGCAGGCTGTAACAGGAGAAGATCTAAAAATATTTTTATTTGCAAAAACTTCTCTGTCCACTCCGGAGCAAGAAAATATGCGATTTGTCATTTTTGTGTGTTTATTTCTTGATAAACAAATGAGATAATCTCGGTTCACCTCCAGTGCTCAAATATCCCCCTCTTGGTCGGCGAGTGCGAGTGACGTCACTCCCCATACAATCCCGCCCCACATTATTGACCCGCCCCTGACGCTGATTGACAGGTTTCTGTGTAACGTGTTGGAAATGCAATTGCAAATGGATTAGCGATTGCGTTTGAATTTTGGCCGGCTTGACACGCGGCGCAGAGAAAGTGAAAAAGCAAACGTGGTGATTGATTTTGATATTTAAATATGACAGGTTCATGACGTGTAAGACCTGGGAAATACAAATGCAAATTGACTTTTCTTTTTCATTTGAAATTTGGCAGTCAGTGTGCGCTCGCAAAGGCGAATCAGCAAACGGTAATGCAAAGTTTGCAATTGCATTTGAATTATGGCACACTTTGTGCGTCTACATATGGGAAACGCAATTGCATTTGAATATTGTCCGCGATATCGTTCCATACTTATAAACTGGGTGAAATCAGCGCCAGATGAGAAACCGGTGTGCCGGCGGGGTGGTCCCGGGAGGAGCGATGACAGCGTGGGAAAGCATGACCACGTGATGAGGGTCTGACAGCGTGGGAAAGGAAATGTCAAAAGGTCCCTGATCAGCGCGAAGGCACTGAGAGCGTGACAACATATTTCATTGAGTGCAACATTAATGATAAGCACTTCAAATGAATTAAACCTGGGCCTTATTTTCTGAGTAACAGTGAGTACATCATTGTAGATAGTGGCGACACCACCGCGACCAATTAGACGGGGCTCGTGCTTATAGAAATATCCTGACGGAGTAGACTCATTCAGACCAATATATTCATTTGGTTTAAGCCAGGTTTCAGTGAGACAGAGTGCGTCAAGGCAATAATCTGAGATAATTTCATTAACAATAAGTGCTTTAGGCGCAAGGGATCTAATGTTGAGTAGTCCAAACTTTAGAGGTGGATTTTGACTACTTATTTGGCCTTTTTCTGGTTTTATGGTTATCAGATTGTTTCGGGCAAATTTAACAAATTTATTCTTTTTTCTCACTATTCGGGGAACAGACACAGTTTCTATAGGACAAGCTATGTGTGTGCGTCTATCACTATGGTGAGTTGTGATGTGGCTAATATGTTTGGAATCTACGGTATGACTTGCCGCCAGTCAGATGGTTCGTAGTGTCCTGGAGATGTTGTCAGAGAGGACCGCTGCTCCAGCTCTGCTAGGGTGTAGGCCATCGGTGTGATAGAGCCTAGGACGCTCCCAGAAAACATTCCAGTTATCAACAAAGGGTAATTTCTGTTGTCGACACCAAGATTGTAACCATTCATTAAAGGCAAATAATCTACTGAACTTCACAATTCCTCACTGAAGTGTGGGAAGCGGTCCAGATACGACGATCCTTGTCGTGGGTGATGTGCTGCGGACCTTCTCGACCAGGCTCCTGAAGTCCTTCTTTAGGATCTCCGGCTGCCTCAGCCTGGTGTCGTTCGTGCCGGCAAGAAGGACCACAGCTCCAATGTTCTACCTCAGGGCAGCAGGCGCCTGTGCAGCAACATCAAGAACATGTGCACCAGGTAAACAGCGAGTGTACGCCTTACCTTTAGCCGTGGTAGCACGCACGTGCCGGACAATGGAGTCTCCGATGACCAGCGCGTCGTGTGCCGTCTCGCGGAGAGGACGGGTCGAGATCTCAAAGACGGGTGGCGGCGGAGGGGGAGAGGTCCTCGCCCGGGGCTTGGCGCGCGCCTTCCTCTGCTGCTGTATCCTGGCTCCGTGGTATCCCGGCGCCGGGGTGAAGGAAACCTGGGTGGGCTGCGTTACCCAAAATAGTTGATATCCATTGTTAATAAAAGCGGCCGTTCGGGTTTTCTATATTCCTGTCTGTGGAGTCTGTCGTTCCGTAACAGTGAGACCATCAACTGCGACTTAATTAACCTGTGCATCCATCTATTTCACCTTAAGCAGTACTTATTTCACAGTCTATACAGTTTATATTTATGTACAGATACTTCATACAGATGTTTACAGATATTTATACAGTATATATGTTTACGCAAAGCTTTTTGCATTAACAGACTATTTCAATTTACAATCACTACCACAGTTGTATTTTATTTATGTTATTCTATTGTATTTTGTACTTGCACTGATTTTTTTAAAACAACTACTGTGTGTCTTATCGTGACCAATGGGGATAAATTAAGGTTTTTTTATGTAATTGAATTGAAAAAGGGGGTTTTCATACAGGATTCAAGAGTTGGGTTCAACAACTGTTCAAATGCACGACTTGTAATGGAGACAATGTTGAGTCATAATTTTGTATAGAGGAAGAGTCAGTCAGTAATAAAAGTCACTTTTCATTACTTTAGATACAGCTCTTTAAGTATTACTACTATGAAAAGGCGTTTCCATCATAGCCAGTCTGGTCCAGAACTTCAAAACTATCACAGTATACCTGTCACCATATAACATTTATGACACCCTTGTAGAGACACATATGCATTTCTCCTGCTGATCTAGTGAGGTCCTTTAACTAAAATAAATACTAATTACCTAATTACAGTTAATTAATGCTCAAATCTAACCATAATCGTAGCTGAAATGAAAGCTATTTTTTTTTAAAGAAAACACATATATACTTGTGAGGACTTTAAATCTGTGAGATATTCTTATCCTTGCGGGGACACATGTTCCTTACCAATATAAAAAACCTGCTCCCAACCCCACCCCAACACACACACACACACATATACACACACACACACAATCTTAAACCTTGAGAGAGAGATATTGTTGTGTGTGTGTGAGTTCAATAACAAAAAAAAAAGTTCCACATTAACACACAAATAAATTATTTGCTGTGTGTGTGTGTGTGTGTGTGTGTGTGTGTGTGTGTGTGTGTGTGTGTGTGTGTGTGTGTGTGTGTTTCTCTCAGTAGGTGTGATTCTGGATCCTGAACCAGTGAATTTAAAGTGCACTTGCAAATAAAATTCATTTGAGGATTTTAATTCAGAATAGCGTGTCTTATCTGAGGTGTGTGGACTTCTATCATCACTCAATTTTGCAAGAAATGTTAAACTCTGCTTTCCCACAAATGTTTTAAAGATCAAATATTGTGATTGAACAACACACAACTATGATCAGAAATGACTCCTCAATGTGAATAGAATCACCATTTAAACCCCAAGTAAAAACAAGATCTGTTAAGATTAAAAGATGCAGTAAGTAAATAAAGAGTGAATCAAAGCTATCTGGTGTCATCAATAATAAAAAAAATAAATCATATCTTGAGAAAAAGTCATCAAATTAATTTAAAAAGACACTGGTGGACATTGGTTACCAGGGTGACAGTAAACTTAAGTAAAATTTTTAAAAAAATTTACAGCAGCTGACCTTGATCATTTGTAATTCAAAAAGAAGAGCAGTGGTGGCTCAGAGGGCAAAGGCACTGAGTAACTGATGGAAAGATTGGCGGTTTGATCCCCAGCTGCACCAGATTGTCACTGTTGGACCCTTGAGCAAGGCCCTTAACCCTGTGTGCTCCAGGGACGCTGTATCATGGCTGACCCTGCACTCTGACCCCAGTTACGCTGGGATATGTGCAAAAAGAATTTCACTGTGCTGTAAGAGGACGAGTCAGTTTTTTTCACACAAAGACTTTGTTTTCATGTGGGACATGAATTCCCAGATTATTCCTGTCAAATTTTTTAACTGTTTTCTTTCTTTGTGTATTTTCATTAAATGTCTTAATGCCTGCAAATACGTATGCCTTGCCTGCATCTTCCATCCAATTCTGACATTTTCTCACATTTGGCAGAAAACATCTTGATTATCTCAAGCTTTCTGAGCAAATCTTCTGGGGACTGATGAGACAAAAGTCGAACTTTTTGGAAGGAGTGCGTCCAGTTACAGTCAGTTATATCAGTTTGTGACCTCAAGCTTAAGTGCACTTGAGTTATGTACCAAGACAATGCTCTGAAACACACCAGCAAGTCCACCTCTGAAAATAACAAAAATAAAAATTGAAGGTTTTGGAATGGCCTAGTCAAAGTCCGGACTTAAATCTGATTGAGATGACGTGGCATGACCTTAAACAAGCCATTCATGCTCAAAAATACTCCAGTGTGGTTGAATTAAAACAATACTGCAAAGAAGAGTGGGGAAACAATCCTCTAAAGTGATGTGAAAGCCTCACTGCCAGTTATTGCAAATCCTAGATTGCAGTTTTTGTCACCAAGGGTGGCCAAACCAGTTATTAGGTTTAGGGGCAATTATTTTATCACATACAGCCAGGAGGTTTGTACAGCTTTTTCCAGTTAATATATGAAATAATTTTAAAAACTTATCTTTGTGTAATATTAAAATTAGTTTGATGATCTCAATCATTTAAGTGTGATAAATATGCAAAAATGAAAAGAAAGGGGCAAATATATTTTCAAGGCACTGTAGGTTTTTTTTAATTCTATGAAACTTCACATAGGACTAAGATCACCATGTGCAATAGCAGCTCCATATTGCTGTCCATGGTTCTGGAATGAGATTTCCAGCAAACTCATACAGTATACTGTAGGTGTGATGGTCAGGTGTCCACATACTCTAGTAAAGTACATACAGTATAGTATATATAATATTATTACTATTTTTGTAAAGCTGCAAAGACAAAGAGTGGAAGATGGTAATTACATCCAAGTTTGTGAACTTATTAGGAAACATTTTTAAGAGAAATTAGATACTTGTTTTTGCTTCTGTGCACAAGAATTTTTAATTTGTACTTAAATTATTATTAACATGCAGAGGTCAGAGCAATATGTATAAAGGTGCTACAATTTCAAGATTCAAGATTCAAGATTCAAAGAACTTTATTAATCCCAAAGGGAAATTGCTTATGCTCGGTTACAGGTGCTCACAGTTGTTAACTAAGGAAGGTAATAAATATAATAAAGGTAATAAATAATAATACAAAAAAAATAAAAAAATGGGTAAGTATTAGTGTCCTGTTGTATACCAGTCAGTGAAAAAATCCACATACATGTGTGTATGAGTTACAGAGAAGAGTTGTAAAGTTTTATGGCCGTTGGGAGAAAGGATCTCCTGTGACGCTCAGTGGAACACTTGATAGTAATCAGTCTCTGGCTGAAACTGCTCCTCTGTTCAGCCAAAACACTGTATAGCGGGTGAGAAGGATTGTTCACAATGGATTGTACTTTGGACAGAATCCTCCTCTTTGCTACTACATCCACCGAGTCAAGCTCCATGCCTAGCACAGATCCGGCCTTTTTAATTGACTTGTCCAGTTTGTTCTTATCAGACACCTTAATGTTACCACCCCAACAGACCACAGCGTAAAAAATGACACTCGCCACAACGGTCTCATAGAACATCCGTAGAATGGTATTACAGACGTTAAAAGACCTGAGCCTTCGAAGAAAGTACAATCGACTCTGACCTTTCTTGTAGAGTGCCGTTGTGTTGAGTGACCAGTCAAGTTTGTTGTCCAGATACACTCCCAGATATTTGTAATCGGAGACAATGTCCACTATCTCCCCCTTGACAGATATAGGAGTCACAGGGGTCTTGCTTCTCCTAAAGTCTACCACCATCTCCTTTGTTTTCCTGATGTTGAGTTGTAGGTGATTACGCTCACACCAGGAAAGAAGTCATCCACAACAGACTGGTACTCCGAGGTGTCACCCTCCTCTATACACCCAACAACCACAGAGTCGTCAGAGAACTTCTGCAGGTGGCATGACTCTGAGTTATATCTAAAGTCGGATGTATAGAGGGTGAAAAGAAACGGAGACAGTACCGTCCCCTGTGGAGCTCCAGTGCTGCAGATCAAAGTCTCTGACACACAGTTCTTTAGTCGGACATACTGGGGGCGACAGGTCAGGTAGTCCATGATCCAGGAAACCAAGCGGGTGTCAATGTTTATGTTCCTTAATTTCTCCCCCAGTACTGCTGGTTGGATGGTGTTGAAGGCACTGGAGAAGTCAAAGAACATCATCCTTACGGAGGTCCTAGGCTTGTCAAGGTGAGAGTAGGTGCGATGTAGCAGGTGTATTATGGCGTCATCAACACCCCTGAACGGCTGATAGGCAAACTGAAGAGGGTCCAGAGAGGACTTCACCAGGGGACGAAGTGTATCCAGGATCAGTCTCTCAAACACCTTCATAATGTGCAATGTTAAAGCAACCGGCCTGTAGTCGTTCTGGGCACAGGGACGTGGTGTTTTGGGTACCGGCACAATGCATGATGTTTTCCACAGTGCAGGGACTTTCTGAAGAGACAGACTCAGGCTAAAGAGGTACTGGAGGACACCACATAGTTGGGGAGCACAGGATTTCAGGACTCTCGGATTGATCTTATCCGGACCTACAGCTTTTGTAGGGCTGATCTTACTCAGGCCATGTTTAACCTGATCCACTGAGATGTTGATTGCTGGGAGTGCAGGAGTAGTGACTGTGACTGTTCTCTGTGTAGGGGAGGACATAGGAGCAGGAATGTGTGGATTTGGGTTGATGTCGGGGGGAGTGTGAGACATAGGGACATCAAATCTATTGAAGAAAGTGTTGAGGTCGTTTGCACGTTCCCTATTCCCCTCAATAGCCTGGCCGCTTGTCTTATAGCCAGTGATGCTCCTCATGCCCCTCCACACCTCTCTCGTGTTGTTTTGCTTCAGCCTTTGTTCTAGTTTTCTCCTGTATGCCTCTTTCCCCTCCTCGATTTTCCCGGTTAGCATTTTTTGAGCCTTCTTCACTGCTTCCTTATCACCAGACCTAAAGGCACTTTTTCTTTCATTTAAACACGCTTTAATGTCCTTGGTGACCCAGGGTTTGTTGTTGGGGAAACAGCGAATATCATCGGTACACAGGTGTCAACACAGAAGTTAATGTACTCCGTGATGCAGTCCGTCATTCCATCAATGTCCTCTCCATATGATGCACTGAGAACCTCCCAGTCTGTAGCCTCGAAACAATCCTGTAACGTAGCAGTGGCACCTTCAGACCATCTTCTTACACTTATAGCAGGCTGTCTCTGAACCAGGGGTTTGTATATTGGCATGAGGTGGACTAGGTTGTGATCCGACCTCCCCAGGGGGGGAAGTGCTGCAGCACTGTAAGCACCTTTAACATTAGCATACAGCAGGTCTAGTGTCTTCTCCCCCCTAGTGTGACAATCCACGTACTGAGTGAAAGTGGGAATAGTCTTGTTCAGTGATGGTCAGTCTTGTTTCTACATGGAAATTATAGAATTTCACTATATTATAACCTGAGAATGTGCAATTACCCAGATGTGATTTTACAATGTGTTATATAAGATTTAGGTAAATTTATATCCAATATTGATTAATGTTTCACAGAGAGAGAGAGAAATTCAATGTGTGTGTGTGTGTGTGTGTATGTGTGTGTATGTGTGTGTGTGTGTGTGTGTGTGTGTGTATGTGTGTGTGTGTGTGTGTGTGTGTGTGTGTTTCTCTCAGTAATTGTGACCCTGGATCCTGATACAGCTCATCCTGAACTCAGAGTGTCTGCTGATGAAAAAGAAGTGAATGTGGGGACACACGACAGTGGGAAAGCAGAGTTTTTCCTCAGTGAGAGTTTACATGAGGTGCAGGTCAGAGGGAACACTGAGTGGATATTATAGGAGTGATGAGAGAGAACATTAACAGGAAGAAGGGGATTCCATGCTCATCTAAGGATGGAGTTTGGACTGTGGGATTGTTGGAGAATCAGTACTGGGCTCGTGCTGGTCCTGATGTCCCCCTCACACTGAGAGAGAAGGTGGAGAAGTGGGGGGTGTTTGTGGATTATGAAGAGGGTCTGGTCTCCTTTTATGATGTGGAGGCCAGATCTCATATCTACTTTCACTGGTCAGTCTTTCACTGAGAAACTCTATCCATACTTCAGTCCATGTTATACAGATGGTGTCTTATTTTTTCAGGACAATGAACCACTGAGCATAATTGCTGTTATTAAATAAATATTCTGTATGATTTATAGCTTATAACATTTTAAACTGTATGTTTTACAGCTGGTTATAATCATTACTTATGTATAAAAACAGAATAATTTGTGTAAAATATGATTTGAGACTAACTGTTATTGTATATAAAATAACATAAACTCAAAAACAGCTAAAACGTGTAGAGCCTTTATCATTATCTGATTTAAGCAGTTACAATCAAATTAAAGTCATTATTAGACACATGGCTGTTAGTCCAATTACTGGATTATTACATGTTTGTGTTGTTAATCTGATTTCTCTTAGAAACCCTGATGGAATGACATTTATATTTACTTGACTAGGCATTTGGCAGACTCTCTGTTCCAGAGCAACTTTCCATCATTATTTAGATCCCCACACTGGTTACTAGGCTATAAATACCATTAGTCAAACACTGTTGGAAAGGTTCAACCATTTAGAGAAGGTGCCAGAACATAAAACAGTCTAGATTCATGTCTTCCTTGATCCCTGAAAGATGATGGAACAAGTTGAGCTGTGCTTAGGAATCTGAAGAATTAGAAAGAGCTTTATTGGTAATTACATTTACACATACAAGGAACTTGTGACAGAAGCTTTCAGAGAAGACAACAACACAAACAAAACAAAACAAAAAAGATTACAATTAACAAGGAATGGAATAAGATTTGAAGTATTATCAAATAAGGCAGCATGGTGGTGTAGTGGTTAAGGCATTGGACTATGGTTCAGAAGATCCCAGGTTCAAACCCCACAACCACCAAGTTGCCACTGTTGGGCCCTTGAGCAAGGCCCTTAACCCTCAACTGCTCAGATGTGTAATGAGATAAAAATGTAAGTCGCTCTGGATAAGAGCGACTTATCTTCCAAATGCCTAAATGTAAATGTAAATGTTAACATGTAAATGTTAAATGTGTGTGGAGTTTGCATGTACTCCCTGTGCTTGGTGGGTTTCCTCCGGGTGCTGCGGTTACCTCCCACAGTCCAAAGATATGCAGGTTAGGCTAATTGGCGTTCCCAAATTGCCCGTAGTGCGTGGATGAGTGTGTGTGCGTGCCCTGCCATGGATTGGCACCCTGTCCAGGGTGTACCCTGCCTTGTGCCCTAAGCCTCCTGGGATAGGCTCCATGTCCCTGTAAACCTGAATACAGGATCAAGCAGTATAGAAGGTGAGTGAGTATTAGAGTGGTATTGCACATATGTATGAGTATGTATGAGTATGAGAGAGTGAGTAAGAGTGGTATTGCACATATGATTACTTCATATTACATATTTTAATTGCACACTGGGGAGAATATTTGACTGTTCATGAGATAGATTGCCTGGGGGAAGAAGCTGTTCTTGTGCCTGGCTGTCCTGGTGTTCAGTGCTCTGTTTGACCAGACGACAAAAGTTCAAGGACAAGATGGTTTGGATGTGATTTCTAAAGTAATTTCCTGAGCTCATATCTTCATTCTGGATATATATGCAGTTCTTGACAGGGAATATATCCTTTCAGCAGTCCAAATCCCTTGTAGTCTTGTGATATCTGATTTATAGCTGAGACAAACCAGACAGTTATTGAAGTGCACAGGAGAGATTCAATGATGGTTATGTAGAAGTGTGTGAGCAGATTCTGTGCCAGGTTGAATGACCCTCAGCTAGCGAAGGAAATACAACATCTGCTGTGATTGTCCAACTTTATGTCCTAAAAAATAGTGGCGCCATTGCTGGAGTCTGTAGAGGTGCAATCATTGGTGAAATGAGCAGTGGGGATGGAACACGTCTCTGGGGGATGGCAGTGTTCATAATCCGGCTGTTGGACATGAAAAAGCTGCTGATCGATTAAAAGATAGGGCTATGAACAGAGAGGTGGGTTAGTTTGGTGTGGAGCAGTATAGAACCAAGCACCAAGAGGACCGAGAGCCATGTGGGACACTAGTGGACAGTTTGTGTGGAGTAGATGTGGATCCCCTCCACTTTATACAACTAATCTACTATGTAGGAAGCAAACCATATCCGTGCCATGCCACAGATTGCAAGGCTTGCAAGGATAGACAAGAGAAACTTGGTGTGGCAGTTAATTGCTATTTTCCCCCCATCATGGCAAAGTAATCAGCAGAAAAAGTCAGAAAAGCCAGTGGTTGAGTAGTGAAGAGAAGATATTGTGGAGCTTGCAAGGATTATGAGCACAAGCTTTCAGCTTTTCCCTGTTGAAGGCAGTTTCAGGGGAGCTGCAGTTCTCTGCAGTTTTTCTGCGGTTCCTACTTCTTTTCTGTTGTTGCACAATACATCAGTAGCAGTAGGTAAAGAAAAGGAGTCTGAGTCTGAGAGGGATGATGGGGTACAGGAAGACACAGAGGATGGGGAGACAGATTGGAGGTCTCTGCGGGTAGAAGAGAAAGTTTTGTGGTTGGTTTTAGGCAGGAGAGGAAGAGTGAAGATGAAGGATAGCTGATAATTATGAGATTTATCAAGAGGAATAGCAATAATATTTGTGGCTGGGGAGGGGTAGTGGGAATTTCCTTCTCTTATGTGTGGGTGAGCAGCTGTTTAATGTTAAGAAGAAGTTGTTAAGGAGAGGGATTGCCAGATTACCTCACAGCAACCATAGCTTTTTCTGACCGATACTGCACTTTGCACTCGAGGTGGGCATGGCTATATGCATCAGTCAACACAATAGTTTATCATAAATACACAGAATATGCGGAAGACAGAGATGAACATAATGCCCCTACAAAGTGCCAAAATGTTCACAAAACATTAACAAATGCGTGAAACAGCTGGGCTTACTCCAAAAAAAATGTATGTAACTTTTGAAAACTGAATCTTCAGAGATGTATGGACTGATTATTATACATATGTTTATTCTTCCTGTGGGAACATTAAAAGCAGTTTGTCTCATATGTTCCAAAGCCATTCTGCTAATAAAAAGCAGACATTAGACGCCACTTTAATATAAAACTTGGGTCGTTAGAGCAAACATATCCACAGCAGTCAGAGATGAAGGCATGTAAAATATCCGAACTAAGGATGTCAGCCGCTCAAATCTAACTGCTGAGTAAAAGTGACGTTATGTGCTGGCTGTAATAACCTACCTTAAACAGAGAGTGTATTTGGCTGACGACAAAAGAAGTACAACTTAGTGTTAACAAGGCGTAAGATACTCAACCTTACAAAATGTAAATTATTTGTATTAACAAGTTAGGTGTAGTAAAATAATAATATCACTGATTACATTAAAGCTGATCAGCTTATTTTTAGCTTTTAACTGTTTCTACAAACTCTTTACTGTCAACGGTGGGTACTAACTCTAGTATATTATACATTTACAACTGCTACAGTACTTCAAGAAAATGCATATTTTACAGAAATATATTATCAGGACATTTTTTAAATACTGTGCAAAATTCTTGAGCCACCTCATTTCTTTATATGTTGCTTCCAAAGAGACAGACTTTATTGCATTTTTGTTATTTTGTCTTAATAATCAGTTCTGCAAGCTCTCATGTTAGGTAAGTTTTTGGTTTTCATTTTCAGTCTAGTCCCTGTACAGTACCTGAAACAGTTTTAAAGGAATGTGTTTTGTTTGTTAAGCTACACAGTGAGTTATGAATCATTCAAGCATAAAAAACATCTAACTCAAGGCCTGAACCAGTGAGAAACAGATGTAGAGGATGATCAGGCCGGTGATTAATATACTGGTGATGCTGAATGCACAGTGGTTACAACAGACAAGAGGGGAAATGAGGTTGCTGCTGAGGTAGTTACATAAACATGCGATTTTTAAATAGTATCTTTCAGCATGTTGCAGCCTGCGACAGTAAAATATTTGTTCCCATTTTTTTATTTAATCCTCACCATTTAATTTAATAAGAAGGAAATATAGATAGCTCAAGACCTTCACACAGTATTGTATGTATTAATGTATTAACCATGTTGTTTGATTATGATGCCCAGGTGGCATTCAGCAAAATGCTGCAAAAAAGAAAAAGGCTGAAAAAAGCTTCAGTTTAGGTCCTTGGACACCATGCAGGTCTTATTATGAACTGAAGGTGGCGCAGCAGGTGCTCTGGACTGTGGGGCTGCGTACCGAGTCTTTCAATGCAGGCGACACTCAGGTATGTTTGAAAGACCTGTATTGAAAGATTCATTGCCATTGCCTGAGCATAGGGAAGAGACATCGGGATTGAAGAGACGCAGGAGGTGTTGCTTTTGTTTGTTTAGGGTTGATATTTGAGCATGTTAGGTTCGGTGAACTATTAATGTACCTTGAATTAACATGAAAATTGTCTTATTATCCTAGTGTTTTATTTTTTTTTAAACTCCTGTTGGTATGAATGTTGTAATTATGAATAAAAACTTGTTAAAAATAAAGAAATAATTTAAAACAGAGACACAAATAAATAGATTTGAATGTATTACTTTATTAGGTTTCTAGAAGGTTTGTACAATATCCCTCAAATTCTGAAATGACTTTGACATTAAAAAGTAATAGCCTACTATATGTACTGTAGTTTATCTGTGCTCTAGCATTAAAATATAATTGAAGATAAAGACATGTCACTGAAGGAGGCTAGTTATTTATACACATCAATGAGAAAGACAAGCAGTGCAGATTTCCCAGTTCAGACTGTACACAGACTGTAGTCCTACAAAACTGAGTATGGTTCACTTAATGCATACAGCAGTAGGACAGACACGACTGATCAAATATGTGCGCAAATGAGAGCATGGATTCCAAAATGTTGGGTTGGATGGTGAAGTTCAATGACAGAGAAACCAACATTAAAGACAAACCCTGCAGGTGGAGACCATCAGCTGCATCCTAATGAGGACCTTCAACAGACATGAACATTAATGCAGCTAATTATTGGCCAAATCTAGTTTAAATGAAGGTTATATATTTTTCTAAATCTGTGAGATATTCTTACCCTTGTAGGAACATATTGTATGTACTGTACGTCCCAATATAAAAACGTTGGTGGTGGCTTAGTGGTTATAACTGTGGCCTCGCCTCCACCACCTCCATGGTTGAGGATTCAATTCCTGTCTTGGGTCTGTGTGTATGGAGTTCGCATGTTCTCCCTGTGTTTGGTGGGTTTCCTCTGGTTTTACAACGGTTTCCTCCCATAGTCCAAAGACATGCAGATTAGGCTAATTCTTCTTTGTCTTTCGGCTGTTCCCTTTCAGGGGTCGCCACAGCGAATCATCTGCCTCCATCTAACCCTATCCTCTGCATCCTCTTCTCTCACACCAACTAACTTCATGTCCTCTCTCACTGCATCCATAAATCTCCTCTTTGGTCTTCCTCTAGACCTCCTGCCTGGCAGTTCAAATCTCAGCATCCTTCTACCAATATATTCACAATCTCTCCTCTGAACATGTCCAAACCACCTCAATCTGGCCTCTCTGACTTTATCTCCAAAACATCTAACATGAGTTGTCCCTCTGATGAACTCATTCTTGATCCTATCCATCCTTGTCACTCCCAAAGAGAACCTCAACATCTTCAGCTTTGCTACCTCCAACTGTGCCTCCTGTCTTTTCTTCAGTGCCACTGACTCTAAGTCGTAGAGCATCGCTGGTCTCACCACTGTCCTGTACACCTTTCCTTTCACTCTCGCTGATATTCTTTTGTCACATAACACACCTGACACTTTTCTCCACCCGTTCCAACCTACCTGTACCCGCCTCTTCACCTCCTTTGAACACTCTCCGTTGCTCTGGACCGTTGACCCTAAGTACTTAAAATCCTGCACCTTCTTTACCTCTGCTCCCTGTAGCCTCACCGTTCCTCTTGGGTTCCTCTCATTCACACACATGTATTCCGTCTTGCTGCGGGCTAACCTTCATTCCTCTGCTTTCCAGAGCGTACCGCCACCTCTCCAAATTTTCTTCCACCTGTTCCCTGCTCTCGCTACAAAGCACAATGTCATCTGCAAACATCATAGTCCTTGCTCGGAGTGTGTGAATGAGCGTGTAAGTGTGTGCGTGTGCCCTGCGATGGAATGGCACCCTATTCAGGGTGTACAATGCCTCAGCCCCTACTGCAAGTCTCCTGGGATAGGCTCCAGGCCCCTTTGCAACTATATATACAGGATAAAGCCTTATAGATGGTGATTAAATGAGTGTAACAGCTGTAGACTGAGCTGAGGAAGAAAAAGTAAGAGGAGCAAAAGAAAAAAGGTGTCCACTATTACTGGACTATCACATCCTCTTACATTGACTACCTAATAGTATTTTTTAATATTATTTGAAATCTTCATAAAATAACACAAATGTGAAACACAGACGTGGAAATAATTTTAACATGCCACAAATTGTCAGCATTTTAATAATTAAAATTAGCCTGTGGTTCTTGATGTGTTCTCTTGTGGTTGAGTGTAAAATAAAAAAATTAAATGTGAATTTTTTCATAATATAATTTAAATGTGTGGTAGTTCCTACAGTTGTCCAGCAGGGGACAGAGTGTTCATTATTGTAAAGATATGGGAAACACTTCTCCTGGGTGAGTGTGTGTGGGGGGTTTATAGCTGTTAATGAATTTACAGTTTTAGATAATGTTTAATGCTGTGTGTTTTGTCCTCAAAATCATGTTAATTTTATAGATGTGTAGATGTATTTGAAATATTATTGTATTTATACATAATCATACATGAAATCAATGTATTTGTTACTACGTTATTAGTTCAGTTACTGCTGTTTGCATTAGTTGTAATCTACAGAAACTGATGATGGCGGCAACACAGAGAATTTTGGTGAAATGAGTTTGATTTGATCAGGTTTGAGCTGCATCTCTCCACAGAACTGCAGTTTTAATCTCAGCTCTCAGTATGCAACAACCATCACAAATTCTCTCACCTTCACTCTGCTTAAACACACCTACAGTAGACTTTATTATGGCGCTTTTCCACTGCATAGTACGGCACGACACGGTTCAGTTCTACTCACTTTTGGGGGGTTTTCCACTGGGAACAGTACATGGTACCTGGTCCTTTTTTTAGTACCACCTCAGCTAAGGTTCCAAACGCGCCGAACCGTTACCAAAACGTGACGTGTAAACTCTGCTGGTCACCGGAGAAAATTGTCATTACTGCGTCACCGAACTTGCGACACGAGACACAACAGAACCGCTATATTTAGAAACAGCCAGAGAAGGATCGCACGCACCTTTTTGTATTAACCGTCGGCCTCTTTTGAAACAAACTCCTTCGTCTCGCTGTTAAAAACATCCACATGCCGAGAATGAAGAACACCATGCCGTCGATATGCTCCATTGTTGTGTGTTTGTTTGTGGCGCGTTTACAATGATGTCATGGCAGTAGCGGCGCCGCAACTATAACGACACGTGAATAATCCCGCCCACTCTAAAGCCTTACTAAACTGTAGTGGAAGCGCAAACCGAGCCAAACTGCGCCGAACCGAAGTGAGCTGTACTGAAACGTGCTGTGCCGTACTATGCAGTGGAAAAGAGGCATTACACAATTACAGCCTCAATACATAAGTACAGTCAAGATCTACAGTTAATTATGAATTATACACTCAGTGTCATGTATCTGTGGATACCAAGCACTATATTCTCCAGTTATTTGTTTAGATTTATAATTTATTTTCTTGATTCGTGGTTTATTTCCTTGTCTGTTGCTCTGTTTGCATGTCACCTGACTTCTGTCTGCTAAAATAAGGAATCTTTACCTGGAACTGTAAACATCTCCATCACCTGATAGTCAGAGGTGGAAAGAGTAATAAAATTTTGTACTCAAGTACAAGTACTGTTACTTCAGTGAAATTTTACTTAAGTACAAGTAAAGTTACCATTATAAAAATCTACTCAAATAAAAGTAAAAAGTAGCTCATTAAAAAATTTACTCAGAGTAAAAGTTACCGAGTAACTTTTTTATTTTAATTTTTTTAACAGCGGGGGTGGGATGAGGCATTCTAGCGTAGTTCAAAAAAAGATGAGCAGATATAAATCTCAAACTAGTTGTTTTTAACTGAAGGAACACCTTTGCATAATAAAGCTGTTGTTTTTCTTATGCTTAAAAATCAAAGTGGTCACTTAAATATGGTGTTACGTCCCAGTCTAGGGTCATCCAGCAAAAGAATGGTTCAGGGTTCTATTTTAAACTGTATGGAAATGGTGGTATATGGCAGAAAGAACTAGATCCAATCATATATATATATATATATATATATATATATATATATATAGGCGGCATGGTGGTGTAGTGGTTAGCACTGTCGCCTTGCACCTCCAGGGTCCGGGTTCGATTCCCCGGCCAGGCTCGATTCCCGTCTCTGTGTGCATGGAGTTTGCATGTTCTCCCCGTGCTTGGTGGGTTTCCTCCGGGTACTCCGGTTTCCTCCCACAGTCCAAAGATATGCAGGTTAGGCTAATTGGCGTTCCTAAATTGCCCGTAGTGTGTGATTGGGTGTGTGAGTGTGTGTATGTGTGTGTGCCCTGTGATGGATTGGCACCCTGTCCAGGGTGTACCCCGCCTAGTGCCCGAAGTCTCCTGGGATAGGCTCCAGGGGTCTCATTTATCAAGCGTGCGTACGCACGGTTTTATGTGTATATCATGCGTACGCACAATTCTACTAATAGAATGCGATTCATTAATTTGTACGTGTGCGTGAGAATGTGCGCACATTTAGAAGAACTCCTGACTGTGCGTAAGCAGAATCCCCTAGTGGTAGAGAACTGTAATCACATATAAACCCAGTGCCCTTAAACTTCACCATTAAAATGTCAGTGTTAATAAATTGATACATTGAATAATTGAATACAACAGGTGATTCTTAGTTATCTGGAACTGTGAATAATATAAAATCCATTTTAATCCATAAAATTTTGGAAATACATTGCTTACAATGGCAGACCTTGCGCTTCTTGAAGATTTGCAACAAGCACTTTTGCGCAGAGATCGCGTTTTCAGGGACCGCACAGACTTACTCGCTGAGAGTGATGTGCAGTCCCCGTGCACACTCATGTTCTTTCTACTATTGGCTTTTTAGCCACAGGCACATTTCAAAGGGAAATTGGTGACAGGTCTGGTATTTCTCAACCCACCGTGAGCCGAATTATGCCACACATTTTACATGCAATTATATCACTTACATCACAGTACATTACGTTTCCAAACACCGCAGCGCAAAGGACAAAAATTATGACCGACTTCTATAACATCACAGGATTTCCAAGTGTAATAGGGGCAGTTGACTGCACACATGTTGCCCTGAAAGCTCCTACTGCTGATGAATATGCATTTGTACAGTAAATAGAAAAGGCTATCGTGCAGGTAATCTGTGATGCACACTTGAACCTGCTAAATGTCGTTGCGAACAGCCCGGGAGGTACACATGATTCCTTCATTGGGACTTCGTCTTCAGCAAAGCGCTGCTGGAGAAGGCTGGCTTATTGGTAAGTGTGTAACGATTAATCAGGATTTAAAAATAATTGTAAAATTAGATGACTTCTCAACACCATATAATGTACTGTATTTTAATCTACATCATTGCAGGGGATCGAGGATATGCCCTTAAATCCTGGCTGATGACCCCAGTGGTAAACCTTCTATCCCAAAAGGAGCTGAATTACAACCGAGCACATGAGCGCACAAGAAGCACAGTAGAACGTGCAACAGGCTTGCTGAAGGCTCGATGGCTGTGTCTGTCAGGCAGAGGAGGCATATTGCAATACAAACCCAACAAGGTTTTGAATGTTTAAATATTGAAATTAAGTTTTAATTATATTTTATAACTACAATATTTATAATATACTGTATACATAATTATTTGATTCATTATACAATATAAATTTGCGTTAGGTGTGCTATATAGTTAAAGCATGCAGTGTGCTGCATAATATTGCCATTAAAAACGGTATACCACTGGATGAGATGCCGATACAAGAAGATCGCCACATGGCAGAAGGTTTTGACCCGATGCCAAATGCTGTGGCCGTGCAGCTAAGAGCAGGGATAATCGAACGGTTCTAAATCTGTTTCACAATAAGGAGTAATTGTGAGAAAATTGTGAGATCACTTGGAGCTTTTATTGAACTTGCATGATGCATTTAGTGAATCACTAATGTTCCTCAAGTCCACATTGATTTGGTGCAGTTCCTCTTTAATGCTTGCAATGCCGCTCACTAATTCCTCCTGTGTTTCCAGAACCGCATCAGTCAGGACTCGTAGCTCGAAACGCATCGGACGCGCTGAAGTGGCAGGCGGAGCAGGACCTGGCAAAACTGGCAGATCTATAAAATAAATGTTAAATGAACAATCCAAATCATTTGCAATGTGTGTGTTATTTATCTATGAATAATATATCGCAACACAAACGTTTGAAAACCTACTAACCATTTTCGGATGTCTCGGCCTCTCCTGCAGTTGATGGGATTGCACTTTCAGTGTCACCATCGGGGTGACACTGAAATAAGACTCTGGCCTCCTTCCGTGGCACCGATGTCTCTTCTGTGGGCTGCAATTCTTTTTTTAGAGGACACTTTCAAATCAAAACACTTTTTCTTGACCTCTGCAGTATTTCTACATAAAGGTGAGATGGCATTTACCGCATTAGTAACCTGTCCCCACGCCAAGACTTTTTTTATCTTTGACATTCCGCCTGAAAAAGCAGCAAACAAAACTGTCTTATAACATTGTACCTCATTTAAAAGCACTTCCATTTCTTTGTCTTTGAAGTTTTTTTTTTCTTTCCTCTCTTCACGGGATCCATGATAACGGTTCTATAGTGCCCTGGCGGCATTGGGTTTTTATAAGGAAGGTTGTTTGCCAAATAAGGTCATTTGAGGGCGTTTCTGTATGCAAATTTAAATTACTATGCACACGCACACAATTTAGAAGGAGTGCGATTCATCATCAGTCATTTCGTACAGCTGTGCGTACTCACGTTTGATAACTCCCAACTTTCTTGTGCTTATGGTTGTTGGTATACGCACTAGTTTAGAACTTTTTTTACGCACGCTTGATAAATGAGACCCCAGGTCCCCCGCGACCCTGAACACAGGATTAAGCGGTATAGAAGATGAATGAATTAATATATATATATATACACACACACACACAAGGAGGAGGATCAGATTCAGGGTGGACCCAGGCCAAATGATAATAAACAAAATGGTATTTATATTTAGTAGCTAGATTACCTGCCAAAAAACAAAACAAAAAAAAAACACAAATACAGGTACCTTCCCGGACTCCCTAAACCAAAAACAGTGAAATTATCTACAAATATATACAAAGACCAACCAAACCAAAGGGACAAAGCAATAATCAAAGTCAATGGGAGGCAAAAAGTCAAACCGGAATACACAACCAAATATCAAAACGCCAAAATCACAACCTCTTTCATCTTTCCCGCGTCTCTCTCCGGTTTATAAATGGTCGCGCTAGTCGATGACGTCACTCAGGGCGGAAGCGACCGTGTGGAAGGTCAGGTGATGCCGATGTCAGAAAACCTGGAGTGGAGTCTGGAGCGGCGCGTGACCAGGACATGATACACACACGCGGCGCAACGGAGCATTTATACAAAGCATAATATTTTTATTATTTTATCATTTTCATTCATTTATTTTTTACTCAGTAGCGAATATGATTTAAAATGTAGCGAATTACAATACTTCAAACAAAACATACTTAAGTAAAAGTAAAATTACAGATTTTTAAAACTACTTAAAAAAGTAGAAATACACAAAAAAACTACTCAATTATAGTAACGCGAGTAAATGTAATTCGTTACTTTCCACCTCTGCTGATAGTGTGAAGCACTACCTTTATGCATGTGGTCTTTATACACATACACTGTAAAATGTTCCATAAATATTTAAATTTGTACTCTATGTATATATTATTATTCCTAATAATTACTCAAATTCAAATTCAAATTTTATTAGTCACATACACAATCATACACAGTATAATATGCAGTGAAATGCTTTTATACGACCGCCAGTGACCTTAAAAAAAAAAAAATAAAATAATAATAATAAAATAAAATCTTGTACGTAAAATAAATAATCAATAAAAAGGAAATACTAAGAAATAATTTTAACTAGTAAAATTTGTAAAATTAACTGTGCATAAGGGCATAATAAAATATTGCAAAAATATAGAAATATGGTATTAAAGTGTCCGTGGTTGTGCAAATATGCATGAAAGGTGACATGTGCAATTATCCAGATGTATGAGTATTTAGTGCAAGTGTGTATGAATGTGTCCATGATTGTCCAGTCAGTGTTGTGAGCTTAAAAGATGTTATTAGTCCTGTGTGGAGGTGTGATTGAGAGACCTTATCGCCTGCGGGAAGAAGCTCCTCCTCAGTCTCTCTGTGTTGGCCTTTAGGGAGCGGAATCTCTTCCCAGACCGCAACAAAGAGAACAGTCCATTACTGGGGTGACTGAGGTCCTTCATGATCTTCCTGGCCTTAGTCCAGCACCGCTTGCTGTAGATGGAGTGCAGGTCAGGGAGCTCAGTGCGGATGATGCGTTCGGCTGATCGCACCACCCTCTGTAGAGCTCGTCTGTCCTGCATGGTGCTGTTCCCGAACCAGGTCGTGATGTTTCCCGTCAGGATGCTCTCTATGGTGCAGGAGTAGAAGTTCCTGAGCACCTTGGAGGGCAGTCTAAAGTCTCTCAAGCGTCTGAGGTGGTAGAGACGCTGCCGGGCTTTTTTCACCACGGTGTTGATGTGACAGGACCATGATAGGTCCTGCGTGATGTGAACACCGAGGTATCTGAAGCTGTCCACTCTCTCCACTGGGCTCCTGTTGATGACGGGGGTCTGGTAGTTCCTCTCCTGCTTTGTACTAAAGTCCACTATCAGCTCCTTTGTCTTACTGACGTTCAGGAGGAGATTGTTCCTCTGGCACCAGTTCTCCAGATTTCCAATCTCCTCTAGGTAGTCCGACTCATCATTGTTGGTGATCAGTCCGACCACGACGGTGTCATCAGCAAACTTGATGATGGAGGTGGAGTTGGTAGTGGCCACGCAGTCGTGGGTGTACAAAGAGTACAGCAGGGGGCTCAGAACACAACCCTGGGGGGCTCCAGTGCTGAGAGTGAGTGTAGCTGAGACATGTCCGCCCATCCTTACTGCCTGTGGTCTGCCAGTCAGAAAATTGGAGATCCACTGACATATAGATGAGCTCAGTCCCAGGTGCTCCAGCTTGGTGGTGAGTGTGGAAGGAATTATTGTGTTAAAAGCAGAGCTGTAGTCGATGAAGAGCATTTTAACATAATTCCCTTTCCTAGTGTCCAGGTGAGTGAGTGATGTGTGGAGGAGATGAGAGATTGCATCGTCTGTGGAGCGGTTCTGACGGTATGCAAACTGTAGTGGGTCCAGTGTGTCGGGTAGTGAAGAAATGATGAAGTCTCTGATAAGGCGTTCAAAGCACTTCATCACTACTGAGGTGAGAGCTACAGGGCGATAGTCATTGAGAGAAGCAGGATGTGGTTTCTTTGGAACAGGAACAATAATGGACTCTTTGAAGCATGTGGGGATCACCGACTGAGATAAAGAGATGTTGAATATCTCAGTGAACACAGGTGCTAGCTGGTCTGCGCAGGCTCTGAGAATACGACCTGAGATGCCGTCTGGTCCTGCTGCTTTCCTGGTGTTCACTCTCTTGAAGGCTCTCCTCACGTCGTGCTCGGAGATGATGAGCGCGTTCCCGGTGCTGACTGTGTCTTCCTGTCTGCAGCCGTTAGCGCCGCTAGCATTAGCGCCGTTAGCATTAGCGCCGTTAGCATTAGCGCCGTTAGCATTAGCATTGCTAGCGTCTTTAGCTGCAGCCTCGAAGCGAGCGTAAAATGTGTTCAGCTCGTCTGCCAGAGTCGCGTCCGCATTTGTCATACCGGATGTTGGTGCTTTGTAGTCCGTTATTGTTCTCAGTCCCTGCCACAGGCTCCTAGAGTCACTCTGTTGAAGCTGTGACTCTAGTTTTCTCCCGTAGCGCTGCTTCGCCTCTTTCACCGCCTTCCGGACGTTATATGACGCAGCCTTGTACGGTTCCATGTCCCCCGATGCAAGTCCCGTGTTGTAGGCAGCTGTGCGAGATCTCAGCGCGTCGCGGATGGTTTTATCCACCCACGGCTTCTGGTTGGGAAACGTTCTGATAGTCTTTTTCTCTACCGTATCGTCTGCCAGCTTTTCAATAAATCCCACAACCGCTTCCGTAAACACGCTGACGTCATCATCGGAGCTGTTTCTAAACATGTCCCAGTCTGCGTCATCGAGTGCGTCCTGTAACGCGGCCACCGATTGGTCCGTCCAGCGCGCGACCTCCCTCAGGACCGGAACTTCCTGTTTCAGCCTTTGTTTATATTTTGGCATGAGGAAAATGGCGGCGTGGTCGGATTTACCAAACGCTGGACGAGATTGTGCCTTGTAACCGTCTTTGACCGTGGTATAACAATGGTCCAGTGTCCTTTCGCCCCTGGTGGGGCAGGTGATGTGCTGATAAAAGTTCGGCGCTGCGCGTTTGAGGTTGGCACTATTAAAATCCCCCGCCACAATGAGCGCAGCGTCCCGGTGTTGTGTCTGGTGCTGTGTGAGCGCCTCATGCAGCTCGCATAAGGCAGTTTCAGTGTCCGCTTGTGGAGGTATGTAAACGGCGCTGATTATGACCGATGTGAACTCCCGTGGAAGATAAAATGGACGACACATGATGGACAGTAGTTCCAGGTTTGGTGTGCAGGAGCGTGTAAGAGGAACAACGCTCGCGCTGTTGCACCAGCTGTTGTTCACCATTAAGCACACGCCGCCTCCCCTTGACTTCCCCGAGTCCCGCGTCCTGTCCATGCGGTGAACCGAGAAGAACTCGGCCGGCTGTATGGCGTGGTCTGGCACCGCTGGGTTCAGCCATGTCTCGGTGAAGCAGAGGAGATTGCAGTCCCGAATGTCTCTCTGGAACTTTATCCTGGCCCTGAGGTCATCCAGTTTGTTCTCCAGTGACTGGACGTTGGCGAGCAGGATGCTAGGCAGAGGTGTGCGGTGTGCACGGGCTCTCAGCCTGTTCCTCACGCCAGCTCGTTTCCCTCGGGTCCGTCGCTTCGCGTCGCGTCCATTGTTCTCCCTCAGGATCTCACTCGGCCAGCTCGGATCCGGAGTTAAAACCGTCGAATTGTGAGTACATTGTATACCAATAGAAACAAGAGTGTCTCTATCATACCTAATGTACTCAATGGTGGTGATTTTGCCGATTTTAAAACACTGAAAACTAACTTAAAAAACAAAAACAAAGAAAAGGTGGTCGGAGCAGTCGTGACGGCAGCCGACCTCACCGGCGCCATCTTGAAAACTCTAGAAGTTGTAGCGAATAACGGGGCTCCCACAGAGAGAGAGCAATCAACGGACCACAGTCCAGAGACCTTCTCCCAGCATGCATGTCGCCATCCCAACTTATCTGATTCGCAATCAGATATGATCGTCTGTGAGACGAAGCTGCAAGAAACTTCAAGACCAGATGCTTTGAAGTAGACCCCAAAACCAAGGGTGTAAATTGGCGATTCGGGAAACAAAGCAGACAGTTTTACAGCTTCAAATTCAAATTCAAATTTTATTTGTCACATACACAGTCATACACAGTATAATATGCAGTGAAATGCTTCACCCCGAGCTGGGGGCAGGACCCATCACACCTGGACATTCTCTTGACCTCCGGAGCACATGCCTTTCAGTGAACAGGCATATGGCATGGACACTATTTTAAACATCTTTAAAGTGTGCTAGTAGGGCAAAACGCATACATATATTTACTCAGTATGTTTTATTCCTGTGTGTATGTTTGATTATTCTTCATAACTTTAAAGGTGTAATCAGCATTTACAAACCCCTTTTTATTAAATAAAGGAAGGAATGAGTGGGTAAGATATGTAATGTTTGATGTCAATATAAAGCTGGCGTTATTCAGAGAATAGGTTGGTGAACACGGGAAATTGGTAGCATGAACCGAGCTCATGCAAAATTACTTTATAAAAGGTATTAAAAACTCCAACTAGTGATTGCCGGTTAGAAATTTTGTCGGACTTGAACCGGCGCCGACGCCACGTGATGTTCACGTGTGGCATCAAAGTAACGCGAGAGCGTTTCGAGAACAGCCGGCTTGCTCAGCCAGCGCAGCATTTCAGGAGCGACTGCACCAGGCTGTGATGACGTCACAGCTTCTCATGATTGGCCACATTCACCACATGACCGATGATCACGAGTGTTTCGTGCTTCAATCCATATACAACCCCTGGCAAAAATTCTGGAATCACCCTCTCAGAAGATGTTCATTCAAATGTTTAATTGTGTAGAAAAAAAACAAGCACATACATGCCACAAAACTATTTTCAGTCTCAACAATCCAAACTTCTGGCTGTATAAAACACTTAAAAAAACAAAGAAAGATAACAATAGTCAATGACAACTGTTTTGACAACTCAAACAGAGGAAAATTATATTGAATCACCAAATAAAATATGGAATCATCATGCACTTTGCATTTCTAAAACAAATACCTGTATCTGATTACAACTAGTGACTGTGATTACACAGAACTGTGACTGCCAGACACTGCAAGAGCTTCTTTCCACAAGCAGTAAGGGCTCTCAACTTACTGACAACATAGAACTGAACAAACATATGAAACACAAACTCAACATAAACACATAATGGACTCCTATATTTAAAAACTCACCTAAACAACTAAACCCTCATACAATATGCTACATGCACACCAAAGACAAAAACACACAAATTGGACTGTGGTACAACACACATATTGTACACCCTGTATTGCATACTGTATTTTTGTCCAAGAAATTTTCTACCTCATGCTGATTTGCACTAGTCGCAATTTGCACGTCTTGTCTTGTCTCGTCCAATACTCCTACAATAACTTGAACCCGCACACTGTACTCTGAACCAATTGCACATGTTCACTTTGTATCATTGCACTGTATTGTCTTCCTGTCCTGTTAGTGTACAGATAGTTTATTTTTAAAATAGTCACTTAGTTAGTTTAGCTTAGTTAGATATCATTTAGTTGTAATTGTTTGTTTTCTATTTCTTTCTTATTAAGGCACCACGGAGGGTCTGTGTGAAACGGCATTTCAATACAATGTATACTGTGTATATTGTTGTATTGACAATAAACCTCTCTTGAATCTTGAACTGCTAATTAGTCTACAGTTAACAAAGAGTGCTTGCACACATTAGGGATGTGTTGAACCAAGATGATTGACATAACGCATAGCTCCAACACGAGAGATGTCAGTTGAAACAAAGGAGAGGATTATCAAACTTCTTGAAGAAGGTAAATCTTCATGGAATGTTGCAAAAGATGTTGGTTGTCCCCAGTCAGCTGTGTCTAAAATCTGGACCAAGTACAAATCAAATGGAAAGGTTGTAAAAGGGAAGTGTACTGGTAGACCAAGAAAGACATCAAAGCGCCAAGACAGAAAACTTAAAGCAATATGCCTTGGAAACAGAAAATGCACAACAAAACAAATGAGGAACAAATGGGCAGAAAGTGGAGTCAATGTCTGTGAGCGGACAGTAAGAAATCGCCTAAAAGAAATGGGATTTACATAAAGAAAAGCCAAAAGAAAAGCATCATTAACATCTAAACAGAAAAAAACAAGGTTTCAGTGATGCTAAAGAAAGACAATCTTGGACTGCGGATGACTGGATGAGAGTTAGATTCAGTGATGAATCACGAATCTGCATTGCGCAGGGTGATGATGCTGGAACTTTTGTTTGGTGTCGTTCCAATGAAATTTATAAAGACAACTGCCTGAAGAAAACTTGTGCAAATTTCCACAATCATTATTGATATGGGGTTGTATGTCAGGTAAAGGTATGGGAGACATGACAGTTATTACATCTTCTATCAATGCACAAATTTATGTTGAGATTTTGGACACTTTTCTTATTCCATCAATTGAAAGGATGTTTGGTGATGGTAGCATCATTTTTCAGGATGATAACGCATCGTGTCATAGGGCAAAATCTGTGAAAACATTCCTACAGGAAAGACATATAATGTCAATAGCATGGCCTGCAAATAGTCCGGACCTTAATCCAATTGAAAATCTGTGGTAGAAATTAAAGAAAATGGTCCAGGACAAGGATCCAACCTGCAAAGCTGATCTGGCAACTGCAATAAGACAAAGCTGGAGACAGACTGATGAAGTATACAGTTTGACATTAGTTAAATCCAGGCATCAGAGAATTCAAGCTGTTATAAAAGCCAGAGGTGCTGCAACAAAGTACAAGTAGTGTTTTTATTTGGTGATTCCATATTTTTTTCCTCTGTTTGAGTTGTCAAAACAGTTGTCATTGACCATAGTTATCTTTCTTTGTTTTTTTAAGTGTTTTATACAGCCAGAAGTTTGGATTGTTGAGTGAAAATAGTTTTGTGGCATGTATGTGCTTGTTTTTTTTCTACACAATTAAACATTTGAATGAACATCTTCTGAGAGGGGTGATTCCATCATTTTTGCCAGGGGTTGTAATTGCATAACAAATCAATTTGCATGCCATTTTGTAAATAGTTTACGATCTTTTGACTGCAGTACATTTTTCCCCCTTAAATTCTTCATATTGGATTTGTGCATAAGTTTATTATTGTACTTTTTTCATACAGACCACTGCATATACTGCACAGACCACACTGTATTCAGCTGCATATTTAAGTAAAAAATTTTATGGAATAACTAAAATGTCACAGACATTTAATGTAATGTGGTCAACATTGATTGATGCTGAAATCTGTAGTTGCTGCTTCACTTATATGATAAGTAAAATAATTAATTTATCTATGTTCTATCATAAATATGTGATATATCATATAGGCTACAATACAATACTTAGACACACCTACACAACTAATTAATTTGTTCTACAATGTACAAAACAATTACAAGGATGCTGATAGTGATATGGAAAAAAACATGAATAATATAAAATAAAGTATATATAAAATATAAATAAATAGATAAATAATAGAGCAAAATTTTTAATAAAATTAAAATTACAAGACCTTACAAAAACTTATCAGTAACAAAACTGCTTTTCATAAAAAGCTACAAACTACTTTTTCACAAAAAGGATACACCTTGTCAAGTGAAAAAATTTGAAAAAAGTTAACCAACATGTTAACCACTTACAAAAGAGTGAAGGATCGCCGCCGTGCAACTGGGGAGGGAAAGCAAACCTGGGAGTACTACACAATAAGTCTAAGACTGCACTGTATAAGATAATTTTGAATCTTATTACAAAATCACTTTCGTATTACATTGTGCTTTTTCTACAGCAAATGGATGAGCTATTTGGGTCCTCTGGGACAAGAACTGCACCACCTGGAACTATCTGCTCTACTCCTCTATGTTTGGAAGATCCACCTTCTCAAAACAGGCCTCCATCAATCTCTCTTCCTCAAGCTCAGGCAGCAGGTGCTTCTGGAGACGAGCAGCCGGGGATCTCTGCCACTACAAGCATGTCCAGGAGGCAGAGATCCTCACAACCCTCACAATTTTTTGAGGCATATGAAGCGCATGCAGAACGAAGAACAGCTGTGCTTGAGTCTCTTGTAAGGCCGGACCTGGAGAGATGGCGTCAACGGAAAGAGAGGCGCAGAGGATCTTTTGAAAAAAAATGTTGACCAGTTTGGGAATTGTTGTGGAGGAGCTAAAGAAAATCGGAAGACAACAAGAGCAAATTTACTAAAGAGCAAAGTTACTAAAACCTTCTTGAAAACATGGCAAATAAAGCTTATTCTGTCTATGAATGTCTATGTCTATGTCCTTTTATTGTCATCTTTCCAATGTTATAAATTGCCTCTTATTTTCAGTTACAAGTTCAAAATGCACTTTGAGGTGACACTTCAGAGCTCTTGCATTGCATTTGTTGCACTTTCATACAATTTTACTAGTAAGTCTTATAGACTAAATTATATTAACTGTCTACAATTTATAACTTTCACTGAAATGATTGCATGTTGGTACTGTAACATGCAATTTATGGTTTTTCTAAGCTACAGAAGTGAAAATCTGTTTCAAAGGAAAGGTCATTGAAAAACTTAATATCTCACCCCCAATAGTACAGAAAAGAAATACTATGGAAGTCTGTGGAGGATAACATTGTTCCAAATATCTTTGTAATTATCTGAAAGCTAATAAACAGGACCAAGGGTAGTAATGACATCCTGTATAGGTAGAACATAAGGGTTCAGGAGAATACAGTATACCAAATTGTAGTTAAATTATGTTGACTTTATGTAGTTCGCACCGCCACTTGTTCTTTGGAAAGCCTGAAATGACTGCGAAATTCTGAGGGACTGTATAGGGGGACGACCTCCTCCACAAATTGTAGTCCTTTTGGAACTAATCTATACAATAAAAACATGTACTTATTATTATTGTACTTATTATATACACTTGTATTGTAATTCAAAAGTATTGTCATTCAGTGTTTTTTGTAGAACTGGGATAGATTCCAACAATTAAGGTTTACACGACTGTTGAACATGAAATATAAAAACTTATTTGTATTTGTACTTTAAACACAAAACAAGTAGCTTACTCTCCAACAGCAATTACATCTAATTATTTATTGTTTACAGAAGTCTAACATAACACTAAACAAAACATCATGATTAAGTATAAGCTTGATTTGTAAAACAGTATTTGTTCAGTTAGTTTAAAATGAAATGATTTACACATGCACATATACTGTTTATAAACTTACCGTCGTTGTTCATTCTGCTGCATTTCTTCTAACAATAAAGGTATTTCTACAGCTTCCAGTTCATCTGCAATAAAGTAGGCAAACACCACGTGATCTGCCGTGTTTGAGGAAGCAACGAGATCCCCAACGTGTCCGACTTGGCGGCTCCGTTTTCAGCTCCACCCCGACTGCTTCCGGCTAATCTCGTCGATTGGTCTGCGCAGCCGCAGTATGAGCTCGAACACACCTAGATAGTATTGTGTTCGGCATTCCTTGCATCGATATCTGCGATATTTGAGCATTTCTTGGCTTGTAGTAGCATCGTGGGTATGTATTTATTGTTTTATTGATACATACATGTGTTTTGAAATCATTGACAGCAGTGTTAATTTATTTAAGTTGTTTCTTAGAAATAATTGTTCCGACTATGTTGCTATGCTAACATATCACTGAATCAGCATTTTTGCCGTTCATAGACTGCTAACACTATACGTACAACAGAGCAGAAAAAAAGGTTACATTTGGAAAACTTTACTGATTATGCAATCGTGCTACAGTTAAAATGAGAGCATTTAATTAATTATATTAAGCATATGTATATCTGTACATTTTAAACAGTTTAGTTGGATTATTCTTTTGTACTTTTCAATATTTCAGTTTCACTTTTCTTGTTAATGTTAATAAACCTGTGGACATGGAGATTATCGTCTTCAGCGTCTTGATGTTACGAAAGTGTTTATCTGGCTGTCTACTATATTCAGGACATATACCGAGGGCAGCACAATTAACATGTACTGTATGCTTTTCAGGGTGGATTTTTCCTTTATAAACAAATTAATGTAATTTGATGTTCATACATAAAATAGTGTAATTTAGTATTATACTACTTCTGCCTGTTGTAACTGGAACCTAAACAAGTCTGTGTGAAGATTACACCTCACTTCCTATTATGTTTCTTTAGATAAAGGGTGTGTCTCCCCCAAACGGTCAAAAACGAAAGTACACTGTGAAAGAGTGAACTTTGGAACAAAGCGTGTTTACTTTCGTCTACACATCTTAAAATAAGTGAGTATATATATATTTTTTTTTCATAGAAATTAGTTCATTTGTGCTAAAAACAGGTGTAACTTAATTTATTTTGAAGAGATAATGAAAATTTGTCTTTCAGGAATGATTGTTGTTTGTGTGACTCTCCTGATTTTCTACAGCTTTATGGAATCAGGTATGAAAAAAAATTCTCTCTCATTCTCACGTGTGTGTGTGTGTGTGTGTGTGTGTAAGCACATGTGAATTCATTGATTGTGGAGTTTAGCAGAGATTTAATGTTGTATATAATATTACTTATTTCTGGTCTACATGTGAACTTGGAAATGAAGCCTGAAAGCAGGTTAATTTGCTGTAATGTATAAATTAAACAAAATAGATAAACATTCTGTATAATATTCTGTGAATCTCTGTGCACAACATGTAGAAGTGTGTAACGATCCACGATTCTTTCTTTGTCTTTCGGCTGTTCCCTTTCAGGGGTCGCCACAGCGAATCATCTGCCTCCACCTAACCCTATCCTCTGCATCCTCTTCTCTCACCTTAACTAACTTCATGTCCTCTCTCACTTCATCCATAAATCTCCTCTTTGGTCTTCCTCTAGACCCCCTGTCTGGCAATTCCAACCTCAGCATCCTTCTAACGATATATTCACAATCTCTCCTCTGAACATATCCAAACCACCTCAATCTGGCCTCTCTGACTTTATCTCTAAAACATCTAACATGAGTTGTCCCTCTGATGAACTCATTCTTGATCCTATCCATCCTTGTCACTCCCAAAGAGAACCTCAACATCTTCAGCTTTGCTACCTCCAACTCTGCCTCCTGTCTTTTCTTCAGTGCCATTGTCTCTAAGTCGTAGAGCATCGCTGGTCTCACCACTGTCCTGTACACCTTTCCTTTCACTCTGTGTATTCTGTCTTGCTACGGCTAACCTTCATTCCTCTGCTTTCCAGAGCATACCAGGTGATTTTCCACCACCTGTTCCCTGATCTCGCTACGAAGCACAATGTCATCTGGAAACATAATTGTCCATGAAGACTCCCGTCTAACCTCATCTGTCATACTGTCCATCACCATGGCAAACAAGAAGGGACTCAGTGCCGATGCTTGATGCAGACCCACAAGACCTTGAACTCTTCTGTCCCACCTACAGCACATCTCACCTCTCCTTTTTCGACCAACAGTAGCCCAATTTCCACCAGTACCCTGTAGGTCAACAGCGCCAGTGGCAGTCGTTGTTAAACCATACTGATCTGGTATGGAAGTCCTCTTAGTGATTTGCATCATTTGATTTGGCAAATGTTTTACGTCCGGTGCCCATCCTGCCATAACCCTCTGCATTTATCCAGACTTGGGACTGGCACAAGAAGACACTGGATTGTGCCCCCTGTGGTTGCATTGTGTAATGATCTACGATTATAAAGAAAATTTTCTTTGCAAAAGCAAAGCCCCTGATAGACTAGAATAGGCCTGGGCGATAAAACGATAACGATATGTTTCGTGATAGACATGTGATCGATATCAATAAAAAATGTGTTCGATAGAACGTTTGATATTTTTTTAAAACAGAGGTCGCAAAGCTAGTTTGGTTGCTGTCATGTGCACTCGCTCCCCGACCGGCTCTAGGACCCGGAAGTAGTACGGTCGCGATTCAGGAAGCATAAACGGAGACAAGATGGCGTTGACATTGGCACCCGCCAAATGCGCGTAAAATTCTGCTGTGGCGGGTAATAACTTTAGTCTCACTAGCCACATTGGCGGGTAGTTTATTCTTTGGTATGACAATTATGTTTGCATCAATATGCACAACTAACATCTATAATAATACTTGCTTTTTGTGTGAGACAACCAGAGGAAAAGAGACGGAGCCATGGAGAAAACGATATTCTTCTTTTACTGCATTCAGTGCACACGACACATATAGTATACAGCGCGGTATTGCCCCCTGGTGGCCCGCCAGTGAATTAACATCAAACTCAAATATATTACAACAGTATATTTTTGTTGTAGTTTTCTCTAAAGGCATCTGATATAATAAACACATTGCACTATTTCATTACACTTTATTAAGCATTTCTTACATTTTCTTTAAATTTTGCACCTTAAATGTTGGGGGAATGTTAAGTGTTCATTGTGACTTTAGAGGCGGCACGACTTTTGGTGTTCCCAAAAATTGACCGTAGTGTGTGAATGAGTGTATGCACCCTGTCCAGGGTGTACCCCGTCTTGTGCCCTAAGCCTCCTGGGATAGGCTCCAGGTCCCCTGCGACCCTGAATAGAGGCTAAAGCGGTATAGAAGATGAATGAATGAATGTGACTTTAGACTCATTTTAATTGTTTGATTTTTCCATGGTTGTTCACATTTGTCTTAACTGATGGGACTATGATCAGAGGAAGTTTAAGTTTAAAATAAAAATGTTTAAATATAATATATTCTTCTCCTGGGCCTCATTTTAAATGGGTCTTAAAAAATATCAATAATTTTCGATATCGACCGATATGAAACACTGATATCGTGATACAGTTTTCAGTCATATCGCCCAGCCCTAGACTAGAACCTGTTCTACATGTGAAGTCAAGTTAATTAATCAGACCTTTTCAGACCTGTTCATGCTTTCATTTCTTTTGCTACAACCTGTATCTAAACTCTATGAATGTCGCTCTGGGGAAGAGCACTGAAATATTTTTACAGCATTACAATCCTGAAGAACAAACTGATCCTCATCACTCTTCAGTAAAATAACTTCCTGTAACTTTAGTTTTTCTGTTTGTTGAGATAATTTTTTTAATGGATTATATATGTGTCAGTTTGAAAAACAGCCACCCCTAGTTAAGAATGACAATATAAAGGAGAAAAAGAAAAGTGTTTCTTGTGAGTCCAGCATGATTCAAAGCTTTTCCCAAATTCCTGTCTTCTGGATGGTGTGATGTGTGGTCTAGGTCTTACACAAACTTTATGCATGCAATGCACCAACGTACAATGAATTTTTTTTTCACCAAGTGTATCATTACACTTGTACATAATAAACTTTAAAACACATGTACAGTAAAATACTGAAAAAAATCATACGTCCAGTAAATTTATTTGACTAATACAGGATATAAATGAGCAATGCTGGGATTGAAGTGCATAACATTGTAAACTGTAAGGCAAAGCCTTAAGCACTGAGTCACCACAAGTAGTCCAAATAACCTGTACTGATTCAGTACAATATTTTAGTGGTGTTAATTCAGTATTACAAATGCTTGTTATTGTACTAAAAGGACTAGGTCTGGTGGCTCAGTTCTTAAGGACTTGAATTACATATCAGAAGGTGGTGTTGTCAAGTCCTAGAAGTAATGTTGTATATAACAGAACTTATTTTTGGACCACCGGCAATATCTGCATCCTGGAACAAGACTTTTCAGCACAGTTGTATCTTGCATTGAGGAACTATGCTGAATTTATCTAAAGTTAGATATTACAGTCTTTACTGTAAATGTGTTTTAAGTTTTACTATACATTTTACAGCAATTAACTGGCAGATCCGATTGACCTATTACTGTACTATAAATTTAGAGCCTTATTTATATATTTATTTATTTTAAACAATGTAGCTGTGAATACAGCAACCGGCCTTGACATTAAAACCTCTGACAGATGAAGTAAACAACACTGATTATCCCAATGTTCCCAAATCCCACCCTGGCAAAGGGTGGGATTTACTCACCAAATACTTTATTAAAGACACCTACAGTATATACCTACACGTACATATAATTATCTAATCAGTCAATTGTACGGCAACAGTTCAGTATATAAAAACCATCAGCACAAAACTCTGATCTTGATGATTTTGACTAAAGCGGTATAGAAGATGAGTAAGTGAGTGAGATGATCGTGGTGGCAGATGGATTTGTTTGAGTATTTCTGCAACTGCTGGTCTCCTTGGACTTTTATGCACATCAATCTCTGGAATTTTCTCAGAATGGTGCTAGAATAAAAAATAAAACATCCATTGAGTGGAAGTTCTGTGAATGGAAATCATCAAAGAATGGACAAAACATCCATTTGCAGTTGCAGTGTTTAACATTTATGTATGTATGTATGTACAGGTCATGTAGTCCCCTACTGAGTTCAGTTCCTGGAGCATGTTCGTAAGTCTGACAAAGTCTTATATGCCTTTGACACGAATGTACAATGTAAATCGTACCAATACACTTGACTAAATCTGTTTCTTTTCCAAACACTGCCATCATGAGGACAAAAACTCTAACCACGCCTGAGGAAATTAATCTCACAGTGAAATGTTGTCTCTTCGCCTTTAAATCATGAGAGGAATCCCACATGCCATTTTGTCTCAGAGCGAATTTCCCCATAAGAAATAATAGAAACTCAAATAAATCATTCCTCAACCCAAAAATATTTACATAAAATGATTAATAGAAAACATAAAGTAAAAATAAAACTAATTCACCTGCACTTTAGCTTTGGAAATAATTGTGCTGTGTGTAAGAGAGAGTAGAGTAGGTGGAAGAGGTGGTTTATTGTGTAGGACTTTGACACGCACACATGTAGGTGTAAGAGCCCTGAAGCATCTGTAAAAGATGCACGTACAAAACCTTCCTCAGCTTACATGTGTAATGACTGGTTTATTGGCATAACTTCATACAATGCAAATTAATAGCAGAACAAATGCCGCTATGTACACAGTTCTCTCATCAAATACAATAATCAAATGCAACAAAAACTGTATCTGTGTACTGTACAAGCTGTACTGAAATATTGCAGTGGAAAACATACATACTGTGCATAAAGTACATACAATGCTACAAACTCCAAAACCCAGTAATAATGTGAAAGATAGGATAAACAAACAAAAATCCACAAAAGATACTGCAATTCAGCTTGTTCCTACTATACTCGGACTCCTAGTTAATATGTTTATTATGTAAATAATAAACAGAACATATGATCCAGCAGGAAACTGTCTGTATTTCTGGATGCGCTAAGTATGAGATCATTAGGTGTTTCTCTTCTCCTGGATCTGTATTAAAGCTGGTAGTGCACATTGTCTCATCTGTCACACGCGCACACATGAATGTTGACTTTACAAGTGTGGTTTGCACACTGAAAGTGAAGCATGGGAGATGTTTACACACAATCCTGCAGCTTGACAGAGAGAGAGGGGAAAAAATGCGAGGGTAATCCCATTTTGTCCGCTTTTTTCCACTTTCTTGGACTGTGAACTCTGTTTGGTTGAGGATTTTCCGAAATTAGGATTATTCAACATCAGGACATTTTTACAGGACAGCTATTTTCTATCAATGTGCTTCCGGACTGATTCATTGAAACCGGTGAGGCCAACTCATTTCTCCCGCACCCCCATAAGCACACATATACAACATCCCAGACTTTGGACATTATATACATTCACTTACACATTAACAATATTGTATATAATTGTAAATATTAGTATCTGGTCCACTGCTGTGTCTATTTTTGATTCAATATACATAAGGTAGTTTCGTGACTTGTTCACAAATGTTCGTAGAACCGTCCGTTCATATCTGCAGAAATTCAGAGACTCCCTGTACTGTATGTACAGTATGTATACTGCCAGTCAAAAGTTTGAAAAACAAAAACCTTCTCCTTCTGTGTTTTTTCTTTATTTTTATTACTTTCAACATTGCACATTAATTACGATGTTAATTACAGTACAACTATGAAGGAACGTGTGGAATTATGTGTGTGTCTGTTTCGGCTGCTCCCATCTAAGAGTCACCACAGCGGACCATCTGATCCGCACAACAACTTTGGCAACGGTTTTATGCTGAGTTCCCTTCCTGACTCAACCCTCTTATTTTATCTGGGCTTCGAACCAGTGGTTGGCTTTTGGTCATTGGCTGGGAATCAAACCTGGGTTTTCCGAATGGTAGGTGAGAAACCTACCAATGAGCCGCCAATGCCCTATGTATGTAACTATGTAGTAAACAAAAGGTGTTAAACAACCCAGAATAGGTATTATATTTTAGATTGTCCAAAATAGCTACATTTAGCTTCAATGACGGCTTGGCAAATTCATGGCATACTCTCATCTGATTCTTTAGGTAGTCACCTGGAATGGTTTTTCAATTTACAGGTGTCTTGTCAAGAGTTAATTTGTGACATTACTTGCCTTCTTAATGTGCTTTACACCATCACTTGTGTTGTTCAGGTGAAGGGTGCGTCAGTAGTCCTATTAGTGCTACTTTAACTACAACAAATACTCATAAAAAAAAAAAAACACTCAATTAATGAAGGTCAGTCAACCAGAACAATCTCAAGAACTTTGCATGTATGCCAAAAATGTATTCACCAAAACCATTTAATGCTATGATGAAACTCTCATGAGGACTGTCCAAGGAAAGGAAGTCCAAGAGCTCCCTCTGCTGTGGATGATAAGTTTATTAGAATGTCCAGCCTCAGAAAATGCTAATTTATAGCACCTCAGGTTAGGTAAATGCTTTTTGGAGTTCATAGTTCAACAAAGAATGGACATTATATCAGTGAAACACTGATATTCACTGAAAGTCTCTTGTGCTGGTGAGTAAAAATGTGAGATTTTTGGTTCTAACCACCATGTCTTTGTTAGATATAGTCAGGGTGAACAGACAGTTCCTGAGTGTGTGGTTGATTACATAAATCTATGTGTGTTCTGTCATTATTTCAAAGTCTTCTGTGTTAATATACAATGAATGTTGAAAAAACAAATTAAGAAAAACATTTTAATTAGAAAGTGTGTCCAAAATTTTTACTGGTATTGAATGTGTGTATGCATTAGCTAATAAGGTCAATATAGTCAGTCTTTTTGGCATTAGCTTTAATATGTGAACACCTTACAGTATTTGTCGTCTCTGTACATGATCATAAATGATTTGTTCCTCCATTCCTGTTTGCCTTTAATCCAGACAGATCTCAGCAGCTGGGAGTGGAGCACTAGGGACAAGAATATATAAACAATGTATTTACTAAACAACCTAAAAGACAAATGGGTTTCACAGACAAACCATCAGCATTGTGCAGGGTGATAGGAGGTTCACCACAAAGGAAAGGGGGAAATTGTTTTTGCAATGATATATTACTCATTGTTCATTTAATATTTATATTTTCATTAGCTCATGTGTACAGTCCTATACAATTTGTAAACAATCATCAAAGAAATGTTTTAATTTTAATGTCAACTGATTACATTTTATTGCCACATACATTTTTTGAGTCTATACCTGACCAACTGAAGCAACCCCACATCATAACACTGCCTCCAGAGGTTTGTACAATGGCCACTATGCATGATGGGTACATCGCTTCATGCGCTTCCCTTGTCTACACTTGCACCCATCACTTTTTTGAGCTCAAACTGAACTCATTAGACCACATGACCTTTTTCATTGCTTCAAAGTCCAAACTTTATGCTCCCTAGCAAATTGAAGCCTTTTTTCTGATTAGAGTCACTAACAAGTGTTTTTCTTATACACTTCAACATTCAACACTGCTTTTCAGTCTTAGATTCTTAGATTTTAATTCTTAGAATCTTGATTGAGTGGACATGGAAATAGTCTGACCTTAAGTATTACTGTATGTGGTTTTACTATAGATTTTTACTATGCACAATTTTACTAAGTGTTTAAGTTTGGAGCCCTGTAAGTCACCTAGAGGAGGAAAAAAAAACAATCTGTGGCAACAGTTTAATAATCTGTTCCCACGATTTCATTCTTATGAAATCACAGTATGCTACCTCAAAGCTGCTACAATTGATATCTAGAGAACCATTGTAAGCATGCAGTTAAGAGAGTTTGATGTATTTCACTTCATAATCCACAATAAAACAATATATAATAAGATTCATTAACAGCCGGGAGCTTCCTGTTCTTCTAACAGGAGTCTGTGTGCAAACCTGTGGGAACGGATTGCGAAATCGTGGACCCAGAATTATGTATTAGTGGGTACGGATTACAAAATCTGACCACACGGATAATTAAACTGAGGGAACAGTTTATTAAACTGAGGGCACGAATTACAAAACTGTTGCCACAAATTTTATTTATTTTTTTTCTCCTCTAGGTGACTTCCGGGGCTCCGTATTTAAGTGATCATTCATGAGTTGTTGTTGTTTTCCGACAAAATTTTTTCACAAAGTTGCTGGTTCAGCAATATTCAGGTCAAGGTTTTGATAATGTGTTAGAGTTATTAACCCAGTTACTTCAAAATAGTTTTCTTTGCTTGGTGCAGCCCAGTAGTTTGACCCTTTTGAAATGATGACTTATTTTGACTAGATTTCCTTCTTGCATGGGACTTTAAATGTATTCATTTGTTCTACTGTAACAGTATGATTCCTACTGTCTTGACCATTGTATTTATTAGTTATTATTTGTTTCTTTTTGAAAAAAAAAAAGAGCAAGTAAAGGTGGTTGGTCCAGAAGCTCCTCTTGATGCTATAGCTGGTGAAAATCTGGTCCTTCCCTGTTTCATCAAACCCAACACCAGTGCTGTGGACATGACAGTGGAGTGGCTGAGGCTAGAGGAAATACCCTTATTAGTGCATCTCTATAGGGATCATGCAGACAGATATGAAAAGCAGACTCCATCATACAGAGGAAGAACATCACTCTTCAAAGAAGAGCTACAGAAAGGCAATGCTTCACTCAAACTCTCACCTGTCCGAGTCTCTGATGAAGGAAAATATAAGTGTCTCATTGAGGACAAATCCTGGTATGATGACATCACTATTCACATCAGGGTTGAAGGTAAGAAACATTTATGCATTGAAGCTTTAAACAATTAACTTCACAGCAAATCTTCTTTCCTCATAATATCAGTGGTTTTTGCATACATAATCTCTATTTTCCATTGTATTTTTTGCTTGTTTGGGTTTTAGAATGGTAGTTAGCTCAATCACTAAATCAAAGGTTTCAAGCCGTAGTCCTGCAAAACACCCTATCCTACTGAGGGTTTTCCTCATCTAACAATTTTAATTAAACTCAGGAAATGTTGCAAATTAGCTTAATAGTCAGGAGGATTGAAAGGAAAATTAAATCCTAAAACATGCAGGACAGAGTTCTCCAATACCAGGGTTGAGAGCATATAGACTAGTAAAGTATGTTTCCAGCAAAAAATACATACTTACACTAGTTCAGTAGGTCCATTAGGTCACCAACTAGAAGTGCCATCAGTCAAACCCTGTTGGGAAGGATTTAACTTGGCCATGTTTTTTTTTTTTTTTGTTGGTGTGTGTGTGTGGGGGGGGGGGGATTGAACCCAGATTGGGTAGAGTATTTAAGGTTGTTCTGTGAGAGATGAAAATATATTTTATTATATACAGTGTATTTAATAATTTTAGAGAAAAAGGAGAGAAGTGATACCAGTTGATAATTACTGACATTTGTTGGATCCAGGCAGGGTTTCTTGAGCATAGGAGTAACCCTTGCCTTCTTACATGCAACAGGAACATTATCTGAAGAAGCTTCCAGGTTTTGCATGTAGAAGGCAGTTTTATCAGAAGTCACTTACAGTAACATGAGAATTTAGATAGAACACAGTAACAGAGCAGATCTGCATCAAGATGAGAGAACCTTTCGATTACTTCACAGTACATTGGATAGCCAAAGAGCAGGTCAATAAATCTTCCTTGTTTTAGATGACAGAGCACCTAGAAGAGAGGGGAGAGAAAGGGAGCAGGAAAGAGGGGAGAGAAAAGTAGTTTTGCTATCTCTAATGGTATAAGGATTCAGGGGCTGGGAGGGATAATAGACCACAGGAAGACACAGACAAAGGGGGTTTCTATGGGTAGAAAAGTGATTTTTGATTGTTGGTTTTAGGCAGGATAGGAAGGGTTAAAGTGAAGAATACCATGTAATGATCAGAATTGTGAAGTGGAATCTGTAGCTGGAGAGGGGCAGCAGAAAACCAGGTCCTGGGATTTCCCACTGTTGTGTGTGGGCAGCTGCGCAAACGCAGGTATTTTGTGATACACTCTTCTTTTTCTTTATTTAGTTTTCTTTCTTAATTTTAAGTCTTTCCAGCAGGAAATCAGACAAAAAAAAAACTGAAATCAAAGATACAGGAAAACAAACAACCACCAAACGTGACCTCCTCAGACTGGGTCTGCAGGCGGGCATAAAACAAACACAGGAGATTAGTCGTAGAATACAACAGAGGTCACGAGAGTTTCACCCTGAACGTGGCTGGCGTCTCAGCATTGACCTTGACCTAAGTGAGCCTGTCCCAACAGGCTTCACCCCGACCCTGCAGACTCTGCTCAGTCCTGAGGAGGAGACACAGTGTGTTTAGGAGACACATAGACAAATGTGATGACAACAGTGAACGGACAAAACACTGCGGGTTTGGCTGGTTTAAGTAGAGACACACAGGGGAGAGACACAGGTGAAAGCGATCTGTGATTGGGAAACATACCAACGTAGACACACTAGGGGGAGACAAAGCGGCGGCTCAGTAGTCTGGAGACCCAGATCTTATTCCCCAGGACTACCACACACTACTACGGGTGTGACAGCAGCTGTTAAATGTTAGTGAGAAGGAACTACAAAAAGGGAGAAGGAAAGAGAATTGGAGCTTGTCAGAGGGGATGTTAGAGTGACCAAAAACGGTGAGAAGAGTGTTAACAAAAGGAAAAAGATTGGGAAGTCTGTCCACATAAGGTAATTTTAAAAAAATTTTAAACTCTGTTATTACTATAATTTTACACATTGCATTTTGCACTTTGTTCAGCACATAGATTCTACCTGGTAGTTGTTAGGTGCTATATTCTGTAAATAAAAGTTTAATTTAGAGGGTAGTAGATAACAAGTATATGGAGGTTGATGGGGGAGATTTTCTTAACATCATTCAAAAGATTACGTGTTGAGACGAGACAGGGGGAGAGATATATAATATCAGGGGGAGGACATAATATAATAAACTATACACGCGCGCGTGAAAGGACGACTTTCACACGCACACACATACAAACATAAAATAAAATACACACGTGGTCACAGTGTAATAGTAAACAGTACACTCGTGCACGGATGTTGATTATATCAGTAAGAAACGAGCACTAAGACCCAGCAGGGGAGACGATTACCCACAATTCCGCAGCGCGCGCAAAAGAAAAAACATTGGCTCAGTTGTGGTCACGTGACGCTCGGCGTCAGAACAAGAAGCGTGATACATGATACTTTATATTCATAAACAGAGACTTGTTCGTTTTTCAAGTCAAAGTTTATTAAAAAGTTTTGCTCGTCTTGAGGAACACTCGTTAACTGCTTTACTCGCAATCTGAGGTTTCACTGTATTCATATTAGCCCATGGATTAGCCTACAGGCCAAATTCAGAGTGATTTGCTCTTTTACATTTTGTTATATTTGTTGTCTATATTTATTTCTAAGTGAATTTGTGAATAAAATAGATATTTTTCATTGGTAGCTCTTGATTCTCAGTAACTTATATTAGTATGGTCAAAAACAAAAGAGACTCAAAATACTATACGTGTCCTGGCAGATTCTGAACTTTGGGTTTCAGTGAATCTGTCGGACTCATAACACGGAGTGAAACATCCGGATCTGAAGGACTCTGTGTGTGAGAATCAGTCCAAGGAGTCCAGGGAGTCGGTGGATTCTAGGTATCCAATGAGCGCCATCTAGTGGAATGTTATAGGAAAACGCAGTCAGAATTCCTACTGACTCAAGTGACTCGTGAGATGTGGATCCGTTCAGGTGATTCAGAAGGATTCGAATCCGTTAATGTATCTGGGTTTCTCATCTCTAGTTCACTCTCCTCCAGTGGGTCCAAAAGGCCAGCCGTTACTACATATATAGTTAGGGCTGGACGATAGGGCAAAAATTTATATCACAATAAATTTCTTAATTTTGGTCAATACGATATAATTCCGAGATTGATATGGACAATATTAAAAAGCCTCAGGAAAAAACTGCAGAGGACACACAATGGATGTCTGCAAACTGAATTTGCAAAGTCTATTATACCTCCAGGCTCCTCCTATTAAAATTATATAATTTTTTAAAAATAAGAACAGTACAAAAAAAATAAGGTTTACTTTTTATTTGTATTTAGCCTTTACAAACAAGACATGTGAAATAAACTATCAAATAAATAAAACACTCAGACTCAGCTTATTAACAATTATATATTTCTATTTAAACTAGAACAGGCTGATTATTCATACAAAATATGAAGTAAAAATAAAATAAATTAACCAGCACTTTAACTTAAAAAAAAAATAATAAATCCAGACAGATAAGTGTTTCCGTTTGTGCATGCAGGACTTGCTTGTACAGCACTTGTGTGTGTGTAGACACACACACACTCTTGCCTTTACAGCCCTCCCACCCCCAACTCCTTTCGGGTTCGCACACACATAGAAACACACATTCTCTGCCTTACACACAAACTCCGCTTTGTCGCAAAACAGGAGAGGAGAGGAAAAATGGATCTTTACCCTTTACGAGACTTGCTTTTGCTTTATACGCGCGCTGTACAAACACGCTAACAAACACAAAATTAAATATGTTTCACACACACACGTGGTCGCAGTGTTATAGTAAACAGAACACGCGTGCACGGATGTTGATTATACCAGTAAGAGACGAGCACTAAGACCCAGCAGGGGAGACGATTACCTACAATTCCGCAGCACAAGAGAGAGAAAAACCGTTGGCTCATATATTCAAATGTACATCGAAATATCGGAAATGTGTTTAAACATCGTATCACCGTTATTGAAAAAAATTCTATTGAGATATATATTGATATAGAATTATTGTCCAGCCCTATATCTAGTTATGAAAAAAAAAAGATATTAATAAGCCTATATACCACCAGAGTGAGTAAAACACTATTTCTGAAATTCTAATGATGAGTTAAAGCTATGTATTGCTTCATATTCAAAAGGTTTGATATTTTCAGTACTTTTATTTCGTCATTCTCAGGAGTAACTGTGTTTAAATTAACCGGGTATCTAATCAATTTGCTTTTCATACAGATAGGTTAACCGATATAACACTAGTAGATGATCATTAGCGACTCTGAAGCCAAATTAACACAGACAATTTTATATCCCTTAACTTACGAGTACTGAAGCGCTGCTACTCCTTAACTGTTAATTAACTGGGTTTTTCTCGAAGTTTCGTTAGTTGAGCGATTGCGCGGCTAAGCTCACCTCAGTGTGTGTTTATTCGCTAACAAGTTAATATAGGCAGCCTTTCTGGAATTAATTTCAATACACGAGTGCATATTGTTTAGGTCTATATGTGACCTTAAAAGCTTAATATGATATTAGTATATATAAAACTTTCTTTTTTTCATGATTATAGCTCAGGGAAGCCACCCAGTGATCACGATGGAAAGTTATGATAACTCAGGAGGGGTTAATCTAGTGTGTGAGTCCATAGGCTGGAACCCTGAACCTGAGGTTCTGTGGCTGAACAGAGACGGGACCTCTCTGCCTGCTGAAGAGACACAGATACACAGAGAGACTGAGGGCTTCAGTGTGAAACGCAGCATCACTGTTCATGATTATAGTGACTCCAACAGATTTTACTGCAGACTTCTACAGAAACATCACATGATGGAAGCCGAGGTCATCATTAATAGTAAGCAAAATCATTAATATGTAAAAAAAAAAAAAAAAAAAAAATTAAATAATAAGAATAATTAAAAACTTTTAGATTTATATTGTAACATTCTACTGTTGTCATTACATGTGAGGCGATTAAAGATGAAACATGAACATGATAAAGATAATATTTTTGTATTATAGTTCTGTCTTGCATTTATGAAATATTTCTGCCCGGGTTCATAGAAATATCTGTAACCGGCTTGGTTTCATTTCAGGTAAAGTTTTTGAGGCTTGGAAGTGGGACGTCGGCATTTCAGTGTCAGCATGTCTTATTACTCTCGGAGCAATAATAACTGCAGTTATCTGTTACAAGAAAGGTAATCTTAAAATTCTTTTATAACATCCCTAGCACATTCAAACACACTCACTTTAAGTCAGGAAGAGTTTTAAAAACACTTGTATCTGGTGTGGCCATGCTTTTTGTGAAGCGGAAGATTTAATTCAGCCCTGTTTTAAAATCACAGTTTATTTATCTATTATGTAACATTAACACAATCCTTTTCTTAAAGTAAAAAAAAAGATATTTAATAAATGAAAAGTTTGAGAGGGTATCACATTTTTGTCTGCACATCAGGACATTATTAAACATGATTTAGCTTTAAAGTTCACAGCTCTTTTCATTAGAAAACCCTAGAGTAGTTACAGTATACATTAAAGTTTTTAATTAAAAAAATATTTGCAATGTGGCTTAATTCTGCAACATTATGCAAATCAGCATATTGATACTTGCACCTCAATCAATGTAATAAAATTTTATTTTGTATTACTTCTCTAACAATGGACATTGTGAAGCTTCAGACAAAAAAAAAATCTGTATATAAATTAAAAAGGTAAAATTTATAAATATATGACTTTATCAGTCTCCCAAGCCGTGGATGCTGAAGGCGATGGTGGCATGGAAAACTATCAGAGAGGACATGAAGAAAAAACTTTGAGAGTAATAAAAGACTTAAAAGGGTATCCACATTAATCTCGGTATGTAGTGTATAGTGTGATGATAAAAAAAAAATCTTCTATATCTGTATGATATGAGATCAAATGTGCAAATGTATAATAATGTGTTCATATAAATCCACTAATAAAGAATTAGGTACAAAATGGTTCATGACAATTTCAGTTTTAAAACTTTTAGTGACATTAAAACATACCATAAAACTATAAGTGGTGGATTAAGGTGGTTATGTGCCCCTAGGCTACAACTTGTGTGGGGCCACAAGTAACTTAGTGCCTTGCGCAATAGCATGTTACAAATATTACACAGCTCCAATGTCTAGGCACATTCAGGGCACATTAGCTTAAACATACATTAAGACAACCTTTACCACAGGGCTACAGGAAAAAAGGAATTCACGGTCCATCTTCTAGACAGTTATCAGCTTTTAACTTTCGAAAACAAGAGGTGCAACAACAGTACAGTACACACCACCCTATCAGGCAAAATAATAGAATTCTAAAGAAACACAAATAGAACTGCACTGTATAAAAAAGCCCACCTGATCGTAAAAAAATATAGTAACAAGTTGCACAGCGTTAATGTGTGTGTGCGCGTGTGTGCGCGTGTGTGTGAAACTCAAATAAGAGAGTAGGAAGTGCTCTTACTTTAGCTTCACACACACACACAAACACACACACAGTGCCTGCGTAAATGGAAACACTTATCTGTCTGGATTTATTTTTACTTTTTTTAAAGGTAAAGTGCAGGTTAATTTATTTTATTTTTACTTCATATTTTGTATTCATTATTATGTTTTTTTTTTGGGGGGGGGGCTGTGGAACCAATAATTTTAGTTTCCATTATTTCTTATGGTAAAATCTGCTTTGATTTTACGAGTGTTTTGAAATAGAAGCCCGCTTCTGGGAGGAATTGTGCTTGTAATCCAAGGTTCCAATGTATTTAAGTCAGCTCAAGTAGTTTTGTTTGTGGGCTCAATTAATTATATTTCTCTAGGGTTGACTTAACCTAACTTTTCATCTACTCAAAAAGATGAGCTGTCTCCCATTGATGTACTGTAGTTTGTTAAAGTGATTGTTTTTCTATAAAAACAGGTTGGTCTAACAATACTCCGACAATTAAAACACACAAACATTACTTAAAAAACTTTATTCTTCCAAAACTAGTCAAGGTTAAAACAGTGATCTGCATAAAACATCTATTTTGCTTAAAGGTCAATAAAATACCTGGAGACCACCACATGCTTATCAGTATTTTACTAATAATTTTTTTTACATTACAAAATAGCCATTTTTAAAAAGCTGGCAAAGATTTCACTTTTGAAGACTATGTGTCAGACACAAAAAAATGAGTCTCTATGGGAACAAGAGTGTCTCTCCAAGTCCAATAATAATCATTAGGATGGCTTCATAGGTGTACATCTAGTCCTTTTGGAATTCAATGTTCAGAGCATGCGACGGAGGGTGGGGGGGTTGTGCGCGCGTTCAGAGCATGCGACTTGGAGTTGGGTCTGGAGTTCAGATCATTAGACCGGGGGGGGCTTGCGCGTGGCCCAAAAATGTGCGTCGGCCCACCGGGCATTGCCCGGTATGCCCTATGGTCAGTCCAGGCCTGATTACAAGTAAATGCTATAAATAAATATTTTCTGATTTGTAAAGATATTACTGATTGAGTTTGAGTGTTAAAAAAAATTGCGACTCATAGATATGACATCACTGTGCAGCGACTGACTCACTAGTTATTGCTACAGCGCACAACTGCACGTGAAAACCGCAACTGGCGAGATGGATAAATTTGTTATTCGCAAATCTAAAAATGTTAAGGAAATTGTTTGTCTGAGTCATCGGAACCATGTACATCGACCAAGCAAAAGAGCAAGACCCCGTCAGACCAAAGTAGGAAACGTCGGAAATATGAGGAAGAATTCATAAAGTGCAGTCAGTATCAGTATTCAGTAAGTTGCGGTAGCAACCGAATACACGAGTTGTCCTGTGCAGCAATGGATGTACTGCTTCAAATTGGATCTACATATTTGTGTGAGCAGTCTTTTTCCACTGTTACATATAAAAAATAAATACAGCTCATGTCATGATGTGGAAGATGATATGCAGGTAGCTGTATCCACCATCAGGCCATGTTACGTGCAGAGGTGTAGTGCACGTATGTGTGTGTGTAGTGCGGGTATGTGCGCATGCGCGATCTCTTCCTCCTTTCTCTCTCTCCCGCTCTCCTTTTTACAGGAAGCCCCGCCCCGATGGAACATGCCGTGACGTGCGCCGCGATTGGCTGACAGTGGATCTGCGCGGCTTCTTAAGCTGGCGAGTGGAAGCAGGAAGTGCGCGACTTATGCCTTGTGTGTGACTTCCGTGCTCTGTTGATTGGTGAATTGTTGGACTGTGATTGTTGGATTGTGTGATTGTGTGTTGAAGTGTTGCTGTGTGACTGTGTATTTCTTTGTTATTTTGTATTTGTTTTGAGATTGTGTGTGTGTGTGTTTTTGTTTGTTTGGTGGGAGAGAGAGCCTGTGTGTCGCGCCTTGCCTCTCTCCTTCCTGTTTGTTGTTTTGGGTTTTCTTTTTGTTTGTTTGTGTTAGCGTGGATGGAAGTGTTCCTCCCGCTATTGTATATAGTTTTCTGTATTGTAAATATTGTGTATACAGTATATATTGTTTTGTTCTTTTTTTTGTTTGTATATAGTTACAAGGAAGCAGTAGGGGTTGAGCGCCATTTTTGTTGTCCCCCGTTTTCTCCTGTTTTGTGTTGGATAGTTAGGAAGTTAGTTTAGTTTCTGTATTTTGATTTCTATTTCTTTTCTTTGGTAGTTTAGTTAGCTTGAGGGTGGAGATAGAGGGGGGGTTTTGGTTTATTGTTTTGGCTTGGCTCAATCCTGAAGCCCAGAGCTTCTTGTATGTGTATGTGCGTGTGTGTTAAAATAAAAACCACGCACAAAATCTTGGTTGCAAGAATATTTATTTATAATAAATTTATTATTTTCTTTGTTGCGTCCCTTGACCCTAGACCGGGGGTCGTAACAAGTGGGGGCTCGTCCGTTGCCAGTCACTGGCTAAAAAGTGGGGACACGTCCGTTGCCATTAACTGGTTAGCAAGTGGGGGCTCGTCCATTGCCAGTCACTGGCTAAAAAGTGGTGGCTTGTCTATTGTGGAAGATATTCGCCCTTTTTGTTTGTTTGGCTGCCTTCTTAGGTTGGACAGTAGTGATAGAACAATGGCGTTTGACCTAATTGCCTTTACACTGGCTCCTACCATGGAACAGTTTGACCAGTGTCGTAAGGACGATTTGTTCAGCATTGCTGACTTTTTTGAAGTTGACGTGCCAAGAAAAGGTCTTAAAAGAGAAGTTAAAAAAATATTGCTTGACAAATTAATTGAACAGCAGATTTTGCCTGGAGAGCCTGGAGAGTGTGCTGAGGACAAGGACGCTTCAACGCCGACGGAGGTCGACGGTAGGCCATTACCTGCGCCGCAGTCACCTTCCACGCCCCCCAAGCATAAGGTAACCACACCACCAATTGGGGAATCAGAACAACTTTTGGTTCTAAAAACGAGGGAGGTGGAGCTGGAAATTAAACGTGAGGAAACGGAAGCTCAAAGGTTACGGTTGCGGGAGCTGGAGCTTGAGATGGAGAGGGAGCATTTTCGGCGAGATTTCAGCCGGCTACACCGGGCTGAGATCGCGCCGGAGAGTTCACCTGCCTTTCCATCATTCGCACAGCTACCTGCAACGGCTGCGCCGGGCTCTTCTTCTCCAGTTTCTGCCCCAGTGACTACCTCCCCACCCCATTTTGACGTAAGCAAGCATATTGTTTTAGTGCCTCCTTTTAGAGAGACCGAGGTGGATAGCTATATCATAGCTTTTGAACGTGTGGCAGCTACGTTACAGTGGCCGAGAGCAATGTGGGCTCTCTTGTTACAGTGTAAATTGACTGGTAAAGCGCAGGATGTGTGCTCTGCGTTGCCTGTTGAACAAAGCCTGGATTACGACACGGTCAAACAAACTGTTCTGCGTGCGTATGAATTAGTTCCAGAGGCTTATAGACAGAAATTTAGGTCCCATAAAAAGACAGACAGACAAACATTTGTGGAGTTTGCCCGTGAAAAGCAAACACTGTTTGAAAAGTGGTGTGCTGCAACTAAAGCTACCACGTTTGAAGCTCTTAAAGAGTTAATTCTGTTGGAGGACTTTAAGGATGGTGTCTTTGAAAATGTTGTATTGCACTTAAATGAGCAAAAAGTCACGTCATTATCAGCAGCTGCTGTATTGGCTGATGAATTTGAGTTGACGCACCGTACTGTATTTTCTCCTACTGTGAGAACGGATAAATTCGCTGTCCGTGGGGTTGAAGGGCAGGTGAAACCTTCAGCAAGCAGTGTGAAACCTGCAAGAGGGGGTACGTTTAGAACTTCTCAGTATCGCTCAGGGGGAGGTAGAGTATGTTTTTACTGTTTGAGTGCTGACCATCTGATTTCAGACTGTGATGCCTGGAAGAAAAAAAATACAGCTGTAAAGTCAAAATCTGTGGGGTTTGTTGAAAGGCAATTAAAACATGTCTTACCTGAACAAACAGTTGAAGTTTATAAGCCTTTCATGTTACAAGGGTCAGTGGCAGACAGCCCTGAAGGTGTTCGCAGACCAGTGTCCATTCTGCGAGATACAGGTGCAGCACAGACTCTGATGTTAGCTGGTACACTTTTGCTGTCTCAGAAAACCTACACAGGCACCGATGTGATTTTACAAATGAAGCTTTTGTGCTGCCAAAAATAAGTACACCCTTCCCATTGAAAGGTACGCCAAAATTATTTAGATGTATAGTAAATGTAGTCAAAATACTGTGAACAGCTTGTTATGTTTATTGCTTGTTTTTGATAGTGGGGGTCGCGAGATCTTATTGATCTTCAATTAGGGGTCGCGGGCTTGAAAGTTTGGGAACCACTGTTTTAGGGTATGTCTCTACCAGCTTTGCACATCTAGAGACTGAAATCCTTGCCCATTCTTCTTTGCAAAACAGCTCCAGCTCAGTCAGATTAGATGGACAGTATTTGTGAACAGCAGTTTTCAGATCTTGCCACAGATTCTTGATTGGATTTAGATCTGGACTTTGACTGGGCCATTCTAACACATGGATAAGTTTTGTTTTAAACCATTCCATTGTTGTCCTGGCTTTATGTTTAGGGTCGTTGTCCTGCTGGAACCATGCAACCATGGGGGGACGCAATCCAGTGTCTTCTTGTGCCAGTCCCAAGTCTGGATAAATGCAGAGGATTGTGTCAGGAAGGGCATCCGACGTAAAACATTTGCCAAATCAATGATGCGAATCAGAAATATGTAGCACGGCCACATAAAGGGGCGGTTAAACTGCAGGGGAAAAAGGAAGGAGCTAATGTTGCTCACCTGCATAAACAAACTGACCCCTTTCGGTTATTTTCGTCCCCCTGGCAACGGTGCCTTGGTTCCGGGGTTAAGCTCTCGCGCGCATGCGCAGCTGTGCCGCGAGGGAACCCTGATGACCTATCAGGTCACGTGTGCCGGTATAAAGCCGGAACCGGCACGACAGTCAACACGGAGAGATGAAGCAAGCAGCGCTGTGTTTGGAGAGAGAGAGAGAGAGCGAGCTAGTTAGCTATTGGATTATTCTTTTCCTGGACGGCAACTATACCCCTCTCATTCCGTTTCTCGAGCTCCCGGACTTACCATCTTTTACCGGTGAGATCGAGCCATCTCCCCATTTCATCATTCCTTACATTTACAATAACACGGACTTGGACATTCATACATACGCACACACACACTCGCACACACTACTGACACTGTATATATTTGTTTATATTTTGTATATATTGTTTTTTCATTGCACTTCATTTGTTTGTTTGTCTTTTGTAAATAATACACTTGGGTTTGGTTTTGGAATCTGTTGTTGTGTCCGTCTTTCCTTGCTCCGCGAAGGTTGCGCAATACCGGAAGTAAGTGTGATTAACCCGTTTTTAGATCTTAGACCCCGATTTAGTGTAATTAGCTCAAATAATAATTCTGAGCGTTACAAATATAATTTCCATACCGGATCGGTCGCGGCCCGGGTTAACAACGACTGCCACTGGTGCTGTTGACTTACAGGGTGCCGGTGGAAATTAGGCTACTGTTGGTCGAAGAAGGAGAGGAGGATGGCGTGTTCGAAAGCAGAGAGAGAAGATGAAAGGCAAGAGTTTAGGAGTGAAAGTAGGGACCTTGAATGTTGGGACCATGACAGGGAAGGGAAGAGAGTTGATATGATGCAGAGAAGGAAGGTGGATATACTGTGTGTCCAGGAGACCAGGTGGAAAGGTAGCAAAGCTAGAAGCTTAGGATCAGGGTTCAAATTGTTTTACCATGGTGTGGATAGGAAAAGAAATGGAGTAGGAGTTATCCTGAAAGAGGAGTTTGTAAGGAATGTCCTAGAGGTGAAGAGAGTATCAGACAGGTTGATGAGTCTAAAGCTGGATATTGAAGGGATAATGTTCAATGTTGTTAGTGGTTATGCTCCACAGGTAGGATCTGTGTTAGAAGAGAAGGAGACATTCTGGAGTGAGTTAGATGAAGTGATGCAGAGCATCCCCAGAGGTGAGAGAGTGGTGATTGGTGCAGACTTCAATGGACATGTTGGGGAAGGGAACAGAGGGGATGAAAATGTGATAGGCAGGTTTGGTCTTCAGGACAGGAATGTAGAAGGACAGATGGTGGTGGACTTTGCAAAGAGGATGGAAATGGCAGTAGTAAATACTTTCTTCCAGAAGAGGCAGGAACATAGGGTGACATATAAGAGCGGAGGCAGAAGCACTCAGGTGGACTACATCTTGTGTCGACGTTGTAATCTGAAAGAGATCAGTGACTGCAAGGTGTTGGTAGGGGAGAGTGTAGCCAGACAACACAGAATGGTGGTGTGTAAAATAACCCTGGTGGTGAGGAAGGTGAAGAGGACAAAGGCAGAGCAGAGGACAAAGTGGTGGAAGCTGAGAAAGGAAGAATGTTGTGTAGTCTTTAGGGAGGAGTTGAGACAAGCTATGGGTGGTCAGGAGGTGCTTTCAGTTGACTGGACAACTACAGCCAATGTGATCAGGGAGACAGGTAAGAGGGTACTTCGTGTATCATCAGGTTAGGGAAAAGGGGACAAGGAAACTTGGTGGTGGAATGAGGAAGTCCAGGAGTGTATACAGGGAAAGGGGCTAGCTAAGAAGAAGTGGGACACTGAGAGGACTGAAGAGAGTAGACAGGAGTACAGGGAGATGCACCATAAGGTGAAGGTAGAAGTGGCAAAGGCCAAACAAAGAGCATATGAGGACTTGTATGCTAGGCTGGACAGTAAGGAGGGAGAGGTGGATCTGTACAGGTTGGCGAGGCAAAGAGATAGAGATGGGAAGGATGTGCTGCAGGTTAGAGTGATTAAAGATAGAGATGGAAATGGACTGACAGGTGCCAGGAGGGTGATGGGAAGATGGAAGGAGTACTTTGAGGAGTTGATGAATGAGGAAAACGAAAGAGAACAAAGAGTAGAAGAGGTGACTGTTGTGGAGCAGGAAGTAGCAAATATTAGTAAAAGTGAGGTGAGAAGGGCGTTGAAGAGGATGAAGAGTGGAAAGACTGTTGGTCCTGATGACATACCTGTGGAGGTATGGAAGTGCTTAGGAGAGATGGCAGTAGAGTTTCTGACTAGTTTGTTTAACGAGATCTTGGAGAGTGAGAGGATTCCAGAGGAATGGAGGAGAAGTGTATTGGTGCCGATTTTTAAGAACAAGGGAGATGTGCAGAGCTGTGGCAATTACAGAGGTATAAAGCTAATGAGCCATACAATGAAACTGTGGGAAAGAGTAGTGGAAGCTAGGTTAAGGGCAGAGGTGAGAATTTGTGAGCAGCAATATGGTTTTATGCCTAGAAAGAGTACATCAGATGCAGTATTTGGTTTGAGGATGCTGGTGGAGAAGTACAGAGAAGGTAATAAAGAGTTGCATTGTGTCTTTGTAGATTTAGAGAAAGCGTACGACAGGGTGCCGAGAGAGGAGCTGTGGTGTTGTATGAGGAAGTCTGGAGTGGCAGAGAAGTATGTTAGAGTGGTGCAGGACATGTACGTATGAGAGCTGTAAGACAGTGGTAAGATGTGCTGTAGGTGTGACAGAAGAGTTCAAGGTGGATGTGGGTCTGCATCAAGGATCGGCTCTAATCACCTTTTTGTTTGCTCTAGTGATGGACAGGATGACAGATGAAGTTAGACAGAAGTCTCCATGGACTATGATGAAAATTTGGAGAGGTGGAGGTACGCTCTGGAAAGCAGAGGAATGAAGGTTAGCCGCAGCAAGACGGAATACATGTGTGTGAATGAGAGGGACCCAAGAGGAACAGTGAGGCTACAGGGAGCAGAGGTAAAGAAGGTGCAGGATTTTAAGTACTTAGGGTCAACGGTCGAGAGCAATGGAGAGTGTTCAAAGGAGGTGAAGAGACGAGTACAGGCAGGTTGGAATGGGTGGAGAAAAGTGTCAGGTGTGTTGTGCGATAAAAGATTTTCAGCGAGAATGAAAGGAAAGGTGTACAGGACAGTGGTGAGACCAGCAATGCTCTACGGCTTAGAGACAGTGGCACTGAAGAAAAGACAGGAGGCAGAGCTAGAGGTAGCAGAGCTGAAGATGTTGAGGTTCTCTTTGGGAGTGACAAGGATGGATAGGATCAAGAATGAGTTCATCAGAGGGACAACCCATGTTAGATGTTTTGGAGATAAAGTCAGAGAGGCCAGATTGAGGTGGCTTGGACATGTTCAGAGGAGAGAGTGTGAATATATCGGTAGAAGGATGCTGAGGTTGGAACTGCCAGGCAGGAGGTCTAGAGGAAGACCAAAGAGGAGATTTATGGATGCAGTGAGAGAGGACATGAAGTTAGTTGGTGTGAGAGAAGAGGATGCAGAGGATAGGGTTAGATGGAGACAGATGATTCGCTGTGGCGACCCCTGAAAGTGAACAGCCGAAAGACAAAGAAGAAGTCCTGCTGGAAGGTGAACCTTCGCCCCAGTCTCAAGTCTTTTGCAGACTCCAAGAGGTTTTCTTCCAAGATTGCCCTGTATTTGGCTCCATCCATCTTCCCATCAACTCTGACCAGCTTCCCTGTCCCTGCTGAAGAGAAGCACCCCCAGAACATGATGCTGCCACCACCATATTTGACAGTGGGGATAATGCGTTCAGAGTGATGTGCAGTGTTAGTTTTCCTCCACATATAGCGTTTTTACATTTTGGCCAAAAAGTTCCATTTTGGTCTCGTCTGACCAGAGCAACTTCTTCCACATGTTTGCTGTGTCCCCCACATGGCTTGTGGCAAACTGCAAACAGGACTTCTTATGGTTTTCTGTTAACAATGGCTTTCTTCTTGCCACTCATCCATAAAGGCCAACGTTGTGCAGTGCACGACAAAGTGTTGTCCTATGCACAGATTCCCCCACCTGAGCTGTAGATCTCTGCAGCTCATCCTGAGTCACCATGGGCCTCTTGGCTGCATTTCTGATCAGCGCTCTCCTTGTTCGGCCTGTGAGTTTAGGTGGACAGCCTTGTCTTGGTAGGTTTACAGTTGTGCCATACTCCTTCCATTTCTGAATGATCACTTGAACAGTGCTCCGTGGGATGTTCAAGGCTTTGGAAATATTTTTGTAGCCTAAGCCTGCTTTAAATTTCTTAATAACTTTATCCCTGACCTGTCTGGTGTGTTCTTTGGACTTCATGGTGTTGTTGCTCCTAATATTCTCTTAGACAACCTCTGAGGCCGTCACAGGGCAGCTGTATTTGTACTGACATTAGATTACACACAGGTGCACTCTATTTAGTCATTAGCACTCATCTGGCAATGTCTATGGGCAACTGACTGCACTCAGACCAAAGGGGGCTGAATAATTACTAAGGTTGTTCCGATACTGGTATCGGAAATGCTGCCGATACCACAAAAAAGCTGGCATCGGAATCGGTGAGTACTTGAGTCCACGTACCGATCCGATACCATTTTCCTAAACATAACCTATTTATGCCCGCTAGCTTTGCTAGCTTAGCTTACTTACAGAGTGTCACGGCGTGCGCCTGTGATGGGCGTGCGCTCAAATTGATATCGCTCCTCGCTCACTAGTTAGGCGGCCTCCCCCCCCTTTAGGTATGTGAAGTAGCAGGGCCGCAGAATCAGGCAACGGCCCATGAGCTATCGGCGCTATAAAACACAGCGGGGAGTGTAGCTCGGGGTCTGACTGTTGGGAAGCTGGACTTTGCGACGCGGTGGATTTTATGAGAGACAGTGGCACAAGAGCGGGGCGATGTGATGCGCCCAGGAGACTTTAAAAAGGGGGGCGCCTTTGATCTCCGCGAGAGGAGCGCGTGAAGGAGCTGCACGAGCTCCCGCGGCACCTTCACTTCCGCGTAGAGCCCGCCTTCGCATCCCTGCCACTGAAGTGGAAAAAGCCGCAGAGAGCCTTTAACCCTTTCCTTACCCATTTTTCTAAATAAATTACCCTTTTTCCTGTAAGACCTCGCCTCGTGTCCGTGTTTCATGGTGTCGCCCGTGCAGTTAGGGCCGAACCCATTACACAGGGCTAGTAGTATCTTACTTAAAAAAGAAATTATATATATATATATATATATATATATATATATATATATATATATATATATATATATATATATTATGTATGTGTATATACAGTGGTGTGAAAAACTATTTGCCCCCTTCCTGATTTCTTATTCTTTTGCATGTTTGTCACACTTAAATGTTTCTGCTCATCAAAAACCGTTAACTATTAGTCAAAGATAACATAATTGAACACAAAATGCACTTTTTAAATGAAGGTTTACGTTATTAAGGGAGAAAAAAAACTCCAAATCTATATGGCCCTGTGTGAAAAAGTGATTGCCCCCCTTGTTAAAAAATAACTTAACTGTGGTTTATCACATCTGAGTTCAATTTCTGTAGTCACCCCCAGGCCTGATTACTGCCACACCTGTTTCAATCAAGAAATCACTTAAATAGGAGCTACCTGACACAGAGAAGTAGACCAAAAGCACCTCAAAAGCTAGACATCATGCCAAGATCCAAAGAAATTCAGGAACAAATGAGAACAAAAGTAATTGAGATCTATCAGTCTGGTAAAGGTTATAAAGCCATTTCTAAAGCTTTGGGACTCCAGCGAACCACAGTGAGAGCCATTATCCACAAATGGCAAAAACATGGAACAGTGGTGAACCTTCCCAGGAGTGGCCGGCCGACTAAAATTACCCCAAGAGCGCAGAGACGACTCATCCGAGAGGCCACAAAAGACCCCAGGACAACATCTAAAGAACTGCAGGCCTCACTTGCCTCAATTAAGGTCAGTGTTCACGACTCCACCATAAGAAAGAGACTGGGCAAAAACGGCCTGCATGGCAGATTTCCAAGGCGCAAACCACTTTTAAGCAAAAAGAACATTAAGGCTTGTCTCAATTTTGCTAAAAAACATCTCAATGATTGCCAAGACTTTTGGGAAAATACCTTGTGGACCGACGAGACAAAAGTTGAACTTTTTGGAAGGTGCGTGTCCCGTTACATCTGGCGTAAAAGTAACACAGCATTTCAGAAAAAGAACATCATACCAACAGTAAAATATGGTGGTGGTAGTGTGATGGTCTGGGGTTGTTTTGCTGCTTCAGGACCTGGAAGGCTTGCTGTGATAGATGGAACCATTAATTCTACTGTGTACCAAAAAATCCTGAAGGAGAATGTCCGGCCATCTGTTCGTCAACTCAAGCTGAAGCGATCTTGGGTGCTGCAGCAGGACAATGACCCAAAACACCAGCAAATCCACCTCTGAATGGCTGAAGAAAAACAAAATGAAGACTTTGGAGTGGCCTAGTCAAAGTCCTGACCTGAATCCTATTGAGATGTTGTGGCATGACCTTAAAAAGGCGGTTCATGCTAGAAAACCCTCAAATAAAGCTGAATTACAACAATTCTGCAAAGATGAGTGGGCCAAAATTCCTCCAGAGCGCTGTAAAAGACTCGTTGCAAGTTATCGCAAACGCTTGATTGCAGTTATTGCTGCTAAGGGTGGCCCAACCAGTTATTAGGTTCAGGGGGCAATTACTTTTTCACACAGGGCCATGTAAGTTTGGATTTTTTTCTCCCTAAATAATAAAACCCCTCATTTAAAAACTGCATTTTGTGTTTACTTGTGTTATCTTTGACTAATAGTTAAATGTGTTTGATGATCAGAAACATTTTGTGTGACAAACATGCAAAAGAATAAGAAATCAGGAGGGGGGCAAATAGTTTTTCACACCACTGTATATATATATATTATGTATGTGTGTATATATATATATATATATATATATATATATATACACACACACACACACACACACACACACACACACACACACACACAGTACAGATACACACCCAGGTATCGGATCGGTACTCGGTATCGGCCGATACCCTGAGCCCAAGTATCGGAATCGGTATCGGGAGGGAAAAAATGGTATCGGAACATCTCTAATAATTACGCACACCCCACTTTGCAGTTATTCCTTTATAAAAAATCTTTGGAATCATGTATGATTTTCGTTCCACTTCTCACGTGTACACCACTTTGTATTGGTCTTTCACGTGGAATTCCAATAAAATTGATTCATGTTTGTGGCTGTAATGTGACAAAATCTGGAAAAGTTCAAAGGGGCCGAATACTTTTGCAAGCCACTGTATGTCACCCAGACCCTCAAAGACTACAGTCCCCTCCAACACCATGTTCAGCCTCCTCCAGCAGCTTCAAAAGGCCAGCCATCACCCCTGTAACCCCAATCCTCCACAACAGAGCTCTGGGTAAAGAGAACAAGAGAATCATGTAAAGACAAATATGATAAACTGAATATCTAGTTATGATAAAAAGTAAAATATATACCACCAGAGTGTAAAACAGTTTCTGGAATTCTAATGATGTTTTAACGTTATGCATTGTATCATATCCAAAAGAGTTTTATACTTTAAGGTGTTTTACTTTAAGAGTTGTCATTCCCAGGAGTAATTACAGGTTGGAGTGATGTTGTAAATTTAAACTCATTCGGTTTTCATACAGATAAGTGAACCGACATATCACTCGTAGATGAGTTTCTGAGGCCAAACTAACACAGACATTTTTATATCCCGTTACTTACCAAGTACAGAAGCACTGCTACTCCATAACACTTAAACACTTCAGGGTTTTTCTCGAAGTTTCGTTAACTGAGTGCTCGCACTACCATGTATGCTGGTGTGGAGCAGAACGCTGTTGCTGGGCAAAATTCAGGGCAAAGTGGGGAAAATGATAGATACAGTTATAAATGTTTAGCTCCCTAACTTCTGTACAGTGTACTCAACGTTAGTTAAGCTCACCTCAGTAATGTCAGGGTGCCTCAGTATAACGATAAGCAGAAAAACACCGGCCTCACGTATATAACGTTAATTGTCTAAAATACCTGTAGGCTAACTAAAACATTTTATATAAAAAAATATATATAATAATTAAACACTTAATAAGTGCTCACCAAAATAATGAAGAGTCCACAAAACGGACATCTTCACCTCTTTAGTGCAGTCTGATAACATTGGGATGGGGAGGGGGCGGGGGTCTTATAAATCACGTGATTGCGTCTCAATGAAGGTAAATTACTGGCTCAACTTGATTTTTAAAGTTTATTCAGTCTGGGTCTCCAAAGTTTTCAAGAACACAATTTTACCTGTTGTCTTAACAAATACCACTGTAAGAAGTTGGGCCAACAATTAATTACAGTAATTCAACGTTTATCTAGTTGGATTATTTACAGTATGCTTTGCAATATTTAAATAAAAGAAGTAGTCATAAATAGTAATTATAGCAATATTGCAACAGCAACATGATTATGAATATATATTGCTACCTTTAGAATGCTTTCTATCTTGTCTTCCTGATAGAGAAGTCATTCTTCTTGCTGTCAAAGTTCAATTTGAGCAAAATATCACTTTCAGTGGACAAGTGATTCAGTCTGTTTTGGCCCACTGTGGGTCTCAGGGTGCTTTCACACCTATAGTTCGATTGCTTTAGTCCACACCAGTCAGAAAAATGTTACAATGTAATAAACAGACGTGGGTAAGGTTTGCTTTCACATATGCAGAGTTCTAATCAAACCAAAATAGACCGCGAAGCCTATTGGCACTGGAAACAGACTATTTTCCCAAAATCGTGCCACTTTCAATAATCATGGAGGAACAGCTTTGCTTTGCTCTCGTGGCGCTGATCCTCGCACACTGCATTGTACGTGCAAATCATTATTTTCAGATAATTAATTTCGAACACGATTCGCGGCTGCGACTCCAAACCAGCTTTCTGGTTTATTCATCTCGCCGACGGTGCATCGCGCGGCACTTCAGGGAGAAGAGACGTGCCCTCCTCCTGAATGATCATTTTGTCAACACAAAGTAGTTCAAGCCTCTTATTGTTTTAATATTGATGATTGTGGCATACAGCTCATGAAAACCCAAAATCCCTATCTCAAAAAATTAGCATATCATGAAAATGTTCTCTAAACGAGCTATTAACCTAATCATCTGAATCAACTATAATTAACTCTAAACACCTGCAAAAGATTCCTGAGGCTTTTAAAAACTCCCAGCCTGGTTCATTACTCAAAACCGCAATCATGGGTACAACTGCCGACCTGACTGCTGTCCAGAAGGCCATCATTGACACCCTCAAGCAAGAGGGTAAGACACAGAAAGAAATTTCTGAACGAATAGGCTGTTCCCAGAGTGCTGTATCAAGGCACCTCAGTGGGAAGTCTGTGGAAAGGAAAAAGTGTGGCAGAAAACGCTGCACAACGAGAAGAGGTGACCGGGCCCTGAGGAAGATTGTGGAGAAGGACCGATTCCAGACCTTCGGGGACCTGCAGAAGCAGTGGACTGAGTCTGGAGTAGAAACATCCAGAGCCACCGTGTACAGGCGTGTGCAGGAAATGGGCTACAGGTTGCAAATTTTGCATGTCATTCGGAAATCAAGGTGCCAGAGTCTGGAGGAAGACTGGGGAGAGGGAAATGCCAAAATGCCTGAAGTCCAGTGTCAAGTACCCACAGTCAGTGATGGTCTGGGGTGCCATGTCAGCTGCTGGTGTTGGTCCACTGTGTTTTATCAAGGGCAGAGTCAATGCAGCTAGCTATCAGGAGATTTTTGAGCACTTCATCTCCATAAGCTTTTCAGCAGATGGAAGCATGAAGATTTCATTTTTCAGCACGACCTGGCACCTGCTCACAGTGCCAAAACCACTGGTAAATGGTTTACTGACCATGGTATTACTGTGCTCAATTGGCCTGCCAACTCTCCTGACCTGAACCCCATAGAGAATCTGTGGGATATTGTGAAGAGAAAGTTGAGAGACACAAGACACAAGAATCTGCAAAAGGATTCCCGACCAAGTATTGAGTGCATAACTGAACATAATTATTTGAAGGTTGACTTTTTTGTATTGAAAACACTTTTCTTTTATTGGTCGGATGAGATATGCAAATTTTTTGAGATAGGGATTTTGGGTTTTCATGAGCTGTATGCCACAATCATCAATATTAAAACAATAAAAGGCTTGAACTACTTCAGTTGTGGGTAATGAATCTAAAATATATGAAAGTCTAATGTTTATCAGTACATTACAGAAAATAATTAACTTTATCACAATATGCTAATTTTTTGAGAAGGACCTGTATTATGCTCTAAATATACACAGGCACTGGTGTGGCTCATTGGTTAGGTGATTCGCCTGCCATGCGGAAGACCCGGGTTCGATTCCCAGCCAGTGCCCGAAGTGCTGGTTTGTACTAAATGCATGTTTGCAATTGAGATTTTTTTTTCTTAAGCTATGAAACACATTAGCACTCACCTCACAGTTGCTATAATTTAATGATCATAAGCAAAAAGTGTAAAACAACGGATTCACATTTATTACATCTTCACCCAGAGCGGGATTCGAACCAGGGTCTGGACGATTTTATACTATTATTTAAGCAAAGCCACACCACGTGGAAGGCCGCAAAAATGCTTCAATTTCATTGGCTGTCACTGTCCCTGACCTGTTATAGGCATAATCTGTTCATTTGAAGCATTTCACAGCATTTACCTCTAAAGCTTTTTCTTATTTTCACGTAACCTTTTCTTCTTCCTCCTTTTCATTCATGGAAATTATTATTAATTTGATCAGAAAATTCGCTGCATCGAGAAAGGATCAACATATCTCCTTCTGTAAATTAAAAGTGAAGCGGTATAGAATAGACTAAACTAATTAATATTGAGGGAGTGCAATACATCTGCATGCGCGGTAACAAACACACGCTCTTTGTGCCGTGCGATCGATGCATTCGTCCATATGCGTAGAAAAGAGATGCAATTTTATGGTTTCCATCATTTTTTATATATTTGCGTACTGACTGGGTTGGCCTACATTGACCAGTGGCCCACTGGGAAAACTCCCGGTGCTCCAGATGGCCAGTCCGCCACTGCATATTACTGTAGTAGTACACAAAAAAAATGCTGCGTTTCTGTAAACACATCGTTGGGTAATTTTTGCTGGATCAAAATTCGGTGTTATTTCGAGTACTTTTATCACAAACGTTGGGTTGCTTTTGTTCCGGTGTTTATGGGTGAACACGATGATTTAAGAATTTAATTAAACACGAATATATATATATATATATATATATATATATATATATATATATATATATATATATATATATATATATATATATATATATATATATATATATAAGTGGCATTTTAATTCAAATCCAACATTTTAATGGTTAGTGATAGGTGCATGGTCGTCAACTCGCACGTTCTGTGATATTCTATTTTTAGAGCCATTTACTAAAGCATTCGCTAGTTAGTAAGTAAGCAAGCAAGCAAATAAAAGATAAATTAATAAATAGCTTTAAATGGTACTTCAGCATACACTGAAAAAAGTGATACTTTAAAAAATTGCTTCAATTTGTTACAAGCAATTTTTTTACTTTCTCTCAAATCAAATGTTATAATATTATTTAAGGTTTAATTTGGATTAAATATAAATATATTTTTAAGTTTCCCCAAAGCAAAAGAAATTCATCCATTAAAATCAGAAACAAAAGTTATTACAATGCCTTAGGCCAGTGAAACTTATTTTCTAACAACTTGATTATATCACTTTAGAAAAACCTAAAATTTAACATTATATTTAAGTTTAGTGTTTACCTTGAAAGAAACAAATTACATTCATGTAGTATAAAGTAATAGGAGTAAATTATAGTATTATCTTTTTCATTATTCTCAAGTTAAAAGTATGATTACATACAAACTTAATTTTATGAATTATGCATAAAAAACAACAAATAGTATTTTTCTGAAATAAAGAAATGTACAAAAAGGTTCATTTATGTACAGAAGTTACATTTATAAATGAAGACTGTAGATGCGGTCATGTCATTTCACTAGTTTTGACGCGTAGCTTTGGTTGGATCATTTACTCACAAGGACTGAAGTCCGATGATTTCTTTGTCTTGGTATTTTATTTTCAGCATCAAAGTTTCAACACTTCATACAGTCGTCTTGAGTAAATCTACTGTGGTTACAACATCTGTTGCTGTATCTTGTAAATTTCTGACTTTTACAACAACCTATGTTATATCTATCTCATTGCATTCAGTTCACGCATCTAACAACACTTTCGTTGTATATATCTGCTTACGGGTAGCTCACGGTCAAAAGCTTGTGTTTCCATAGCCTTCCACATCTAAACTGAACTTTCTATCATACGATAGTCATACAAATACATGTAATAGTGGAATGACATCACAGACCAACTCACGATTGTCAAAATGGATGCTTAACTAACACGTTCAGAGCTTATGGCTCATGCAATAAACTTAATGCTTAATTCTTAACTAATGACTAGAATAAGGTAGAATGAAATGAATTAAACACATAAAATAAAATAAACACAACAACACATTCTGCAGATCCGTCTTACATAACAAGTGTGATATGGCTCTTACATTCCAGCCCCTAATTGACAGGCAGGAAGACTGACAATTACAATTTTGTGTTTTTGTTTTTTTTTGTAACGACATGCAATTAAACATTCTTAACCTTCAAAAACTTTTTAAATCTTCTAAATGTATAATATTCATCTCAGGTGTTTATATTTGCGTATCAAATATTACAGTATAACACATTTAACAGTCCGTTTCACATATGAGGCACAGCTTGTCAATGGGTCTTTCCAGGGTGTTGGTCTTAGTTTTAAGTAGCACATGTCTCGCAAGTCCCCTTTTGTCGGGGAACACTTTCGTGATTCTTCCCATGACCCATGAATTTCTTGAAGAAGACTCATCAATTATTAAGACTATGTCTCCAATCGAAAGGTTTTTTCTCTCTTGAAACCATTTTTGATGTTCCTGGAGCAAGGGCAAGTATTCACGCACCCATCTTCCAGAACAGGTCAGATAGATACTGAATCTGCTTCCACCTGCGACGTGCATAGATGTCTTCCTTTTTGAAAAGTCCAGGGGGCAGGTTTGGCTGTTTTTTCATCAACAGCAGGTGGTTAGGTGTCAGAGGTTCCAGATCTGTGGGATCTTCAGAGACGGTAGTGAGGGGTCGATTATTCATTATCGCCTCCACTTCACACATGAATGTGTGCAAACTCTCATCATCCAGTGTTTGTTCTTTCAGTACTGATCTCAAGATTTTTCTAACTGATCTAATCTGCCTTTCCCATATTCCCCCAAAGTGAGATCCAGAAGGTGGACTGAATGTCCACTGTATGCTCCTTTGCGTAAGGAAGCTTTCAATTTGTGCCTGGTTCCATTGCTGAATTGCCTCGCGCAGGTCGGTCTCTGCGCCTGTAAGGTTCGTTCCATTGTCACTTCTCATGACTGACACGTGACCTCTCCTACTCACAAAGCGTCGAATGGCATTCACACAAGAGTCTGTGTCAAGCGAATGAGCGATTTCAATGTGCACGGCTCTTGTAGTTAGACAAGTGAAAAGTACGCCATATCTTTTAACGTTACTTCTGCCACGTTTGACCTCGAAGGGTCCGAAGTAGTCTACTCCCACATTAGTAAAGGGTGGGTGGTCTGGTATTATTCTATCGCTTGGCAATTCTGACATTTTTTGCTCACATGTTTTAGCTCTAGACTTTCTGTATATCACACCTGGAGAGAAACTGTCTTACAAGTGAGTTAGCAGTCGGAATCCAGTATTTCTGCCGCAATTCTGAAAGCATGTAATTTCTGCTACTGTGTCCAATCCTTTCATGAACTTCTCTTAATATTAATGTTACAATGTGTGAGTCTTTAGGTACAATCACTGGGTGTTTAACATGCTCTGGCATTGCGGACCTGCCGAGACGTCCTCCGACTCTCAGCAATCCATCCTGTAGTACTGGGTCCAGTTTGGACAAGCAGCTGTTTCTTTTTACAGATGCCTTTCGTTTTTGCCGTGTGGGAATTCCCTGTTTGAGTTCTGCTGCTGCTTTACCCTTTTGCAACGTGAGAATTTGAACTTAGTGATTTCGTTTTCTGCTCTTGTTAGGTCTTGAGCTGTTAGAGACTTGTGCTTGTCTGTCTTTGGGTTATCTACTTGTGTTTTGACCCTTTCTGTTTTTTGTTTGAGCATGTCTCTGATGCGAAGGATCCAGGCAACGGATCTTTTTAACTTGTGCCAGTCGGAGTGATAATTAATTAATTTGCTCACTGCGTCTGTGCTTTCTGTAATGCTCATAATGTTCACTAAAGCTGAGAGCTTAATTTTGTCATTTTCTTTCACTGACGTGTCATAAATATTTTCAGGCCAGTTACACTCTGAGAAAGGAAGGGCCGTGAATCCAGGTGACGTTTTTCATAAACTTTTCACAGGATACCTCCCTGGATGCAGAATCAGCTGGGCTTTTTGAGGTATTGATGTACCTCCATTGCTTTGTCTTGGCTGACTCTCTTATAGTGGCAATTCTGTTGGCCACAAAGGTCTTAAAACGAAGTGTTTTATTGTCAATGTATCTCAAAACAGTTCTAGTGTCAGTCCAAAACATCGAGTCTAGTAATTTTAATTCTAGTTGCGCTCTCATCATTTTGTCATTTTTTTACAGCGACCACTGCCGCCATCAATTCCATTCGTGGGATTGTGGTTTGTTTCAGGGGTGCTACACGGGAGTTCCCCATCATGAATGCGCAATGTGTGAGTCCATCAGCATTTACTAACTAGCATTGTTATGAGACAATTCCGTATCCCATTTCACTCGCATCCGAAAAGTGATGAAGTTGCGCTGTAACTGTGGCTCCAAAGTCGGCTGGTTTCACGCACCTTGCTACGCTGAACTCAGACAGTTGGGGCAGCTCTTGCAGCCAGGTTTTCCATGCTTTAGCAAACTGCTCGGGAATGTCGTCGTCCCATGCGAGTTTTTCTTTACATAACTGTTGCATTAGAGTTTTGGCTGGCAGTATGACAGGTGCGAGAAAACCTAAGGGGTCGTAAATCGAACTGGTGATTGCCAGGATTCCTCGTCTTGTCACAGGTCATTCTTTTAAACTAATTTTGAACTTGAACATGTCTGAATTAATGCACCACAGCACCCCCAGAACTCTCTCGATGGGCAGTGCATCTTTGCTCAAGTCTAAGTCTCTCATGTCTTTGATCCTTTAGCTCTTGCGTAGGGCTGCAACTAACGATTATTTTGATAATCGATTAGTTGGGCGATGATTTTTTTTTTTTTTTTCCGATTAACCGATTAATCGGGTCCAACTGAACGCTTTAATTTGATGTTTTGCTTAACTATATAAAACCATAAATCAGGGTTTTTAACAAAAATTGCAGATGGCAAGTTGACTATATATATATATATATATATATATATATATATATATATATATATATATATATATATATATAGTTTTAAAAAAATACACTGACATATTCAGTTATTAAGAATGTCCTCAATTTTTAATTCTCTTAAATTAATTCAACTTAATAAGACGAATACTAGACTTCGGTTTATACATTATTTCGATCCTCTCGTGTATTTTATCCTTTTTTTTGTTGTCTCAATAGTAATAGTTAAAAAAAAGAATATATATAGATAGACCATTTAGCTACACTAGACATTTTTCTTATTGTTTTAAACATTCTCGTAATACGGCGACGTAAGGAGAGAGAAAAAACCCCGGCTACTAGGTTCACTCTCTTTATTTTGCCCTTTTTCCGCATTTCCCTGTGTATAGCGAGTAGAATCATGGGATATATCCGGTCCTCCGAAGCATAAAATGAACGCGAAGAAAATGAACTAGAAGTGTTTTCCTTGCGTTCGTTGGGATTTGAACGCCAAGAAAAAGCTGCATGCAACGTTTTTTTCTTTTTATGCCGTATGACCGCGCAGCCGGACAAACGCACGTCACCAAAGCCCATGTGAACACTCTCACTGACTCCTTTTTTTTTTTTTTTGTCGCTTCATCCGCGCTCACCGGACACTACGAACGGCAGAAAACCGCTCGATTTTAACGCCCGATAAGAGGTGTTTAATGTAAATTACTCCCATACCTTGGAGGACTTGGGGCGCGCGCTTTTTCCTGCAAACGCTTCTATAACCTCCATTGCGCGAGCGACTGTGTATCTGTGTGTGTCTTTGTGTATTTGTGTATCTTGTGGTTGCGCTCCTCAGTAATGTGAGCAGCCCAACTAATCGATAACGGCATTCGTTGACAACGAATTTCATTATCGATAATTATCGATTTTATCGATTAGTTGTTGCAGCTCTACTCTCGGGAATGAAAGTCAGTGGGGCACGGCTATTGCCTTTTGAGTTGGAAAGGTGAGAGTGCGCGCTGGTTGGACGCGCGCTGCTGGCTGCATTTCGGTTGTTGGGCATTTGAACGGATGCTTTCTTAAGTGGGAGGCCGATGTAGAAGTGATTATCTGTGAACTGCAAGGAGTTATTAACGGAGCCTAAAAACTGATAGTCTTCCTGTGCCTTATCATCGCAATTTCGTTCGGGACAAATCGTGGTTGAACTGCTGTATCGGCATTTGTTCTACACTTTCAATGGAGGTTCTGTTAACTGTAACGCTCGCTGGTTCTTCGAGTTCTCGGAGAGGCCCGTTCACAGTCCATCCGAGAGCACTCTGCCCCAGCGTATGGCCTTTCATGCCTGCTATTGATTACTCGCTGTGGTTCTAGGAGTTTGTGCTCTTTATTTCCTATGAGAATTTCAATTCCGGCGCTAATTTGGGGCAACTTTACCTTGCTAAGGTAGGACTACTGGTCGATGTCGTGCTGTTGTGGAATACTTTCCACTGTAGCTGGGATATTCTTTTGTGTATACACATTGGGAAGTTCAATAAAGGTGTTTTCTTCCAGGCTACTAATCTCCAAATCATTGAGCATGTAACTTTCTACAAGTTTTGTTGAGTTCATGGTGCTCAGCAGTATTTTAACTCTTCTGCCTTGTACATTTAATCGCCTTGCTAACGACTCTGTACAGAATGTGGCGGAACTACCTTGGTCTATGATTGCATACACTTCTGCAATTTTGTCACCTTTCTTGGACTTTATTTTAACAGGTACTATGGGGAGGATGCAATTACCTCCAGCCCCAGTGAGGGCATTAGATTGGTAACTCACTGCGGGTGGTGTATTTTTTGTTTCACCTTCAGTTTCGTTTTCGTGGGCGCTCGTGGCTAACTGCGCCGTGTCTTGCACTGCTATGTGTAGCATGCGAGGATGTGGCTTTGCGCACATGTTATTTTTCTGGCACAGTCTTTCCATAAGTGACCCTTTCTTAAACATCCGAAACAGAATCCATTCCTTTTTAAGAATTCTACTTTGTCTTTGTGTGTCTTATCATTAAATTGGAAGCAATCGTCTAAGATATGCTCCCCTTTGCAATGTGCACACGGTTTAGTAAAGGTGCTGGCAGGTAATGCACTGGCATTCTCTTTTATAATCAAGTCTTTGAAATGTCTGACCTTGGTTGCGAAGCTGACCCTGGGTTTTCTTTGGCTCTTTTGTTTGGGTCCTTGAAGGGATGTGTGATTGGGTTTTCTGTCGCTGGTTGCGGCGTCCAGGTCAACGAAGGACAGGTTGGAGTACAGTCTAGCTTGTTGATCGATGAATTCCACCAGCTCGGCGAAATTGGCTCTTGATCCGTGGAGCTCATAGTGAGGGGGTGAGCGAAGCTTCCACCTGTTGATCAGCTTGTGGGGCAGCTTTGTGAGAATGTCATTCATGCACTGGCTGCTATTCAACTCGTCCATGGATTCACGGTTCTCCATGGCGTTTTGGCAGGTTGTCAGGAACGAGGAGAGGGCACTTAACGCCGTCTGGTTTTATTTTTGGCCACTTAGCTGCTCTTTGCTTATATGCTGCTGCAATTCTTAGTTCGTTACCAAACCTATCGTGCAACAATTTCTTTGCTCTTGCGTAGCCATCTGTCATGTTCATGCAGCTTGCTACAAGTTCTTTGGTTTCGCCTGTGGTGAACAGTTCGAGATAGGACAGCCTTTCAATGTCGTTGTCAGCTTTGGATTCAATGAAACACTCAAAGGATATCATGAAGGATGAGAATTTAAACGGGTCCCCGTTGTACGGAGGAATGTTGTGCTGGGGCAAGGTTGACAGCATGTGGCTTCTCGCAAGCATTTCTGTGAGCTCTGCTTGACGTTGCACCTGGTATTCATTGTCTTGAGTAGTGCATTATGTCATACTAAATGGGTTTCTTAAGGTGCTTATCGGTTGCTGATTTATACTTGCAAGCGCGCCTGGGGAATCTGCCTGGCGTTGTGACTGACACCATACTGCATCATGAGCCTGCCATGGATGTTCGTTGTTAAGGGTAGAATGTTTCTTCGGGGTACTTGTCATTTGTGGGTTTGAGCTCATGGTCATGCCTGACTGGGCTGCCCCGTAGAGCGTTGGCATTCGATAATGTGCTGTATCAGAGCTCTGACATAACTGTTCGTTGTCTAGGATAGGACATTAATTTTGAGTGCTTGCCATTGTAGGTCTGACACTGATGGGCTCGCTTGAACGGGCTGCCTCGAAGCATGACTCTCGAGCGGGCTGCCACGAGGCATGTTCGTGATATTCCGTGGGCATGCTGTGCTCATAGAGTTCATTGTGTTCCAAGTCTGTAGAGTGTGCGCTGCTTAGGTGCGCGTTGCTCGATTCGATGACTGCTCTCTCGTTTGCAGGCTGCGCTCGGCTGTTGCATTTTGAGTTGGAAAAGTGAGGGTGCGCGCTGCTCGGGCGCGCACTGCTCGATTCAATGAGTGCGCTCTTTCTCGCGTGCGATCGGCTGACGTATTCGGAGTAAACATTTATTTCAGCTTCGGCCTTTGCGAGCTCCGTATCGAGTCTCAGCCTTTCCTTCTGTGCCTTTAGTTTTACTTCCTGCTCTTCCAGCTTCTGCCGTTGGTCTACGGATGCTGCTTCAGCTAGCAGGGCTGCTCTAGTGGCTTCTGCCCTTTTTAGCCGAGCTAATGATGCTGTAGATGATGAGGAGGACCTCTTGGACGCTGCCGTTATCTGTGACACGCTGTCACCTGGCGAGACGTCGTCTTCACGTGTTCGCGACGTCATAGAGTGGCCCTTGGTGTCCGCTATCCAGCGATCCACCTTAGCCATGAATTCTGTGCAGCTTTGTATCTCAGATGCGAAGCAGGCGACATGATCGCGTTTGCGTTCGTCTTTATCAGTGTACACTAACACATCAACGTTACTTCTCATAAAGTCTTCTCTCAACTTCCCGTATTCGGGTCTGTACTCAGTTTCAACGATGCCGAAGTTACGTGCATCATTCATAAGCGCCTCTAATTCAACAGACATTGCATTCAGTTGATTTAGCTTGCCTTTTCTTGCTTCCAGTGCCTCGTCAAGGTTCTTTCTGTTATCCTCGTGTCTGTTCGCCTCGACTTTAATGTAGATGTGGTCATGTCATTTCACTAGTTTTGACGCGTAGCTTTGGTTGGATCATTTACTCACAAGAACTGAAGTCAGATGATTTCTTTTTCTTGGTATTTTATTTTCAGCATCAAAGATTCAACACTTCATACAGTCGTCTTGAGTAAATCCACTGTGGTTACAACATCTGTTGCTGTATCTTGTAAATTTCTGACTTTTACAACAACCTATGTTATATCTATCTCATTGCATTCAGCTCACGCATCTAACAACACTTTCGTTGTATATATCTGCTTACGGGTAGCTCACGGTCAAAAGCTTGTGTGTCCGTAGCCTTCCGCATCTAAACTGAACTTTCTATCATACAATAGTCATACAAATACATGTAATAGTGGAATGACATCACAGACCAACTCACTATTGTCAAAATGGATGCTTAACTAACACGTTCAGAGCTTATGGCTCATGCAATAAACTTAATGCTTAATTCTTAACTAATGACTAGAATAAGGTAGAATGAAATGAATTAAACACATAAAATAAAATAAACACAACAACACATTCTGTAGATCCATCGTACATAACAAGTGTGATATGGCTCTTACAAGACAATGAACAAACAAGTTCTCCTCAAAAACATTTATTTGTTTTTGGTTACCATCCTTGAAACCATACATTACCTATTCTTTTTGTTGTACCATTATTTCTCCAATTAAAAGACAGAAAACAAAAATAAAATAAATAAAACAATGCAACTTTAGCACATAGATGAGGCCAAACAACATGGAACAGTAAGTAAGTGAGACAGTAAGTCACAATGCCGATTTCATGTGGTGGCTAAAGACAGTCCTCTTCCTACCTGAGGACAAACAGGGCCATCGTGCACCTCACAAGTTCTGCCTGAGCTTCATCTTTCTGAACAACCTAATAAAAGAAAGGACATTTGTTAGATAAGTTGCTCTATTTGGCAAAACAGTGTCTGATGTATGCATGTAAAAATCACTTAATGCTCCCTATGAGTGCAAAAAAAAAAAACCACCTAGGATTAAGGTGCATCAAGTTAAATGTAATTATGTCAATGAATAGACAAAAACAACTGACATACATATACACACACACACACACATTATATATTACATTATATTGCCAAACGTATTGGCTCGCCTTCACATGCATACAGTATAAACTTGAGTAACATCCACTTCTTAATCTGTAGGGTTTAATATGATATTGGCCTTTTGCAGCTATAACAGCTTCAACTCTTCTGTGAAGTCTTTCCACAAGGTTTAGAAGCATGTATGTAACTAATGTTAATACATACTATGATTTAAAAAATAATAATGGCCCTGTGTAAAGATTGTGCTGCAGCTGATAATGCCACTGACCGTATTTGTGAATATGAAGGGGCAGAGGTAGTTGTGTGGTTTTTGGATGTTGGTATTCTGATTGGAAGCTCACAGGTTCAAACCCCAGCACCACAAATCTGCCACCTGGACCTTTGAGCAATGCTAATTTATCAATTCAGTAATATTTTTCAGTTCTAAGGTTGAAATGCCTTATGAACACATGCTTACCAGTGCTTAATCAGTTGGTCCACATTTTCCACTAAATACACCATAAGACATTTGAGGAGATACTCTCTTCATACATTCACCTCCATGCTCTGAGAATGTAAAAACAAACATAGTATTGTTGGTTATGTTAGGCTTGTGAAGCGTGATAAAATGAACATGGCAGACATTGAAACCTGTATTCAGACAGCATACACTAATCTGTGAACAAGTTAAACTAAAGAGTTTTATTCTGCTAGTTATGTTTTAATTTAGTGCGTCACAGCCAACTTGATGTGGATGCCTTGCTCATGTCCTGTGGCATACATTCACAATATTACATTTGACACCAAGCTAATTTCTGCTTTTTTGAGCAAGTAAATACCAGATCAAGAACTTGACGATGACGATTATATCTCTGGTCTTCTCTCTGACCATTCTTCCCTTTCTGATGATCTCAATTAATTTGTAATGTTGCTTGTCCAAGGAAACCAGCAATCTTCCTTGAAGTAGAGCAGTTGTAATTCTCAGAAACTCATTACTGATCTTAAAAAAAAAAAAAAGAATAAACACAAATTGGACTGGCTCAAGTTTTTAGCAAATCTTAATTACAGTGTGTATGTATAGAAAGAATCACCCCCCCCCCCCCCACCTTTAAAATAACTGCATTTTGTTGCTTTGCAAGTGCTCACTACTGATAATACAATAAACCCATGAACATAATTCAGTTTCGTAGGATAATTGAAATTATTCTCTGATACTATCAAATAATTCAACAACTAATTTTCAGTACTCAATTTTCAGTTATTTTGAGGGAGTTTATTTTAGGATATTTAGATTACACAGCAATTCTATTGTATCATTTCCATTTCAAAATTTATCCACATAATGTTTTTATTTGTGCATTCTGGGACTTATTTTCTGCAGTATGGGTAAAATAATGCCCTTTCAGAAAAGCAAACCGACCTGTAAACACAAAAGTGAATAAAGATTTCATGTTTACTTTTAAACTTCATTCATGACCTTAAATCAATGTGTCAAATTGCTGCCAGTGTTGGGGATTATATACTGATAACATTAAAAACGTGTCATAAAGTGTCACCAGTATGTCAGGAACATGTGCTAATGACCCGTTTCATAGGAGGGAATATAGTTTTAGTGATATTACATTACTTACACGTTAGCAAGTCCAGAAGGTTTTAAGCATAACTATAAATACACTACAAACAGCACTCAGTCCAAATTGGTTTGTTCTATGTTTACGTCACTTTCCTATTAATTTTTACGGTACTTAAATATAATTAATTTCATGTTATTCGGCACATGAACTCCGGTGTTTTTGAAAATCACAGCGTTAGTTCGCTAATGCTACTGTAGGTAATATAGGTGTAAGAGCCATATCGTACTTGTTATGAATTTGTTGTTGTGTTTATTTTATTTGTTGTTATTTCATTTATTCTACCTTATTCTATTCATTAGTTAAGAAGTAATCTTATTAAGGTTATTACATAAGCCATAAGCTTTAAATTTTAGTTATGCATCCATTTTGACAATCGTAAGTTGGTCTGTGATGTCATTCCACTATGACATGTATTTGTATGACTATAGCATGATAGAAAAGTCAGTTTAGAGGCGGAAGGCTACGGAAACACAAGCTTTTGATCGTAAGCTAAGAATGTAAGATACAGCAACTAGGTTGATGTAACCGTAAGCTACCCGTAAGCAGATATACAACAAAAATGTTGTTATATGCGTAAGGAATTTATAAGATACAGCAACTGGTGTTGTAATCACAGTGGATTTACTCAAGACGACTGTATGAAGTGTTGATTCTTTGATGCTGACAAAATAAACTACAAGGAACAAAGAGATCGGACTTCTGTTGTGTGAGTGAAACTTCAAACCAAAGAAACGCGTCAAAACTAGTGAAATAATATGTCCGCATCTACAATAGGTGTTTTTAGCTACAGTAGCAAGCACGGAACCAAAACTCAATCTACAAAGTAGTTGTTCCTGACATAAATCATAAATTTGCTCATGGAAGAGATACAGTGGTGTGAAAAACTATTTGCCCCCTTCCTGATTTCTTATCTCCAAAAAAAACCTCCAAATCTACATGGCCCTGTGTGAAAAAGTGATTGCCCCCCTTGTTAAAAAATAACTTAACTGTGGTTTATCACACCTGAGTTCAATTTCTGTAGTCACCCCCAGGCCTGATTACTGCCACACCTGTTTCAATCAAGAAATCACTTAAATACATAGGAGCTACCTGACACAGAGAAGTAGACCAAAAGCACCTCAAAAGCTAGACATCATGCCAAGATCCAAAGAAATTCAGGAACAAATGAGAACAAAAGTAATTGAGATCTATCAGTCTGGTAAAGGTTATAAAGCCATTTCTAAAGCTTTGGGACTCCAGCGAACCACAGTGAGAGCCATTATCCACAAATGGCAAAAACATGGAACGGTGGTGAACCTTCCCAGGAGTGGCCGGCCGACCAAAATTACCCAAGAGCGCAGAGACAACTCATCCGAGAGGCCACAAAAGACCCCAGGACAACATCTAAAGAACTGCAGGCCTCACTTGCCTCAATTAAGGTCAGTGTTCACGACTCCACCATAAGAAAGAGACTGGGCAAAAACGGCCTGCATGGCAGATTTCCAAGGCGCAAACCACTTTTAAGCAAAAAGAACATTAAGGCTCGTCTCAATTTTGCTAAAAAACATCTCAATGATTGCCAAGACTTTTGGGAAAATACCTTGTGGACCAACGAGACAAAAGTTGAACTTTTTGGAAGGTGCGTGTCCCGTTACATCTGGCGTAAAAGTAACGCAGCATTTCAGAAAAAGAACATCATACCAACAGTAAAATATGGTGGTGGTAGTTTGATGGTCTAGGGTTGTTTTGCTGCTTCAGGACCTGGAAGGCTTGCTATGATAGATGGAACCATGAATTCTACTGTCTACCAAAAAATCCTGAAGGAGAATGTCCGGCCATCTGTTCGTCAACTCAAGCTGAAGCGATCTTGGGTGCTGCAGCAGGACAATGACCCAAAACACACCAGCAAATCCACCTCTGAATGGCTGAAGAAAAACAAAATGAAGACTTTGGAGTGGCCTAGTCAAAGTCCTGACCTGAATCCTATTGAGATGTTGTGGCATGACCTTAAAAAGGCGGTTCATTCTAGAAAACCCTCAAATAAAGCTGAATTACAACAATTCTGCAAAGATGAGTGGGCCAAAATTCCTCCAGAGCGCTGTAAAAGACTCGTTGCAAGTTATCGCAAACGCTTGATTGCAGTTATTGCTGCTAAGGGTGGCCCAACCAGTTATTAGGTTCAGGGGGCAATTACTTTTTCACACAGGGCCATGTAGGTTTGGATTTTTTTTCTCCCTAAATAATAAAACCCCTCATTTAAAAACTGCATTTTGTGTTTACTTGTGTTATCTTTGACTAATAGTTAAATGTGTTTGATGATCAGAAACATTTTGTGTGACAAACATGCAAAAGAATAAGAAATCAGGAGGGGGGCAAATAGTTTTTCACACCACTGTACATTTAACATAGAAATTGTCACATGCCAGCCAGATCAACCCAGCACCTCCAAACCCTAAACTCCACTCCAGGTTTTCCTCCAGCAACCTCACCTGCCGCTCGAGCACACCTGAACTTGATCATGCAATCATCTCTAGGCCTTTTAAGGATGCTGAGGGAACCACTCAGTCCCGCAGTATCTTGCTCGTGTGCCTCGCGTTTATTTTGTCAAGCAGTTCTCAGTTTACCCTAGCCTGTTATCGACCCTGCCTGTTTCTCGGACTTCTCTCTCGCCTACGCCCCTCCTGGTACTCCTGTCATTGTCGGACTGATCTTTGTGTATGACCTCGCATGCTTTCAGTACTCGGATTTGTACTCACAGGTTGGATTCGTTCGCTCTCGCTGCTGGATTTCCGGATACCGACTTTAGCCTGGACAAAGACCATTCTTCCAGCCACCACTTCGCCAGCCAGCTATTTTCCACCGACGTGAGCATTTCCGCATTCGAGCACTCCCGTGTTCGCGGAGGGAATACATTCGCGGTGCGCGCCGATCTTTGCTTTAAAACAAAGAAAAGGGACACCCGCGGTGCGCACCCAAGAGAACAAGCTGCTGCATTCCACCCTCCAACCTCTACGTGCTAAGCGGATTGACAAAGAGAAATCGCTCGTAAAGATCCGAGAGGATTCCCGGCATTCGACTTCCGGGATTGTGGAGATTCCCTCGCGTCATAGCCCCGCCTCCGCTCACATCATTAAAGGGGTTCCCCTCTCTCCCAGTCACTAAGCACACATAGCCACTGCTTCTCTTTCCTGCTCATGCTGCATCTGCTTACACAAGTCTCAGTATATAAAATAAAGGTTTAAATGCTATTTTCTGCCAGTTAATCACTGTTTGTCTGCTATTGGGTTCACTTCAGTTCAGCCGCCTCTGAACCGCCCGTGACAGTATACTGCGGCCATGACGGACCCAGCGGACACCTCTCGCCCCAGACCTAGCCCTCAAGCCAGGCTTCAGCTCAGGTCTAGTTCACGTTCTGATGCCCGATTGCGTCAGACGGTCGCCCAGCAAGGAGCTTTGATTAATTCCCAACAGCAAAGTCTCCAGCAGATCTCCCAGACTTTGTCTCAGCTATCGACTCAGTTTCAACAGGTATGCACTGCTCTCCCTTCTACTTCAACACCCCCGGCCCGGCACGAACCTCGCCTGCCCAACCCTCAACCATACAATGGCGATCCCGGAACATGTCGTTCCTTCCTGCCTCAGTGTTCTCTGTCACTGGAGCTCCAACCCTCAACCTTCCCTACCAAACGCTCTAAGGTGGCTTATATCATCACCCTCCTCACAGACAGATCCCGTGAGTGGGGGACTGCCGTCTGGGATGCTAACAACCCTTGCTGTGCCACCTTCAGCGTTTTCACTGAGGAGATGAAGAGGGTCTTTGACCGTTCGTACGCAGGTAAGGAGGCCGCGAGGCAACTGCTGAAGCTTCGTCAGGGTTCTAGATCTGCTTATGACTATGCCATCGAGTTCCGAACCTTGGCAGCTGCTACTGAATGGGATGCCCAGGCCGTGTATGACACCTTCTTGAATGGACTTTCGGAGTCAGTCAAGGATCAATTAGTCTTCCAGCAGCCTCCTGAAGACCTCAATGGTCTAATGGATCTAGCAGGGCGAGTGGATGCACGCCTCCAACAAAGGCCCCTGGCTCATCCGCCATAACCCACAAATAGACTGGCAGAACAACGCCATCCTTGGATGGAGTCCCCTCTGCCTAGCATCATGCCTCAAGTCTGCGCTCAGTCCCCCTCCAGTTTCCTGACCTCTCCTCGGTCCCAAGTGTTTACGCAGATCTCAGAATGGTCTTCAGCAAGTCCCGGGCGGCTTCTTTACCACCACCAGGGATTAAAGTTCTCCGTCGTTACGACGGATTTCCGTTAATTGTAGCGAGTCATCGACGGATTTCCGTCAATCACACTGTTCCGCCTGTCCTTAATGTTTAAAATTCACTTTTCATAATTTTAATGCTGTGTATATATAGGCTTACATGGGTCTTAAATTAAGGAAAGACAAAGTGTATTCAGCCTGCTGAGGAGGATGTGATCAAAGCCTGGAGTGGAGCGAATGCACATTCCTCTCTCCACTCTAAGCGTTTTGTTATCACTCCGGTATGGATCCACTCCGGGTTTTGGTTTAGTTTTGAAGAACTACATGTCAGGCTACGGTATAACTATATTTAAGATAGCATGGACACACTTAATGCAGGAAGGCTCCGATGTTTCGGAGATTGATAAAAGTGTAAAAAAATAAATAAATGGAGATGGGCTTGGCTTAGCGAAATTGGGGAGAATGGCAAGCCTTTTAGTTCGTGGACTAAAAAAAATCAAACATCCAGGTAGGTGTCTCTGCACAGTATGCCACAGGAAACGTCAATATGGCAATAATGGCAAAACAAAGTGCGAGTTCGCCATCAGTCAGCAGCTAGTCACAATGCTGCCGTTCGTGCTCTAACAGTACACATGCTCCCTGTCTGGTGCGACAAGAACCACAACGGAGATTCACGCATCTGTGGCCGACCGTGTGCGCGATGTAAAAGTGCACCTATGTTGTTTCATAGCGGAGCATGACCTGTCGGTCACAGTCTCACAACCACAAGTTAATTTAATGCAATCAGTTGTCAAAGACAAGAGTGCACTTTCATGATTATGTCTAATGCACATGCCTACTACTTGCACACATGGCATTGCTGTTTACTGGAAATCCGATTTGTCATCTAAGCTGAAAACGAAGATGTTTTCTTTAAGATACATAAAACATGCACTGAAAAAGCACTTTTTGGAATTTAATGGTGGTGCTATTACTTTTTTCTGTTAATTATTAAGAGTTTCACAAAACATTGTTTGGTGTTATAAGATAAATAAAAACATGCACTGAAAAGATATGTGGTACTGTAGATGGTTGATTATTTGTCAAGGTATTTTTTTTTCAAAGATTACAAATAGCTTTTAAAATATGCAAACTGGCAATATTAAAGCGGTTTAATTTCCCCTAAAGCTATTGGTCTCGACTATTTAAATAAAGTATTTGTTAAAGGAATATGGCTTGGCCTGAAAAAAGTTCAGTCAGAAGACTTTTTTTCACTTTAATCCCTGCAGTGAGAGTAGAGGAAGAGGCAGATTCAGAACCAGGGAGGGAGCCGGAGACAGCAGAACAAAGAGATGATATTGCCAGCACCAGCAAAGGGAGCACAGTTTTTAGTTTAGATCTCATGTTTACATTTTATTGTATGTTGATGGCTTGACTGTAAACAACATAAACAATGCAATAAATTTATAAAAATATATATTTATTGTCCCCCCTGCTGTTAAATGAAATTTGCGTTATTTTACGTTAACGTTACGTTATTACATTATTAACGTTGACAGAATAAAGTTTTATTTCTGGAATTGATGCACGGGCTTCATCTTAGGCTTTTTTTTTTCTTTCGGTTCTTTCGTTTCTCAGCGCCGGACTGTTGATGTCTCTTTCCAGGACCAGGCCCGCGCCCAATTATTATATTCAATTCAATTATTATAATTCTATTGGCCAAATACTGTAGGCAGCCGTAACAGAGGTGAGGGCGCGCGCGTCATCACGTCTGCTTAGCCGACTCTGCGTTCACCGTAAACTTCAATATAGACGTTTATATTTTTGTTTATTTGTATATGTATGTTATTAATATACATTTTTTAGAGATTGTGTGTGCGTGCACGGAGAGTTTATGTGGATAAGTTGATAAGTGTATGTTGTCAAAGTGTGGACATATAATTAGGGAAAATTTTTTTTAATTAAGGATGTCTTGAAACATAATGCAATAACTCTACAGTATTTATTGGAACACGGTAAAGGTGTTAATGTTTCGTACATTCCTTAATTTGTCCTTTCGGTTTGTGTTTTATGTTTCACTGTTTTCAATAAACTGTACATACTGTAAAACGTATGGACAACAATGTTCCGGAAGCATTATTGAATATTCAATAAGGCACACACACAATTTAGTTGCAATAAAGGTTTATTAAATATATAATAAAGCAGGCCGTACTGTATATGGCAAATGGTCACTCAAAATCTTTACAAAAGCAAGAGTATTCATTAATTATTATTTTTTTAGAAAAGAGAAAACTCAATCTTTTCTTTCTAAGAAGTTCGTTAATTATGTCTCTTATTTGCTTGTTGTTGTGGGCTGTGGGGTGGAATTTCCTCGCAACAGCATCGGAAAGTGCTTGAAGCAGAATTACCCCATCAGCGAAACCGGTTTGATAACTTCACACCAAGGATACAGTAGGTGAGAAGGGGGATTACAGTAACGGTTTCTGTGGGTCTTCACCAAGAGGTGATGTGGGTCGCGTTGTATTCAGCGAATAAACTAAAACAAAATCATGTTTGCTTCAGCATTGGAAACAATATTGTATTAGGCCAACTTTATTTAAGATTAAAATAATAGTGGGTTAGGAACGTTATTCTTCATATAACTTAAATGGCTGAATGAAGTTAAATATACACAATAAATTAATAATTGCGTTTGCTTTACATTTGAGCACTCGTGTAAATAGCTTTTTCATTGTATATACTACCATATCGTATATCTGTGTCTAATACTGGTTTATTCATATTTTACGTTACATTCAGTTTGTAATTTACTTGCGATTGTACTTTTAAAATGTAACCTATACGTATGTATAAAGCATATTTAACTACTTCAGCAGTGAATTAGAAACTTGGTCAGTCTGGCTTTTAGATAAAGTCCTTCAGAGCAAGCATTGTGTAAATATAATATATAAAAAATTATGTAATATAAAATAAAATAATATAAAATAAATATATAACATAAATGGTTAATGATAGCAATAAAATCAGACTTAATAGTTGGATTTGATACTTTTCTTTTTATTTACTGTATAGACATCTTATTATGCTTTCTCTGTTATTAATCTCTCTATATTCTCTAATTATGACTTGAATAAATCAGCTCACATCGGAGCGCGCACGGAGCGAGTACTGTAGTCTATATATTTGTGTTTGTTGTTTTCCTGGGGGGTGGCGTGTTTATGTCTGCATTTTATCTATAAATCGTGTGTGTGTGTGTGTGCACGGAGAGTTTATGTGCGTGCACGGAGAGTTTGTGTGTGTGCACACGGAGAGTTTATGAGTGTGCCCCTTTGATCTGCTGGGTATGGCGGGGCGTCGATTGCTGATCAGTGTAAAGTAGAGTACTTTACACACACTGATCAGCACTCGACGCCCCGCCGTACCCAGCAGATCAAAGGGGCAGTTATCGGCTATGACACGTTGAAGGAGAACTTAATAGTTCTCAAAAATAGTGTAAATGTCTGCAACAGTCACTAACCATTAAAATGTTTTTTTTTGTAATTAAACATGAAAATATTAATTATATTTTCTTTATACATATTTCCATTATATATAGGCCTATATATAATTTAAAACTATTTATTCATTTGTCTTTTATTTACTTACCAGCGAATGCTTTTTTAGGGCTCTAAAAACTACGACAGTATGAGTGAGAATGGCACTTGCACCGGTCACACACACACACACACATGGCCGCTGTTGCCTTTAAACGGCGGTATACGCGGCGGGATGGTTATTCCGATTTTGTAACCACTGTCTGATGTGTATTTGGTTCTTTCCAAATAGTTCAATATTACTTTTACAAAAATTAACAAAAGATTTTGTCAGTATCGCTGTGGAGTGTCATTGTGCTCTTTCACAAACTTCAGGCGTGCAGAAATGTTATTTTTATTAAGCACCATACTTGTTCAATGTTTTACTTACTGTTGACTCGTGCACACAGATGTTAGCAAGTTCCAATGACGCCTTTAAATATTTGGCTGTCATTCGGGGTTGTCCTCATTGTGCTCTTCAGGTTATTTTTCATTCAGGTATGCTAACACCTTATTCCAATTAGCTTTTTTGAGGTCAGGATCCACATAATTTGTCCACTAGCACTATAAGATTTTTATGATCGTTCTCAAAAAACACATACAAGATCAGATTTTTATTGTGTTGTTCTATTATTTTAGCCACATTTTATTCGTAAATACTCTTGACTTGATCAGTGGTTCTCAAACATTTTCTGTCATTCCCCACTTAAGGGGGTGAGCGAATTTTCAAGCCACACTTGTCAACAAAATAACGAAATCGGCCAAGTTTACTGTTTATTGAAATATCAATTTCTAAACCAATAAGATCAAACAACACCAAGTTAAAAACATAAAATACACGTGCAATTGTTGTAAAAGGCTTACATTGTCACTTATCTTTGCATAATTGACCCCATGTTTATTAGCTGCTCAGCAATCGTTTGTAGTTTTTTTGCACTGGCCAATTCTGCATGCAACTTTGAATGAAGCCATTTGTGCTTTGCTGTCCACTGATTCAGATTTTACCATGTGATTATCCTGCTGTCTGTATTCTGCCAGCTTTCTTTGAAAGAAGTCGAGTGGATTATTAACGTGACTGGAGTGTGTTGTCTCTAAGTGTCTTCCTAATTTGTTGGGTCTCATGCGGTCTGCTGTCAGCGGTATAAGACACAAAACACACACGGGTCTCTCTTCTGCCCCCACCATCCCCACCATGAATCCAAGCTCAAGATAGGCTTCATTAGGGGTGGGTGATATAACCAAAATCTTCTATCACGGTAGAAGCAATTTTCTACCTCGATAACGATATAGATCACAATATAGCAATTTGTATCTGAAAACGCATAAATAAAAATTAAAACACAAAGAAACAGTTTTACATAATGTAATTTTATTTAAACTGTGAATTGCTGAGATTTGCCGCATTTTTTTACTTTGGCCATATTCGTTTGGAAGCTTGGATTTCAGATGATAGAAAAGGTTTGACGTGTTTCCACCACTTGTTAAAACAGTGCACTTGCATACCTTGCAAATCACGTTCTTCTCACTCGTATCACTTTTCTTATATCCAAACTAATTCCACACCACAGACGATGCACCTTTTTTCTTTACAATCTCCTCGTTGTTGGTTTTGTCACATGTAAGCAAACTCACTGCTGCTGCACCGTCTTCTTCCATTGTCGAAGTGTATGTGAAGCCAAACACATCAAAAGTAGAACGAAACCGTGGCACCTGATTGAACCAAATATCTGCGCAAATACAGCGCAGCGCAACTATCTGGATAGCGCAATGATGATCTGGTTTATTCCCGCAGCCCGGTGGATCGCGCATCGCCGCTCGAATCACAAACCTGCGCGACCAACTGTGTTTTATTTAAAAACAATTTATTTAAAATGTCAGGACTGTTTAATATTGTCCCCTTTCAAGGCTACACTCGATGCTGCGTGAAACGCTATGGGAACTATCTTGTCGCATTGCCGGCTGTGAAGCATGTGTGCAAAAACGCCAGTATCTGGCTATATATAACCTCGGTCAGGTGACGTCATCTGATTAGATCCAGGTGGAGGTTATAAATACCGGTGAGCCGGCAACGACCTTCAGATCATTTGTCTTCATGCTGACTTGTGATCGCGTCTGTGCAGCAAGCATTTAAAAAAAAAAAAAAAGCCATTCTAAACAGAGAAAAAAGAAAAGAAAAAAAACCTCACCAGATATAATGGCCGAGTTTAGTGTTTCATGCCCGTGCGGTAACCGTCTTTCTCAAGACGATAGTCATAACCTCTGTTTTAAATGTTTGGGTGAAAGCCACGCTCTCCTTGGACTTGAAGGAGAGTGTGAGCACTGTGATAATCTCCAGATGAAGGTGCTACGAGCGCGTCTCGCGTTCTTTAGGGAGCCACGAGCTGCTCTGCACTCCTGGGGCTCACAGGTTGATTTGGCCGAGGCACGAGAGACGGAGCCCCTCCTTTCTCTCGCCTCCTCCCCGGATCACGCTCTCTCTCCCTCCACTTCGCGAGCGCACTTAGGTGCTTCTCGGGAGTGTTTGGGAGAGACTCACTCTCTTGCTTCTGTAGATATGGATGTAGCTACCTCAGAACGATCCTCTAGAGATGATAAAGAGTATGAGGAGTTAATGGAGGTTATAACACGCGCAGTCGAACGTTTACACATTGACTGGCCACAGGAGCAAGCTCACCCAAAACTCTCGAAACTAGATGACAGATTTCTGTCGGGTGGCCAGGAGATGGCGCCACAACGCCGCTCTCTCCCTTTCTTTGATGATCTCCACAACGAGTTATCTCGTTCATGGAGACGTCCTTTTTCTTCCCGTATCTTTGTACCTTCGACTTCATTTTATTCGAACATCGTTGATGCAAAGGCACGAGGTTATGTGATGATGCCCCAGATTGAGGAGACGCTCGCGGGCTATCTCGCTCCTGGAACATCATCCTCATTAAAAAAGCCGACCCTTCCCTCCAAGGCATGTAGAACTTCTTCTACCCTGGTAGGGAAGGCGTTCCAAGCAGCTGGTCAGGCCGGCGCTTCCTTGCACACCATGGCGGTTTTGCAGGCGTATCAGGCTGACCTGCTGAATGATCTGAGCACGAGCGGCAATATGAATCAGGAAGCATTCATAGAATTACGCCGGGCTACTGATCTGTCCCTGTGTGCGACGAAACAGACAGCCGTTCTATGGCCTCCCTGGTGTCTGCAGAGAGGCACCTTTGGCTAAATCTAACTGGCATTAAGGACAAAGATCGGGCATTCCTTCTCGATGCTCCCATCTCACCCTCAGGCCTATTTGGCGAAGCAGTTAATACCGTCGCCACCAGATTTAGAGAGGCCAGTCTTTATGAACAAGCTTTTGGGAAATTTCTCCCACGCCGTGCCCAGGTGTCGAGGCCATCAGCCACCCAACCTCGACCCGATCTGAATCTTGCTAGATGAGAGGCACAGAAGGAAAGCGTCAGTAGCCGCGCACCCCCCGTAAGGACTGGGGTACGGCTCGGCGCCCCCCTCAGACCGCCCCCAAGAGAATAGACCGCTCTGTCTTCTTTGCGAAGAAGCGTTCCTGAGAGCAGAGCTCAGGACCGTGGGGGTGACCCCCCCTGGGGACGAGCATATAGGAGCATGGCTCCCCGGGCACCCCCAGGAGATCAATGTTCAGTTTCCACCACCTTTGGTGTTTCGGACAACACCGGTCTCCAACGACACGTTAGTCCTTCGGTCGCATCCTGCTATATTCCAGGACACCGAACCACTAACACCCTCCAGCACAGTAGAAGTACTTGCACCCCTTTCGGAGAAGCTGGCAGCGTGGAAGCTACTGCCAGGCATATCTCCCTGGGTTTTAAAGACTGTAGAGAAAGGATACAGGATCCAGGTTGCATATCTCCCTCCGCGTTTCAACGGCGTGATCTCCACTTCCGTGATACCGGAAAGGGCGCATTTTCTGACTTCCGAACTCCAGAAACTACTGCAGAAGGGAGCCATAGAACAGGCTCCTCCTCCAGATATGGAGTCAGGTTACTACAGTCGGTACTTCCTGGTCCCCAAAAAGGACGGGGGTCTGCGTCCAATTCTGGGTCTTCGCGGTTTGAACCGCTATCTCAAAAAATGCAACTTCAAAATGTTGACCATAAAAACTATTGTTTCACAAATCCAACCACAGGATTGGTTTGTGACAGTAGATTTAAAGGACGAATATTTCCACATAGAAATTTTGCCACAGCACAGAAAGTTCCTGAGGTTCGCTTTTGGGGGAAAAGCCTACCAATTTCGGGTTCTTCCATTCGGTCTAGCCCTATCACCCCGCACATACACAAAATGCATGGATGCAGTTCTGGCTCCCTTGAGACTCCAGGGCATCCGCATTCTGAATTACATGGACGACTGGCTACTCCTGGCCCAGTCTCAGCAGCTAGCACTTCGACACCGGGATGTCGTCCTAGCTCATCTTCATTCGCTGGGATTGAGACTCAACGCCACGAAAAGCGTTCTCTTTCCGGCGCAGATGACAACCTACTTGGGCGTCAGGTGGAATTCGATCGCTATGCAGGCACATCTGTCTCCTGCTCGTGTCGAATCCATAAACAACGCTCTGAAGGAAATCAGGCTGGACCAAGAAGTGACTGTACATCACTTACAAAAATGTTTATGCCTCATGGCAGCTGCATCCACGGTGATACCTTTGGGTCTCCTGCACATTTTCAGCTGTGGTTAAGAGCCAGGGGAGTTCACATGAGAACAAATCCCCGAAGGCGGATAAGGGTTACGCGCAAAGGACTTCGTACCCTTTCTATGTGGTTCAGACCCCGGTTTCTCACCTTAGGTCCCACTCTAGGTCCGTCTTGTCGTCGCAAAATGCTAACGACAGACGCTTCCCTTACCGGCTGGGACGCGGTCTTGGATGGCCGTCCAGCCCAAGGGGTCTGGAGAGGCCACCTTTTCGCATGGCACATCAATTGCCTCGAAATGATGGCTCTATTTTTAGCTCTACAGCATTTCCTCCAGCAGCTGAGAGGCTATCATGTCCTAGTGCGGGTGGACAGCACATCAGTAGTCTCCTACATAAATCGCCAGGGCGGCCTGCGTTCGCGACGCTTGAACCAGCTAGAACATCAGGTTCTGCTCTGGGCTCAGGACAAGTTCCTGTCCCTCAGGGCAATTCACATTCCAGGATACAGGAATGTGGGAGCAGACTTTCTGTCCAGACAAGCTGTAAATCACGGGGAATGGAAACTCCACCCCGAAGTAGTCACTCAAATCTGGGAGAGATTCTCTACAGCAGAGGTGGACCTCTTCGCCTCACAGGAGACTGCACAATGTCCCCTCTACTACTCTCTGACTCATCCAGCTCCCCTGGGTCTGGACGCGATGGCCCATACGTGGCCCAATTTACGCCTCTATGCATACCATCCGGTAGCTCTGCTCCCGGGAGTCCAGGGTCCGTCAACACGGTTTGCGCCTCTTATTGATAGCACCCCGTTGGCCGGCCCGAGTATGGTTCTCAGAGATAATATCGCTCCTCGATGGCTCACCTTGGATAATTCCAGTGAGGAGGGATCTTCTATCTCAGGCGCAGGGGACAATATTTCATCCCCGGCCCAAGCTCTGGAACCTTCTCGCTTGGCCCCTGAACGGGACCAATTGAGTCAAGCCGGCCTTTCAAGCGGCGTAATTGACACCATCCTAAGTGCTAGGGCTCCCTCCACTAGAAGGATTTATGCCTTCAAATGGAAGGTATTCGAGAGCTGGTGCATGGCAAAGCAGGTGGTCCACTGCCAAATCGTTTCAGTGCTGGAATTCCTGCAAGAGAAATTGTCCTCGGGCTTGTGCCCTAGTACCCTCAGAACGTACGTGGCCGCTATTTCAGCCTACCACGTTCTGACTGAAGGGGTTACTGTGGGAAATCACCCTTTAGTTGCCTGTTTCATTCGTGGAGCTAAACGGTTGAGGCCACCCACTAGAGTCACGGCTCCTTCGTGGGATTTATCTATCGTGCTCGAAGGTCTAATCGACACTCCTTTTGAACCGCTAGAATCAGCGCCTGACAAGCTTCTGACTCTCAAGATGGTTTTTCTTATGGCCATTACCTCTCTAAAGAGGATCGGAGACCTGCGTGCATTGTCAGTCTCCCCATCTTGCCTGGACTTTGCCCCTGGGCTAGTCAAGGCCATTCTGCATCCTCACCCAAACTATCTACCGAAAGTTCCTTTCTCAACCATGCACCCTGTCGTCCTGGAAGCCTTCTGTCCTCCGCCCTTTGCGGATTCGGAGCAGGAGAAACTTCACCTACTGTTCCCAGTACGTGCTCTTCAGGCTTATGTCCACCGCACCAACCAGTGGCGTAAGTCAGAGCAACTCTTTATATGTTATGGAGGCCGCAACCGGGGGGCGGCCGCCACCACACATACTCTGTCACACTGGGTGAGAGATGCTATTGCCCTCTCCTACGAGGCGCGTGGACTCACTTCGCCTCTAGGAGTCAGGACTCATTCAACCAGAGGGGTCGCCTCATCTATTGCTCTTGCAAGAGGTACTCCCCTGCAACAAGTGTGTGACGCGGCGGGTTGGTCCTCTCCGCACACATTTGTAAGATTTTATAGTCTGGATGTCCATGCCACTTCGGGCTCACAAGTCCTCGAGTCAGCTTCCCAGACATGAATCTGAGACCTTCTCGGTCTTGTGCGCACACGCTACACAACCTTGGGGTCCAGACACCTGTAGTGTGGCGGCGTTGGTATTCTTGTTCCCATAGCGTTTCACGCAGCATCGAGTGTAGCCTCGAAAGGGAACGTCTCGGGTTACTTTTTGCTGTAACCCTGTTCCCTGAAAGGCGGGAACGAGATGCTGCATCCGAATGCCGCACTACCACGTGACCGGACGTCCATTCAGACAAATTAATCTGAAGGTCGTTGCCGGCTCACCGGTATTTATGACGTCACCTGACCGAGGTTATATATAGCCAGATATTGGTGTTTTTGCACACATGCTTCACAGCCGGCAATGCGACAAGATAGTTCCCATAGCGTTTCACGCAGCATCTCGTTCCCGCCTTTCAGGGAACAGGGTTACACACTGTAAAAAAAAAAAAAAGCGTAAAAAAACGGTCAAATGACTAGCAGCAGTGGCTGCCAAACAAAAACCGTAAAATTAAGGTAAAATACACTAGTTCATATTATGCTCAAAAACATTAAATTTACAGAAATTGTTATTTTATCTTTTACAGAGAAACACCGTTATTTTACAGATTTTTCCTACATTTATACAATTGAACACTTTCATTAAACGAGCAGCACTAGAAGTTTAGCAGTGAAACACCATTATTTTACAGATTTTTGCTAAATTTATACGATTGAAGACCTTCAATAAAGCAACAGCACTATATGTTTAGCAGTGAAACACCATTATTTTACAGATTTCCCAAAATGTATACGATTTAACACATTCATTAAAACAGCACTAGACGTGTAGCAGCAAAATGTTTTTATTTTACAGTTTTTTCCAAAATTATTACAATCAAACACCTTCAATAAAGCAAAAGCATTAGGCATTTAGCAGGAAACACTGTTATTTACAGATTTTTCATAAATTGAAGATCAAACAAAGCAATAACACAAAACCCTGGATATTTTACTTTTTTTCATAAATTCCTATGAATACACATGTTCAATAAAGTGTTAACACAAACTCAAGATTACAATATTTGTATAAAAATAAAAATAAAAGTAAACAGTCTGTATAACTGTGACACAGTATAGTACAGGTCTGATGCAAAATACAGTAAAAAAGTTCAGTTTTATACAGAGGTGTCAAGTAACGAAGTACAAATACTTCGTTACCTTACTTAAGTAGAAATTTTGGGTATCTATACTTTACTGGAGTAATTATTTTTCAGCCGACTTTTTACTTCTACTCCTTACATTTTTAAGCAATTATCTGTACTTTCTACTCCTTACTTTTTAAAAACAGCCTCGTTACTCTATTTTTATGATCAGAACGCGCAACCCCTCCGGTCGCATGACAAGAACGCCCACAACGCCGCCCCCCCCCCCCCCCCCCCGTCACATGATCAGAACGCGCACAACGCCCCCCCCCCCCGTCACATGATCAGAACGCGCACAACGCCCCCCCCCCCCCCTCGTCACATGATCAGAACGTGCACAACGCCCCCCCCCCCTCGTCACATGATCAGAACGTGCACAACGCCCCCCCCCTCGTCACTTGATCAGAACGTACACAACGCCGCCCCCCCCCCCCCGTTGCATGATCAGAAAGCGAGACCTTAATGCTTTTTTTCCCCCTCACGGTACTTTTACTTTTATACTTTAAGTAGTTTTGAAACCAGTACTTTTAAACTTTTACTTAAGTAAAAAGCTTGGGGTGATACTTCAACTTCTAAAGAAGTATTTCTGAACCCTAGTATCTATACTTCTACTCAAGTAATGAATGTGAATACTTTTGACACCACTGGTTTTATAGCATTACAGTAAAATCCTAAAATGAAAAACAAAATTAAATATTTAGACTATTGTGCCATAACAGTGGAACATTCTCTCTCACAAACTTAAACATTGCTGTGAAATATCCTTGACTAAAAACCTATGAAGAAATGAACAATTTCAAACAATATTCTCAATGTTCCAATTAATGTTGGATTGGAAACTTTATTACAAATATAGTACAATGTGGTCCCCTTTTTAACTCTATTGTTCTTATATAATGTATGTGTACAAATAACTTAAACTTTTAGTTCAGATTCCTAATATCTTAGTGCAATTAAGTCAAATCTAAAACATACCAAAATGGCAAAATGGACGGTCCAGTGTATCCAAGAAAGATCTTCTTCCAAACAGGCAGTAAACAACTTTTAGGGCATTAGGGTGGATTGGAAGAGAGAAGAAAAGAACACATTAAGATCTTAGATTTAAAAGAAAAACGTGGCAGTATTAATAAATGAGCTTTGTTTACAGCAACAACAATAAGAATTAAAATAAGAACAAAAAATATCTTAGCGTCATTGTCTCTTGAGCTTGCAGGTATTTTACATTTCAGAGTCTTCTCCTCTGTCCCTCAGAGTCTGCTTTCCTCCTCACTTGTAGCTCAGCAGTGTGTCTTCACTCCTCTGAATTTACACACACCCGTTTACTGGCTGCTGAGTCACACCACCCCTGTGCGCGTGTAACACTCCTGAACAGACTGAACAGAAGATTTAATTATGAAAATTAAATAAAGACATGCGCAGCAGTGATGGCTTCCTCAACGCTGTATTTAACATGAATCTAATAAAAAATGAAAACTACATATATGACAGCTTTACACACAGTTAACATGCTAAACAGAAAAAAAAGCATGTCCTTCACAATTGACACCCAAACATTATACTTTGACAAGCAGAATCAGCTTTCCAAAATACATATGCACACTGAGAAAATATATAGTCCTACCTAAATATAAGCATATATAATCTTCACTCATATCAATCTGCAACAATGAAATAACTGTATGACCTTAATAATCCAACTATACAATTACCATATTAGCTAAACACTCCTATCAAAACACTTGGTTCAAACAATTGCATTCAGCACATTCAACACAAAAAAAAAGGGCACACTAAATAATTAATGTTTGCAATGCCTAACTCACAGTGACCAGATATATTTGGAGGAATGGAGTTAAGTTACCCACACTGGTTAAGTGCAAGCTAAACCATAACTTAACATCAGAAATTCTACAATAACACCAGCACATTAGCCATTTATCATAACTGACGGACTATCGCGCTAGTCACGAAGCACCTATGCTATTTGTGTGCTTAGCATGCTGACCTCATGGCACGCCATCAATTTAGTTAAATTAACTACTTTAAACACGACTTTAAACACAGGGCTCAGCAATATCACATTGAACAGTGTACTAACGGAAGTGTGTTTTGTGCATTTAATTATTGCAAATACCTGAACAGAAGATTTAATTATGAAAATTAAATAAAGACATGCGCAGCAGTGATGGCTTCCTCAACGCTGTATTTAACATGAATGAAGCACAGCACATGCGCGCCACCTACTGAGGCATGCGATGACGTCATGACCCAGGTATGCCGATTAACGAGAAGCACTTTTTAAAGGCACAGAACACTTTTTCCTCAAGCAAGCACAAATAAGCAGTCAACAATCATTTTCAGAACATCAACATGACATGTATCCAATGTATATCACATCAAGCAGACACATATTTTCAGTAATCTTATCAAACAACGTTTAACATAATGTGCATTTATCATATTTATCACACTCTCCCCTACAGGATAAGATGTCGTCCCGACATCCACTAACATCCTATTAAACTTCTAACACTTTCCCTTAAGGAACTATATCTAAATTCAGTCACATTCTCAAACATGCTTTAACAACATCAGTCTTTTTTTTTTTTTTTTTTTTTACATAATCCTGGGCATCTGGTTAAAAGTCTTTCCTGCCCCAAATGCAATATACCATGTCCACCTTAAAGGGAGGGGGAAAAAAGGATTTAAATTCCAGGACCTCTCCTTTCATACAAAACCAATTTAAAAAAAGGAAGTCAATTGCAGTGTATAAAATCACTGTTAAGTCCCGGGCCGTGCCAAGTAGACAAACAGAAAATAATGATTCAAAGTCTCTGATGTATCAAAAACTTTCAAAATGTTCGCGTAATGTTCTCATGGGCCTTGCAAAACAGTCCATTTTCCTTAGAACTCAAAACTGTGCAGCTCAAGTGTATGTGTGTATGCAAAAGTTCACAGTCCTGCACAAGTTCTTCCAAAGTCCAAAAAAAAAGAGAATTGGTGTGTATGTTATTGTAATTGAAGTATTAATGCATGCTCAAAGACAAACAGAATGTTGTCCCTGGTAGGCAACCATTATTGGCACCCAAGGCGTTACAGCAGGTGTCCACACATTAGGAAAGGGTCGATCACATTCTGGACCAGCTATTTCAATTTTGTAACAGGTAGGCGTGCCTAAACTGTCGTACGTGAATCTTTTTGGTGGTCGTCTTTGCCTCACTGAATCTTTACAATACACCCCCCCAGACCCATCACTGGACTCCCCTGTTTCAGCTGGTTCCTGCACGGGTGTATTGATGGGTGTTGGAAGATCTTGTTCTGTCTCAACTGAAGGTAACAATCTCAAGAGGTAAGTGATCGCAGGGCATTAGAAGGTTTCTGTGTAATACTCGTGACCTTCCTTTCCCTTGTTCAGGCTTGATCTCATAGATTGGTGCATCCTCTGCCACTTTACGTACAACAACATGGACTTGCTCTTCCCAATAATTTCGGAGTTTTCCCGGTCCTCCCCTTGGGGTCAAGTTTCTCACTAGGACTCTGCCGCCAGGGTCCAGATCAGTATATCTCACCTTCTGGTCATAATTCTTTTTATTTCGTTCCCTTGCCTTTTTTGCATGTTCCCTGGCTATCTCTTGTGCTTCTCGCATCCCTCGTTTCCATGCTTCCAGGTATTCGCTTTGGCTCGTAGATGGACCATCATCACTAAGTCCAAAGAGTACATCAATGGGGAGTCTCGGGGAGCGCCCAAACAAGAGCTGAAATGGAGAGAAGCCAGTCACTTCACTTTTTGTACAATTGTAGGCATAGATCAATTTATCTAGTGAGCTTTTCCAAGTTGATTTCTGTTTTTCGGTGAGAGTTTTCAACATTTGCAACAGTGTTCGATTGAATCTCTCCACCTGTCCATTCCCCTGGGGGTGGTACGGGGTAGTTCTTGATGCAGTGATGCCGCTATGCTTTTGCAGCTGAGTAAACAGCTGGTTCTGAAACTCACCCCCTTGATCATGGTGGATTCTCAGTGGAAATCCAAACTTGAGAGCAAAGTCATTAAATATTTTGTCTGCCACCGTTCTGCCAGACTTTGATGTTGTCGCATATGCTTGTGCAAATCTTGTAAAATGGTCAACAATGACCAGGATATACTCGTATCCTCCTGTACATTTTTCTAAATGAAGGAAGTCCACTGATACAAGCTCAAATGGGCAAGTCGTCGTAATTGGTTTAAGGCGTGCCCTCACCTCCCTATACGGTTTCTTCTGTTTAATGCAAGAGCAAGATCTTAACACGTAATGCTCAATGTCTTGCTGCATGTGGGGCCAAAAGAAGCGGTCTCTTATCAAACTGGTGGTTCGATCGACACCCTGGTGTCCCATTTTATCATGTAATTCTTCCAGTGCCATTTTTCTAAATTTCTCTGGCAGGAACAACTGAGTTCTCTGTGCTGTCTTTCTCTGCAGGATACCATCGTCATCCAGCATCAACTTGTCCCAGCCTCTGATCAATCCTTTGACGGTGGGGCCCACAGCCCTCCACTGCTTAGCAGGTAGTCTTACTCCTGATTGTAAGTGATTAATTACCAGCTGTATGTCCTTATCTTCCCTTTGAGCCTTCCTGATTTCTTCCTTTGACAGGGGTTCTGTTGAAGCCGTACACATTTCAGTTCTCATTGGTGAACTCTGGCAAGGTACAGCAAAGGACCATGGCATATCTGATTCAAACTGAGCTTCCACTACCTGTATCATGGCTCCGATCGAATCTGATGAAAGTTCCTCTGTATACTCTGGCATAGTTTCCTCTGAGACCGTGGTCAATCTGGATAACGCATCAGCATCAATGTTTTCCTTTCCTGGACGATACCGGATGGTGAAATGAAAATTTGCAAGCTCTGCTACCCATCTGCATCCTGTCGCGTTCAATTTGGCAGATGTCAAAACATAAGTAAGGGGATTGTTGTCACTGTACACGGTAAACGTTGGGGCATAGTATAGATAGTCCCTGAACTTTTCTGTAATGGCCCATTTGAGAGCCAGGAATTCCAACTTTCCACTGTGCAAATGATACTTTTGTTCTGCTGCTGTCAATGTTCTCGATCCGTATGCAATCACTCTCAGCTTTCCATCCTGGTGCTGATACAGAACAGCTCCCAATCCCTGATTTGATGCGTCGGTGTGTAGTACGAATGGTTTAGTAAAGTCCGGGAACCCCAGGACAGGTGGCTTGACTAAACAATCAATCAGTTTTTCAAGTGTTTCTCGGTGTTGCTCTGTCCACTCAATCAACTGACTTGATGGAACCACGTGATTCTTGAGGTGAGTCCCTCTTTTCCCTTTACCTTTCATTTGTACTTTGTCATTTTTCAGTAGGTCATACAAGGGGCAAGCAATTCTCGAAAAGTCCTTGATGTAAGATCGGTAGTAGCTTAACAATCCCAATATCTTTCTTAATTCTCCTACTGTGGTAGGTTTCTTGTCTTTCAGTGCTGTCACAGCTATAGTATCTGCAGGGTCAATCCTGCTACCTTCTTTAGAAACTATTCTCCCCAAGTAGCGGACCTCCTCTCTGAACAACTCGCATTTTTTTGGCTTTAGTTTCACCCCATGTGACTGCAACCGCTGTAAGACTTCCCTTACTGCCTCAACATGCTCATCAATGGATTTTGTGAAGACCAAGATGTCGTCCAAGTAAGGTACACAAATGTTGTCACGCAGTCCTTCCAAGCATCCTTCCATAAATTGCTGAAACGCGGCAGGTGCATTCATGAGCCCAAAAGGGATACGGACCCATTCATACAATCCCCACAGTGTGCTAAACGCTGTCAGTGGTCTGCTTTCTTGAGTCATAAACCCTTGATGGTACGCCTTCCCTTGGTCTAGCAAGGAGAACCATCTATTTCCGCCCAGGCCATCAAGTATGTCCTGTACTCTTGGAATCGGTTGGCGGTCTGGAACGGTCTTCCGATTAAGGTCCCTGTAATCAATACACAACCTCAGGCTACCATCCTTCTTCCTGACACACACAATTGGTGACGCATAAGGTGAATGAGATTTTTCAATCCACCCCTGGGCGATCAAGTCTTGTAGGTAATCTTTCATTTCTTGGTACAAAGGTTTTGGAACAGATGTGTACATTCGTACAACAGGTGTCTGGTCCGTCAAACTGATGTTTAACTGCAGGTTTTTTATACATCCAATGTCCTCGTCTGACTTTGAAAAGGAATTACACTCCTCTCGGAGCATCTATTTGATTTTCTGTTGCTGTTGGGAGGACAAATGACTCACGTCCACAGGTGGGTCCCACGCTTCTTCGCTGTCTTTTTTGCTTGGTTGTTTAGCACTCTCATTAACACAGGCTGTCATTGCACACGATGACGCTGTTGCTGGTAACACTGATTTTATAGCTTGTACTGTTCCAAGCTCAGTTCTTCCCACCAGACAGATGTCATGATCAGTCACATTCTGCACACCAATCTGAATCACAGGTCGGCTCCCTTTTTTCAAAGTCAAGAGTGTTTCAAGAGGTTCCAGTCCATCAGGGTACTGCGGGTTGACCGACTGTTCAAACAACATGATCCTATCCTGTCTCATACATGGGGCTTTTACTTGGCACTTGATCTGCACAATTGCACGTTTTGGCACATTAACACGTTCTTTCAAAGTCTTGACTAAATATTCACTTGAACTCTCGGCTGTCACCAGGTTACTGAATGTTTGGACTTTACCTCTTCTCAAACTTGGAAAGGCACATCGAACAGTCTTGTTCAAGAGCTCTTTGCTTACATCGCCCTGCCCACTCGCTTCGCTCTGTTTCATCACCTGCTCGATCACGTTGTACCCAATGATTGGCTTGGACAATCGCTGGCCTTTCAGAATGAGCACTGGAATGACTAGTTCTTTCATCTGGTTCCCTTGCGGAGCCAAACTGAATGTGATTTCTACCCATCCTTCATAGGGCATGCTGGAACCATTGGCTGCAACAAGATTCAAGTTGTCTGTGGTCTCTGTCGCCTCTGAAACATCTCGTACCTTTACTCCAGGTATGTACTGATCCTTCCACTGCTGGTCTACAATGCATACTTGGGATCCTGTGTCCCACAATGCATCTGTTTTGTGTCTGTTTAAATAACAAGAAACTAAGCATTGTTTACCAACCAAGGCGGTCACAGGAGAGTGTTTGTTGACTTGACACTCAGAAATTAAATTGCACTCGAAGGGAATGATCTCTGGTAGTAATCCAGCATTTTGAATACGCTGCTTTGGATGTGGGGACAATTTAACTTGCTGGGTTACTCCCTGTCCCGTGGTGGCAACCCTTCCCTGTTTAACTGAATTCTACTTTGTGATCGGGTACCTCTCTCTTTACAACCTGCAAGGAAGTGTTCGTTACTCCCACAGTGATAACAGTGAGTGCACAGTTTCATCGATCTTGTTTGCTGACAGAGAAAGCACCGTCTTACCCTAGTGGGGCACGGCTGCCTGTATGGCTGAAAATATTGTGACTGTGGCGTTGCGGCATAGAACTGTGGCTCTGCATGAAACTGCTGTGGACTGAAGCCCTGAGCTGCATATTGTGTTGGCTGGAAGTACTGCGTTGACATTGGGTTCATCCGCTGTTGATACGGCTGTGGTGTGTAAGAAGCTTGGAGGGGATGTTGCTGTTGTTCGCTTCCCTTCTGACTTAACCTCAAGACCTGATGTTGTGGTCCCTGATTCTCCTCTAAGATGGACTGATGGGCTGTTCTTAAAGCTGAAACATCACTGTTGACAACACAGCACTGTTGTGGTATAACTGGACCTTGCTGTATTGACTCTTTAATCTGCATAATTTCTTCACTTAGACTTTTCAACTGTGACATCAAATCAATCTTTGGCTGTTTCTGTTTACCTTTTGACTGGATTGGTTCACTTAACTGAGTGACATTGACAGCAGCATTTCTGTCGCCCTTCCGTTTACTCTGTCTCTCTGCCTCGTGGGAGCATCGGTAGGGTCAAATCTGTCTTTCCTTCCAAGTAGCTACGTAATTGAAGGCCTGGCGTAATGGCCCGAATAACAGAATCAACTATCTCATGCTCTGGGTAACCCTTATTGAGTCCACTTTCAATTTGACGGGCCAGGCTGGAAAAGGTTAATCTGTCTTTTTGGCCAGGCTCCCCAATGAGACCAGAAATTTTGAACTCTCTGTGCAATAAAGTCGACACCATTAGTCCCTGTGCTGGAAGCCAAGAGTTAACTGCCACACCATTCGCTGATGCCAGTCTTACTTGTGTGTTCTTTAAAACAGCCGCATTTGATTGCACAGCAGTAGACAGTTCAGTTTCCTTAATTTCACCCCTTTGTTCTGGTACTATATTCTCCCCTGTTCGTCCTGACGCTGGGCTTGCTTCGCTTTCCTGTACATCAGTTACCATCATTTCACTCAATTTCTCATTTATACTTAGTAGCTCGGCCATGCCCCCATCCTCAAGCTCCTCTAGCTCCCTCCGTAGCAGATGATTACTGAGAAGACTGACTAGAGACAGGCGTGTGACATTGGCTATATCTTCCGTATGAATTTCTAGGAACTCACTTAATTTAATTAATTTTGTCCTTGATAACATACACAGTCTTTCGCCAATTTCTTCCTGTAAGCTGCTTAAGGCATCCATTTCTACTATCACGTCTTACAGTGTTAGATGTGAACTTTGACTTATCTGATTGAGCTCAGCTGCCTCTGGTGGTCGCTGTACCTCAAGTGCACGCTCCTGTCAATCAGCTCTGCCCTGTCACTCCACTCAACTGCTCCACGTCTGGTTAGTTAAAAGGTGGATGTCAATAGGCGGTTCCTGACGATTGGGAGGAATAACCGTCCGACATCAATCCCAGCAGTGCCTCCAAATTTGTAACACTCCTGAACAGACTGAACAGAAGATTTAATTATGAAAATTAAATAAAGACATGCGCAGCAGTGATGGCTTCCTCAACGCTGTATTTAACATGAATCTAATAAAAAATGAAAACTACATATATGACAGCTTTACACACAGTTAACATGCTAAACAGAAAAAAAAGCATGTCCTTCACAATTGACACCCAAACATTATACTTTGACAAGCAGAATCAGCTTTCCAAAATACATATGCACACTGAGAAAATATATAGTCCTACCTAAATATAAGCATATATAATCTTCACTCATATCAATCTGCAACAATGAAATAACTGTATGACCTTAATAATCCAACTATACAATTACCATATTAGCTAAACACTCCTATCAAAACACTTGGTTCAAACAATTGCATTCAGCACATTCAACACAAAAAAAAAAGGGCACACTTAAATAATTAACGTTTGCAATGCCTAACTCACAGTGACCAGATATATTTGGAGGAATGGAGTTAAGTTACCCACACTGGTTAAGTGCAAGCTAAACCATAACTTAACATCAGAAATTCTACAATAACACCAGCACATTAGCCATTTATCATAACTGACGGACTATCGCGCTAGTCACGAAGCACCTATGCTATTTGTGTGCTTAGCATGCTGACCTCATGGCACGCCATCAATTTAGTTAAATTAACTACTTTAAACACGACTTTAAACACAGGGCTCAGCAATATCACATTGAACAGTGTACTAACGGAAGTGTGTTTTGTGCATTTAATTATTGCAAATACCTGAACAGAAGATTTAATTATGAAAATTAAATAAAGACATGCGCAGCAGAGATGGCTTCCTCAACGCTGTATTTAACATGAATGAAGCACAGCACATGCGCGCCACCTACTGAGGCATGCGATGACGTCATGACCCAGGTATGCCGATTAACGAGAAGCACTTTTTAAAGGCACAGAACACTTTTTCCTCAAGCAAGCACAAATAAGCAGTCAACAATCATTTTCAGAACATCAACATGACATGTATCCAATGTATATCACATCAAGCAGACACATATTTTCAGTAATCTTATCAAACAACATTTAACATAATGTGCATTTATCATATTTATCACACGCGCTAAACATTTGAAGGACGCCTGTTTCCCATTGGCTGGTTCATATCACGCTACGTCTGTACCTGAGCAATAAGCGTAGGCGTTTTCCGCATCAGGTCCCGCCCTCACTCGCGCGCTTATTTAAATGCGCCAGTAATGAAGCGGTAATTAGAATATCTCCGCCTCCGGCTGCTGATCAGCCAATCAGAAACAAGATTAGAAGTTTCCCGCCTCCAGATTCCTTATTGGCTGTTGCAGGTAAGCGGAGAGTCCATGGAGTTTTCTCTAACGTTTTTGGTACAAAAATGACACCATAGTTCCCCTCATACAAGCTAAATATCAAAATGTAACTTAAAGCGATGCTTTAAAACAGCTACACAGTAAATACATTATCCTTGTGTCAGAATATGCAGGAATGCATTAAGAAAGCTGATGGCTAGATTGCCATGGTGATATTTCAGAACAACTGTAATACAAATATATATATTTTTGATAAGTATCAGTCTCCTAAATTCTCTTCACATTCTTTGAAGGCATGAAGCAGATACTATAGCCTACATGTAAGTGATAATGTAAGAATAATCTTTTAAAAAGTCATAAAAAATGCTAAACTTGCATCTAGAATTTAAATATCAAAGTATTGTAAAACTAATATAATTTACCTCAAAATTACAAAGAAAAACAATAATTTCTTTGTATGGACATTAACCTTTATCTAATGAGTTTTGTATTTAATTACAATTTATTATTGTAATTTTACATAAAGTTACACGTAATTTACAAAAACAGAAAAAACACAGTAAAAATAATGTGGTATTTTTACTGTTAAAAAAATGTGAAAAAAAGTTAATTTTTCAATATTGAAATAATACTTAAAAAAACAGTCGACTTCGTAATTTACAGATAATGTCTGTAATTTTACAGAGATTTGAATGTAGTTTAAAAAAAAAGGAAAACTACTATAAAATTTTAAAGTTATTTTCCGTAAATTTAGGACTTTTTTTTACAGTGCAGCAAAGTAACCCGAGACGTGTCCGCCCTTGCCATGCCTGATTTATACGTGCGCATCCCAGCGGGGTAAAATGTATTTTGATGGTCGGCGCGGTCTATTTCTGTCAGAGTCGCGCAGCGCTGCCCAGTGGGTTGCGCAGGTTTGTGATTCAAGCAGCGCTGCTCAAGTTGGTCCGACGTTACACCATTATTGTTGCACTATATCAGTGGTTCTCAAAGTGTGGGGCGCGCCCCACTAGTGGGGAATACAGACATGGCAGGTGGGGCGCAATGAACGGGAGGAAATTAGTGGAAAATAATAGGAAAAAACTAAACAATCACACACAAATGAATGGATCATTAATACAAGTAAATTTAAAATAACATCAGTTGTGGGCCGGGAGAAAAAGTGGAACCATAGTGCAACAATAATGGTTTAACATCAGGCCAACTTGAGCAGCGCTGCTCGAATCACAAACCTGCGCGACCCACTGGGCAGCGCTGCGCGACTCTGACAGAAATAAACCGCGCCGACCATCAAAATACATTTTACCCCGCTGGGATGCGCACGTACAAACCAGGCATGGCAAGGCGGAAACAATATTAAACAGTCCTGACATTTTAAATAGTTTTTAAATAAAACACAGGGGGTCGCGCAGGTTTGTGATTCGAGCGGCGCTGCGTGATCCACCGGGCTGCGCAAATAAACCAGATCAACACTGCACTGTTCAGATAGTCACGCTGCGCTGTATTTGTGCAGATATTCGGTTCAATCGGGTGCCGCGGTTTCGTCCCACTTTTGATGTGTTTGGCTTCACATACACTTCGACAACGGAAGAAGACGGTGCAGCAGCAGTGAGTTTACTTACATGTGACGAGGAGATTGTAAAGAAAAAAGCCGCCTCGTCTGTGGTGTGGAATTGGTTTGGGTAGAAGAAAAGTGATACGAATGAGATGTACGTGATTTGGAAGGTACACAAGTGCACTGTTTTAACAAGTGGTGGAAACACGTCAAACCTTTTCTATCATCTGAAATCCAAGCATCCAAATGAATATGGCCAAAGTGAAAAAATGCGGCAAACCTCAGCAACTCAGTTTAAATATAATTACAGTATGTAAAACAGTTTCTTTGTGTTTGAATTTTTATTTATGCATTTTCAGATACAATTTACTATATTGTGAATGATATAGCAATTGTGATTGTAATCATTATCGAGGTAGAAAATTGCTTCTCCTGTGTTAGAAGATTTTGGTTATATCACCCACCGCTAATGAAGCCTATCTTGAGCTTGGATTCATGGTGGTGATGGTGGGGGCAGGAGAGAGGCTCGTGTGTTTTGTGTCTTATACCGATGGCAGCAGACCGCATGAGACCCAACAAATTAGGAAGACACTTCGAGACAACACACTCACCGTCACGTTAACGGTGCGTAGCCGCTCGACTTCTTTCAAAGAAAGCTGGCAGAAAACAGACAGCAGGATAATCGCATGGTAAAATCTGAATCAGTGGACAGCAAAGCACAAATGGCTTTACGCCAGAGCAAAAAAAAACTACAAACGATTCCTGAGCAGCTAATAAACATGGGGTCAATTAAGCAAAGATAAGTGCCAACGTAAGCCTTTTATAACAATTGCATGTGTATTTTATCTGTTTTTAACTTGGTGTTGTTTGATCTTATTGGTTTAGAAATTGATATTTCAATAAACAGTAAACTTGGCCGATTTCGTTATTATTTTGTTAACAAGTGGGGCTTGAAAATTCACTGACCGCCTTAAGTGGGGAATGACAGAAAAAGTTTGAGAACCACTGCACTATATGGTTCCACTTTTTCTCCCGGCCCACAACTGATGTTATTTTAAATTTACTTGTATTAATGATCCATTTATTTGTGTGTTATTGTTTAGTTTTGAGCGTACACTCTTCATTATCAATAAAGATAAACATGAATTAGAATAGGTACTTTCCTATTATTTTCCACTAATTTCCTCCCGTTCATTCCGTCCACCTGTCATGTCTGTATTCCCCACTAGTGGGGCGCGCCCCACACTTTGAGAACCACTGACTTAGATGAAGATCAAATCACATTTTATGGAACCATGAAATTACAGTGTTTTTCTTGCCACTGGCCATACCATATGAAGCACTTATTTCGCGCTGACTGGTGATGTTTGCCCAGACTGTTTCACCTCCTCCACCAAAGCAAATCCTGGAGACCATGTTGACCTCAGCGTATTGCTCACCTTGCCTACTCCAGCAACGCTGACGACAATCATTTCTGTGCAAGGTGACCCGACACTTATCAGTGAACAGGACGGTACACCACTGCTGCATTGTTCAGGTCAACATGTGCCTCTTTTCCACTGCATAGTACGGCACGACACGGTTCAGTTCAACTCAACTCAACTCACAGTTTGGCTCGGTTTGCGCTTCCACTGCAGTTTAGTAACGCTTTAGAGTGGGCGGGATTACTCACGTGTCGTTTTAGTTGCGGCGCCGCTACTGCTGTGACATCATCGTAAACGTGCTACAAACAAACACACAACAATGGAGCATATCAACGGCATGGTGTTCCTCATTCTCGGCGTGTGGATGTTTTTAACAGCAAGACGAAGGAGTTTGTTTCAAAAGAGGCTGATGGCAGCCAAAGAAAAATTTTGGTTAATACAAAAAGGTGCATCCGATCCTTCTCTGGCTGTTCTAAATATAGCGGTTCTGTTGTGTCTTGTGTCGCAAGTTCAGTGACGCAGTAATGACGATTTTCTCCGGCCAATCAGTGACCAGCAGAGTTTACACGTCAGGTTTTGGTAACGGTTCGGCGCGCTTGGAACCTCGGCTGAGGTGGTACTAAAAAAAGGACCAGGTACCATGTACTGTTCCCAGTGGAAAACACCCCAAAAGTGAGTTGAACTGAACCGTGTCGTGCCATACTATGCAGTGGAAAAGCGCCAATGGACATTTGCTTTGGTGGAGGAGGGAGCGCAAAACAGATTTGGTTATTGTACATGACTCAGTCACTGCACGTTCTTACCTCAGAGACATTATAGAACCCATCATCATCCCCCAATTCCGCCAGCACACACCCAACTTTCTGTTCATGAATGATAATGCTCCACCACATTGTGGCAGAATTGTCACATCTCGATTTCAGATAGTTGGAGTGCCTCATATTGTATGGCCATCAATGTCCCCTGACCTGAACCCCATAGAGCACGTCTGGGACCAGTTGAAGCAGAGACTGGATGATCGTACCCCACCCCCACGTGACCTGGCAGAACTGTGTGTAACTGTGTGTAGCACTTGTGGAAATGGTGGAAACACCCTCTACTGACATACTGACTGGCTATCTCTGTTATTGTCTAAATTTTTGGGGTTTAAAATTTTTAACTAATGAAAATGGTGTTTCTTCTCATACATTATTAGTAATATCAAAGGGAATTTTTACTTATTCCATTCAAATTCAGAGTAAATATGAAAAGCACTCATGTAAATAACTATCCCTAACATATTGTGAGTAGTGTGTGTGTGGGTGTGTGTGTGTGTGTGTACTCAGCAAAAAGTCCCTTTTTCAGGACTGTGTATTTGAACAATAATGCTGTAAAAATCCAAATAACTTTACAGATCTTCATTGTAAAGGGTTTAAACAATGTTTTCCATGCATGTTCAATTAACATGCACCTGTGGAATGGTCATTAAGACCTTAACAGCTTACAGAAAGTAGGCATTTAAGGTCACAGTTCTAAAAACGCAGGACACTAAAGCGACTTGTCTACCGACTGTGAAAAACTCCCAAAGAAAGATGCCCAGGGTCCCTGCTCATCTGCGTGAACGTGCATTAGGCATGCTGCAGGGAGGCATGAGGACTGCTGATGTGGCTAGGGCAATAAATTGCCATGTCCGCACTGTGAGACGCCTAAGACGGCACTACAGGGAGACAGGAAGGACAGCTGATCATCCTCACAGTGGAAGACCACGTGTAACAACACCTGCACAGGATGGGTACATCCGAATATCACACCTGCGTGACAGGTACAGGATGGCCACAACAACTGCCCGCGTCACACCAGGAACACACAATCCCTCCATCTCACAGCAAGAACTGACAAATCTTGTCCAGTCCATGAGGAGGAGATGCACTGCAGTACTTCAAGCAGCTGGTGGCCACACCAGATACTGACTGGTACTTTTGATTTTCAGCCTCCCTTCATTCAGGGAAACATTTTTAGTTCATGTCTTATGGTGTTGACTCTTTTAGAATCAGAATCAGAATCAGAAAGAGTTTTATTGCCAAGTACGCTTGCACGTACAAGGAATTTGTTTTAGTGACGGAGCTTCCAGAACAAAAAATACAAATGACAAGACAAAAACAGCATGACGCAAAAAAAAAAAAAAAAAGAATTTTTTTTTAAATGGTTGACATCAAATGGAGTACGATGTGAGATACTTTTAAATAAGTTACATCAATATCTGAAGTCTGTGGTATTATACAGTATATTGCACAGTGGTATTGTACACAATATTGCACATATATTTATTGACCGTTTGAATGATGTTTATCTGTTAAGGAGGTAGATTGCCTGGGGGAAAAAACTGTTCTTATGCCTGACTGTCCTGGTGTTCGGTGCTCTGTAGCGTCGACCCGATGGCAAAAGTTCAAAAAGAAGGTGGCTTGGGTGTGAGGGGTCCAAAGTGATATTCCGTGCCCTTTTCTTCACTCTGGATATATACAGTTCTTGCAGCGTGGGCAGGGGAGTGCCAATAATTCTTTCAGCAGTCCGAACCGTCCTTTGTAGTCTTCTGATGTCTGCTTTCGTAGCTGAGCCAAACCAGACAGTTATTGAAGTGCACAGGACGGATTCAATGACGGCTGAGTAGAACTGTGTGAGCAGCTCCTGTGGCAGGTTGAATTTCTTCAGCTGGCGAAGGAAATACAACCTCTGGTGGGCCTTTTTAACAATGGAGTCAATGTGAATGTCCCACTTCAGGTCCTGAGAGATGGTCGTGCCCAGGAACCGGAATGACTCCACTGCCGTCACAGTGTTGTTCATGAGGGTGAGTGGGGGAAGTGCAGGTGGGTTTCTCCTGAAGTCCACGATCATCTCCACTGTTTTGAGCGTGTTTAGCTCCAGGTTGTTGTGACTGCACCAGACAGCCAACTGCTTGACCTCCCTTCTGTATGCAGACTCGTCACCGTCCTGGATGAGGCCGATGATTGTAGTGTCATCTGCAAATTTCAGGAGCTTGACAGTGGGGTCTGTGGAGGTGCAGTCGTTGGTGTAGATGGAGAAGAGCAGTGGGGAGAGAACGCAACCCTGAGGGGCTCCAGTATTGGTGGTGTGACTGTTGGATATGAATTTTCCCAGTTTCACTAGCTGCTGCCTGTCTGTCAGAAAGCTGGTGATCCAGTGACAGATAGAGCTAGGAACAGAGAGCTGGTTTAATTTGGTCTGAAGCAGTGCTGGGATGATCGTATTAAAAGCTGATGAAAAGTCTATAATCAAGACCCTTGCATAAGCCCCTGGTTTGTCCAGATGTTGAAGGATGAAGTGCAGTCCCATATTAACTGCATCATCAACAGACCTGTTTGCTCTATAAGCAAACTGCAGGGGGTCCAGTAAGGGTCCTGTGATGTCCCTCAGATAGGCCAACACCAGTCTTTCAAATGACTTCATGACCACAGATGTTAGGGCAACTGGTCTGTAGTCATTAAGTCCTGTGATTTTAGTTTTTTTTGGAATGGGGATGATTGTGGAACGTTTAAAGCACAAAGGCACTTCACATTGTTCCAGTGATCTGTTGAAGATCTGTGTGAAAATGGGCGCCAGCTGGTCAGCACAGGATTTCAGACAGGCTGGTGTCACGCCGTCTGGGCCTGGAGCTTTCCTTCTCTTTTGTTTCAGAAAGATCTGGCGAACATCCTTTTCACAGACCTGGAGTGCAGGGGGGGAAGAGAGGGTGGTTGTCAGAGGTGATAATGGTGGTGTAGAAAGAGGGTTAGGACAGGAGTGTGGTGTGAGACTGGGAGTTTCAAATCTACAATAGAACTCATTCAGGTCATCAACCAGTTGTTGATTCCCTACAGAGTTGGGGGATGGCGTCTTGTAGTTAGTGATGGTTTTCAGGCCTTTCCACACTGAAGCAGGGTCGTTTGCCGAAAACTGGTTTTCCAGTTTTTTAGAGTAGCTCCTCTTAGCTGCTCTGATCGCCCTTGTTAGTGTGTTCCTGGCCTGGTTGTACAAGATCCTGTCCCCACTCCTGTAGGCATCCTCTTTGGCCTGACGAAGCTGTCTGAGCTTTGCTGTAAACCATGGTTTGTCATTGTTATATGTTAAAAGTGTCCTGGTAGGGATGCACATGTCCTCACAGAAACTGATGTAGGATGTTACAGAATCTGTGAGCTCGTCCAGACTGGTGGCAGCAGCTTCAAAAACACTCCAATCAGTGCAGTCAAAACAGGCCTGTAATTCCTGTTCTGCTTCACTGGTCCATCTCTTTACTGTCCTTACTACAGGCTTAGCAGATTTAAGTTTTTGCCTATAGGTTGGGAGAAGATGAACCAGGCAGTGGTCAGAAAGTCCTAAAGCTGCTCTGGGGACGGAGCGATATGCATCCTTTATTGTGGTGTAGCAGTGATCCAAAGTATTTTTGTCTCTGGTGGGGCATGTGATGTGCTGTTTGTATTTAGGCAGTTCACGTTTGAGGTTTGCTTTGTTAAAATCCCCAAGTATAATTATAAGAGAGTCCGGGTGTTGTTGCTCCGTGTCTGTGATCTGAGCAGCCAGCTGTTGCAGTGCTGCGTTCACACACGCTTGTGGAGGGATGTACACACTCACAAGAATGAACGAGGTGAACTCGCGCGGCGAATAGAAAGGCTTGCAGTTGATGAAATATGCCTCTAGATCAGGACAGCACATCTTCTTCAATGGTGTCACATTTGTACACCAACTTTCGTTGATGTAAAAGCATGTCCCGCCGCCTCGCGATTTCCCCGTTGATTCTGTGTCGCGATCCGCTCTGAACAGCTGGAAACCCGGCAGGTGTAGCGCGTTGTCCGGGATGGCTTCATTCAGCCAGGTTTCCGTGAAACACAGCGCGGCAGAGTTTGAAAAGTCCTTATTTTTCCTGGAGAGCAGGAAAAGTTCGTCCATTTTGTTGGGTAGAGAGCGGAGATTCGCCAGATGTATACTCGGCAGCGCAGTTCTAAAGCCGCGCTGTCGGAGCTTGACGAGCGCACCGGCTCTCTTCCCCCGCCTGCGCTTCTTAAAGCATTTAAACAGCGCAGCTGCTCCGCCGGTTACAATGTTCAGTAAAACGTTTGAAAAATCAAAAAGTGGTTGAAAATTGTGTGATGTGTCCTGCTGAACGTTCAGCAGTTCATCCCTGGTATAAGTTATTACGTTTGAGAAACAAAAAACAGGACAAACTAACAAAAACAGTAAGACTAATGGAGAGCTCCACACTGAGGCAGCCATCCGCGGCGCCATCCTGAGATCAATCTTTTAGTGTTCATACAAATATTTACACATTTAGTTTACTGAAAGTAAAAACAGTTGAAAGTCAGAGGATGTTTCTTTTTTTGCTGTGTATATATATATATATATATATATATATATATATATATATATATATATACACACACACACAGGTCCTTCTAAAAAAATTAGCATATTGTGATAAAGTTCATTATTTTCTGTAATGTACTGATAAACATTAGACTTTCATATATTTTAGATTCATTGCACACAACTGAAGTAGTTCAAGGCTTTTATTGTTTTAATATTGATGATTGTGGCATACAGCTCATGAAAACCCAAAATCAAAAAAAATTAGCATATCATGAAAAGGTTCTCTAAACGAGCTATTAACCTAATCATCTGAATCAACTAATTAACTCTAAACACCTGCAAAAGATTCCTGAGGCTTTTAAAAACTCCCAGCCTGGTTCATTACTCAAAACCGCAATCATGGGTAAGACTGCCAACCTGACTGCTGTCCAGAAGGCCATCATTGACACCCTCAAGCAAGAGGGTAAGACACAGAAGGAAATTTCTGAATGAATAGGCTGTTCCCAGAGTGCTGTATCAAGGCACCTCAGTGGGAAGTCTGTGGGAAGGAAAAAGTGTGGCAGAAAACGCTACACAACGAGAAGAGGTGACCGGGCCCTGAGGAAGATTGTGGAGAAGGACCGATTCCAGACCTTGGGGGACCTGCGGAAGCAGTGGACTGAGTCTGGAGTAGAAACATCCAGAGCCACCGTGTACAGGCGTGTGCAGGAAATGGGCTACAGGTTGCAAATTTTGCATGTCATTCGGAAATCAAGGTGCCAGAGTCTGGAGGAAGACTGGGGAGAGGGAAATGTCAAAATGCCTGAAGTCCAGTGTCAAGTACCCACAGTCAGTGATGGTCTGGGGTGCCATGTCAGCTGCTGGTGTTGGTCCACTGTGTTTTATCAAGGGCAGGGTCAATGCAGCTAGCTATCAGGAGATTTTGGAGCACTTCATGTTTCCATCTGCTGAAAAGCTTTATGGAGATGAAGATTTCATTTTTCAGCACGACCTGGCACCTGCTCACAGTGCCAAAACCACTGGTAAATGGTTTACTGACCATGGTATTACTGTGCTCAATTGGCCTTCCAACTCTCCTGACCTGAACCCCATAGAGCAGTGGTTCCCAAACTTTCAAGCCCGCGACCCCTAATTGAAGATCAACAAGATCTCGCAACCCCCACTATCAAAAACAAGCAATAAACATAAGCTGTTCACAGAATTTTTAACTACATTTACTATACATCTGAATAATTTTGGCTTACCTTTCAATGGGAAGGATGTACTTGTTTTTGGCAGCACAAAAGCTTAATTCGTGGCCTGATGGTGGATACAGCTACCAGCAGATCATCTTCGACATCATGACGTGAGCTGTATTTATTTTTTATATGTAACAGCGGAAAAATACTGCTCACACAAATATGTAGATCCAAATTGAAGCAGTACTGTACATCCATTGTTGCACGGGACAACTCGTGTATTCAGTTACTACCGCAACTTGCGGTTTTCACATGCAGTTGTGCGCTGTTGCAATAACTTGTGAGTCAGTCGCTGCACAGTGATGTCATATCTATGAGTCGCAATTTTTTTTTAACACTCAATTTAAACACTCAAACTCAATCAGTAATTTCTTTACAAATCAGAAAATATTTATTTATAGCTTTTACTTGTAATCAGACCTGGACTGACCATAGGGCGTACCGGGCAATGCCCGGTGGGCCGACGCACATTTTTGGGCCCCCCCGGTCGCATGATCTGAACGCGCGCGCAACCCCCCCACCCTGCATCGCATGCTCTGAATCTGCAAAAGGATTCCCGACCAAGTATTGAGTGCATAACTGAACATAATTATTTGAAGGTTGACTTTTTTTGTATTAAAAACACTTTTCTTCTATTGGTCGGATGAAATATGCAAATTTTTTGCGATAGGGATTTTGGGTTTTTATGAGCTGTATGCCACAATCATCAATATTAAATCAATAAAAGGCTTGAACTACTTCAGTTGTGTGTACATTACAGTACATTACAGAAAATAATGAACTTTATCACAATATGCTAATTTTTTGAGAAGGACCTATATATATAAATATATATAAGTGGCGGCTGCTAGCTTTTGAAACAGGGGAAGCTCATATATCTCTCTCCTCGTAAGGAAGACTACTAAATGGTTTTGCCAAAAGCAGGTCAACAATATTAGCACCGTCTGCCATTATGCACAGCTTGCTAGCTGGCTCGTTTCCCCTTCCACGAGCTACTTTAAATATATGAATGAACGAACTTTACAATGCTGAACCAAGGAGCAAAGATGCTAAAATGTTTTTTTTATTATTTAAAGAATGATTTGTACAAACAAAAATGGTTTATATCACCAGCAAACAATACAGAGTGTGGCAGTTCGTCATACCACTTCACCTGCAAAGCCGCACGGGACTGAACTCGAATCTCTGTAGCGCTGATGTATATCAATCAAAAACAGGGTTCCGCCCTTTAAACAGCTCCTTCAATCATCATGCAGCAGCCCAGCGTCCTGGCCCGCCCACGGCTCCATTCACTCCCAGAGAAGCTGAGCTTCCCTGGAAGTGACGATTTTGGTGCATTTATCAAATTACCGTCGTCTCCCCTGCTGAGTCTTAGTGCTTGCAGTTTCTAAGTGTGTGTTTGTGTGTGTGTGTGTGTGTGTCCAAGGCAGAGTGTGTGTGCGTGTTTGTTTGGGAACCTGAGAGGAGGGGGACTGTAAAGGCGAGTGTGTGTGTGTGCGCGCGCGCTCATTCACTTACACCAACACACATACACACACACACACTCTCTCTCTGCTTTACAGCACCCCCTCCTCTCAGGTTCCCAAACAAACACACAAACTCTGCTCTGTTGCGATTCTTTTTCAATGGTAAGGTGCTGGTTAATTTGTTTTTGTTGTTGTTTTACTTTACAGCAGTGATTCCGTTAGTATGCGCTCACGCGAGTGTAACTAGCGATGTTCCTTGCTAATTTTTACACGGTTAATTTTTAAACGCTTTTAAAAACGGTCTCAACGTTAGTGTGTGTGTGTGCGCGCACGCACATTACACACACACACAGCGTCTGCGTGCACAAACGGAAACACTTATCTATCGGGATTTATTTTTACGTTTTTTTTTTTTTTTATGTAAAGTGCAGGTTAATTAGTTTTATTTTTACTTTATTTTGTGTTAATTATTTTTATGTATTTATTTTTTGGGGCTGTGGAACGAATAATTTGAGTTTCCATTATTTCCTATGGGAAAATTTAATTTGGTTTACGAATGTTTTGGAATATGAGCATGTTTGACAGTGGGGATGGTGTTCATAGGGTTGAAGGCTTCTCCTATTTTACACCAAATGAAGGCTACATCATTGTGGCCAAACTATAAAATTTTTGTTTCATCTGACCAGATGTCGTTGTTCTGTTGGCCTCATCATCCTGCGACCTACAGCTCTCACTGGATCGGTTCGTAGCCGAGTGTGAAGCGGCTGGGATGAGAATCAGCACCTCACAAATCTGAGGCCATGGTCCTCAGCCGGAAAAGGGTGGAGTGTCCTCTCAGGGCTGGGAGTGAGATCCTGCCCCAAGTGGAGGAGTTTAAGTATCTCGGGGTCTTGTTCACGAGTGAGGGTAAAATGGAACGGGAGATCGACAGGCGGATCGGGGCAGCGTCTGCAGTGATGCGGGCTCTGTATCGGTCCGTCGTGGTGAAGAAGGAGCTGAGCCAAAAGGCAAAGCTCTCAATTTACCGGTCGATCTACGTTCCTACCCTCACTTATGGTCATGAGCTGCCCCACCGGAAAGAGACCCCGGGGAAGACCCAGGACACGCTGGCTAGCCTGGGAATGCCTTGGGATCCCCCCGGAAGAGTTGGAAGAAGTGGCCAGGGAGAGGGAAGTCTGGGCATCCTTGCTGAAGCTGCTGCCCCCCCCGACCCGACCTCGGATAAGCGGAAGAAAATGGATGGATGGATGGATGGATGGATGGATAAAACTGAAGACCAGAAGTATTCTTCTTTGTCCAGATGAGCATTTGCAAAGGCCAAGTGGGCTTTTGTGTGTCTTATCTGGAGAAATGGTTGTAAAGTTAAATAAGTGAAATGGTGGCGCTGAAGTCACTCGACAAGGAACAACTGTGACACGATCAGAGTAAGACATCACAGTATGCATTACCTCACAGTCACTAATGGAGCAAAGGTACAGACTCAACATACAATCACCATCTGTGACAGTGAATCGCCACCTCACACTATCTACTATGATGTAACTATGATGTAACAGTATAGGGTCTGTGAATAAAAACTTGTGTGTAAGACTGTAGTCAGTAACATGTGAGACAGGGAAGCGCATCGGCTGCTGGTCATCTCAGGGACACTGATGATATGATAATACCGCTCTTTACTTGATATTTAATTTATTCACTATAGTGCCCATTACAAGAGAAAGAGTAACTTATGTTATGCTGTGATTGTTTTTTAAGTGTTTCCATGTATGCACAAAAAATTTAGTATGACGTTGTGTATTACATGTCTTTAAAGGGTTAATAGACTATCATGTGTTAGTTGGTTGTGTTAGAAGCTTAGTTAAACAATTTCTGTTGTTGTGTTTATTTAAATTTTATTTAACTGCTGTTAAATAAAGTGATTTAACTGTTATTTATCAGGAATAGTGATGTACCCTTTTTTTCTGGTTTTCATTTAAGGTTATCGACCTCGCTCTCTCTCCCTCACTTAGTCAAATCTACTTTGAACAATTGTTGTGTAACCTGCAAAGCTGTCAGACACAAGAATTAAAAGTGATTCCAGAGTTGATCCCCATGTCCCCTGTAGTTGGCTATGGCTTTTTTCGAGTTTGAAGCAGAAGCTGATGTGCAAATTCCCCGATAACTCGACAATGGTGTCCTCCTTGGTCTGCATCCATGGAACCCACTGTTGTGCAGTGTCCGTTAGACTGTCTGCCTTGAGATGTTGACACCATCAGAGCCCAGATTTATCAGTATGGCGTTGGTGGTGATCCTTGTTTTTGTTTTTTAAACCACATTCACTATCCTCATGGCCAGCACAGGTGTCACTTTTGGCTAATGCCCACGTCCTTTGAGATTTTTTACAGTGCGGAACGTCTTGTATTTTTTTAATAATAGTTTGCACTGTAGCGATTGGAACTTCAAAACATTTAGATATGGTCTTATGGCTCTTGTGAACAGCCACAATGCGCAGCCGCAGGTCCTCAGTGAGCTCCTTTGTCTTAGCCATCCACTGTCATGCACACTCTGTCCGTGGCCGGCACTAGGACCCGGAAGAAATGCGGTCACGAACCAGGAAGTATAAAAGGAGTAAACAAACCACAGTACAACGCTCAGTCATTGAGTTCACCAGATGCCCTGTCGGAATCGTTCACCGAATCGTGAGTACTCACCCTTTTGGCTTTTTCCTGATTGAGTGTGTATTGTTAGGACGCGGGTTAGATTGTGCCTCCCCTTGCTCATCTGTTGTGAGAGTCCTTAGATTAAAGAGCGTGAAAATCTTGCCTACTCGTGTTTCTCCACATTTGGGTTTACCATTCACGCAACAAAGGGCTAACCGCTAAGCTAGGTCTTCTGGTCTTCCGAGGTTAGTTCTGACATCCACAAACCAACAGCAGAGAGCTTATGTTTTTCACCTGTTGAGTTGAATGAAACAGCAGTTCCCAATGAATTAGGATGCTTTAGAACAGCTTGGACTATTTGAAATGGTACAGAACTTTGGATTTTCCTATAGACTGTGACAGTTTTCAGAGGGTATGAATAATTTTGGACATGCCACTTTTTGTTCAAATGTAAATAAAAGCTGAGAAATACTTTTTTTGTACATCGTCTTATTATCTTTAGGAAGAAGCCTTTGTCATTTACGTTCTTAAAAAAAAAAAAAAAACATCGACGCATGTCTGTGGTGCCACATTGCCTCTCTTTTCCACGCAGATGGATGAGTCTGTCGGGCGCATGGGCACCGCCGACAAAGAGCGTGTGTTTGTGAGCATGTGAATGTATTGCCCTCCCTCCCTATTAATTGGTTGGGTCTATTCCACATGTGTTCTGAAACATGTCTCCTTTTACTTGTAATCTACAGAGGGAGAGATATTGATGCTTTCTCGATACAGCGAATTTCTCTGAGCAAATAATTAATAATAATGTTCATGGATGAAAAGGGGAGAAAAGGTGGAACTGAAAAGTTACATGAAAAGAAGAAAAAAGCTTTAGAGGTAGATGTTGTGAAATGCTTCAGATTAACAGATTATGCCTTTGGAGTACAGAGAAGTTGCAGTTCCGCAGGCTCTGACACCTCCAACATTACGGTCAAGGATAGCGAGGCTGGAAAATAAATGAGTGAAGAGCATGTTGTTGTTGAACTTGCTGAAGAGGATCTCAATGAGTGAGAGGGGGGCAACATTATGAAGGGCCCTAAATTTTAACAGTAATATTTTGAACAGAATGTAGTAACACACGGGAGACCAATGCAACTGGCTGAGCAAAGACAAATGTTAAAGGTTTGGTCTAAGAAATAACTTCATCTTCACTTCATGTAGCACAAGAGTATAAACGTTTTATGCTGCTTGTATACAGATGTAAACAATATGTTCATAAGACACTTAGAAAAAGAAGCAAAAGCACAAAGAAGAGGAAAAAAATCATACAGTGAGTAGTAAAAAAAATCCGCACTTGGCAAAATAATTTGTAAGATAAAAATAATAAAAATAATTTAAAAAAGTCAACTGTGTTCACAGTGGTTCAAGTTAAAAACACACCTCAACTATCAGTGAGGAATCATGGGTCATAAAATTACACCTTCTTAGGTTTACTTAAACAAATCGTGCCCCTTTATGCACATCTCAGGTTTTAACCATTTAAATGTTACCACCATACTGACCCTGGCAAGACTGTAAACAAATGAGTAACTGTGAGAACTGTGTTTTCTTCTGATAAGAAGCATGATAGCGTTACGTTTTGCAAGCAAATTTAATGAAGTGATCAGTGATCAGTGATTTATGATCAGTGTCAAGTACCAAAAAGTTTCATCTATAGATCTTTAAAATCTTGATATTGTCATGCGCACTCAGCCGTGACCGGCATTAGGACCCGGAAGTAAGACGGTCGCGAACCTGAAAGCATAAAAGGAAACAAAATGGCGCCGCACATCGCTCTGTCATTGAGTTTTGCCCATGCTATTTCGGAATCGTTCCCGTTCACGTGAGTACTCACTTTCTTGGGTTTGCTTTCAGACTGAGTGTGTGTTTATAGAACGAGGGATAGATTGTGTCTTTCCTTTACTCATTTACTTTGAGAGTTCTTAGAGCAAATCGCGTGATTATCCTGCCCATTCGTGTCCATCCGCGTTTGGGTTTACCATTCACGCTACAGGGCTAACTGCTAAGCTACGTCTTTCTGGTCGTCATCGGGTTAGTTCTGACAGATATTTAATATCATAATATTGTAGCGTTTTTCAACGCTAGCAGGGATCTTGGAGGACGAGTGAGCTTGGTGGCTACCCAATGTAATGACTGGGAGTAATTTATTAATCTCAGCACAACACACATACACACAGGGAAGCACACATACCACATGCTTAAACATGGCCGAAGCCGCTAACCTAGAACCAATATCCCACCCAGGGTGAACATAAACATAATGCTGGCCCAAAGCCGGCGGTCGCCAGCCCCGCCCACGCCACACTGCCCCCACCCGAGCTGTGACCGTCCCCGGTCACCCCTAATTCTTCAGTCTCTGAGACGTGCAGGCGGTCGGCGCTGGCGCTGTGAACGCCGGAGCCCTGCTGTAGACGAAACGTGAACATTAGCCTGAGGCGGTCCGGCCTCCCCAGCAGTTGCTGTCTCACCGGCATGCGGCTGGTAGGGAGCGAGACGGTCTCGGTGAAGCACAATCATCCGTGCTCGCCCCGCCAGCCGCACCCGGTAGACGACATCCGAAAGCCGAACGATCACCGTGCAGGGTCCCACCCAGTGGGACATCAGTTTGGGTGATAGCCCTCTCTTCCTTCTCGGGGAATAAACCCATACCTGCTCTCCCGGCTCAAAGTCTCGCCCCCGGCTATGAGTGTCATAAACCCGGAGCTGCTTAACACCGGCGTCCGCCAAGTGTTTGCGCGCTAACTCGTGAACACAGAACAGTTTTTCTCTCAAAGAACAAAAATAATCCAACCCCGGTTCCGTGGGTAAGTCCGATTGTGGAGGTGGTCCAAAAACAAGGTCCACTGGAGTGCGCAGCTCGCGGCCAAACATGAGAACAGCTGGCGTTAGCTGCGATGACTCCTGTACTGCTGTGCGATATGCCCAAAGCACGAGAGGCAAATGTTCGTCCCAATCGCGTTGCCGATCGCTGGTATGTAGGGCGAGTTGTGTGGTGAGCGTCCGATTGAAGCGCTCCACGAGGCCGTCACTTTGTGGATGAAGTGGCGTGGTGCGGGTCTTTTTCACCCCGAGGCGTTCGCACACCGCCGCAAACGCCTCCGCCTCGAAGTTGCGCCCCTGATCGCTGTGTAACTGCTCTGGAGCGCCGAACCGGCTGAACACCTCATCCACTAGCACTCGGGCCGTGGTGGAGGCGCTCTGATCAGGCACAGCGAAAGCCTCAGGCCACTTTGTGAAGGAATCCACGACGACCAGCACATAACGGTTAACCCGATCGGAAACGGGGAACGGTCCAAGGATGTCCACGCCCATACGCTCCATGGGTGCCCCCACCCGAAAGTCCTGCAGCGGTGCTCGCGAGCGCTGGGTAGGGCCCTTCTTTGCTGTGCATGAGTCGCATCTGTGGACAAAGAGTTCGCTATCAGTATGACAACCTGGCCAGTAGAAACGGGCGCGCAACCGCCGCAAAGTTTTTGTCACACCGAAGTGTCCCGAACCCGTATGCCCGTGAACCAACCCCAACACGCACGCCCTCAAAGTCCTGGGTACCAGAAGCCGAAAACACTCGCCAGCGCCGCACAGCCGTTCCCAGCGGCGGTAGAGTAAACCTTCCCGCAACGCTAGGCGGGTAAACTGCGAGTGGAGAGCCTTTGCCTCTAGCCCCAGATGGGCGATCGCGGTATAATCTGGTCTCAGGCCCGCTTTAACCCAACCCAGTACTTGCTGCAGAACCGGATCACCCTCCTGCTCGGCTGCGAGCTGATCATTGTCCAGCTGTGGCACAGGTGAGATGACGGTGGGAGGTGCCCTAGACGAGGCAGTGACTCGGCTGTATGCCGGAACGGTCGGCTGATCACCCCCGGGGGTTCCGGAGGATTGAACGGGAGGGATGTTGTGCATCAGTGGTTCCGGGGCATGGCCCGTGTCGCAACCGCGCTCCTCGACCCGCTCGCAGTACCGACAACGCGCTTCGCTGCATGGCCAGCGGGATAACACGTCGGCGTTAGCGTGTAGCTTCCCGGCTCGGTGTTCAATAGTGACGCTATAGTCCTGTAATCGCTCCAGCCAATGCGCTAATTGCCCCTCGGGTTCTTTAAAACTCAGCAGCCACACTAGCGAAGCGTGATCAGTCCGCAGCAGGAAGGTTTGCCCGTATAAGTACGGCCGGAAATGTTTGAACGCCGCGACGACAGCTAACAGCTCGCGCTGCGTGACGCAATAATTCCGCTCGGGTCCAGACAACGCTCGGCTGAAATACGCGACAACCCGCTCTTGGCCACCGGAAACCTGAGACAGCACGGCCCCCAGCCCTACATCGCTCGCGTCTGTGTCAAGGATGAACGCGCGCGCTGCATCCGGATAACCGAGGACGGGACACGTGACCAAGGCTTCGCGCAACCGAGCGAACGCGCGCGCATGTACAACCTCCCAGCGGAACGGCTGGTTCTTTTTAGTCAACCCATGCAACGGACTTGCGACGGTGGCGAAGTCTTTCACAAACCGGCGGTAGTACGAGGCTAACCCGAGGAAAGTGCGCAGCTGCGACACATTCACCGGTTCTGGCCAATTCTGTACTGCAGCGATTTTGGTTGGGTCGGTAGCAATCCCGTTCACACTAATTATGTGGCCCAGAAACGCGGTCTCTCGACGCAACAGCTGGCACTTCCTAGGATTGAGCCGCAAGTTCGCCCGTCGGATAGCCAAAAATACCACCCGGAGATTAGCTAGCGCGACCTCAAACTCCTTGCCGTGCACCAGCAAATCATCCAGATAGACGACGCAACGGTTACGAGGGATATCCGCCAACACTTTCTCCATCAACCGTTCAAACGTCGCCGGGGCGTTGCATAGACCGAAAGGCATACGCCGGAATTGCCACAGCCCGTGCCTGATCGAGAACGCGGTTTTAGGGCAGTCTTCCGGAGCGAGCTCTACTTGCCAATACCCGCTACGCAGCTCTAACGAGCTAAAACAAGCCGAGCCTGCGACATGTTCCAGCGCATCATCTATCCGTGGCAACGGGTATGAGTCCTTCCGCGTCACCGCATTTAACCGCCGGTAATCGACACAAGACCGCCAAGAATTGTCCCTCTTACGCACAAGCACAACCGGTGAAGACCACGGTCCGGACGCTGGCTCAATGACGCCTGAGTCGACCATCTCACGCAGCTTCTGTTCGGCGACAGCCCGTTTAGCTAATGGGAGGCGTCTCGGGTGCAACCGAACAGGAGCTGCGTTCCCCGTATCAATCCTGTGCTGCACCAGATTGGTATGGGTGCAATCGCGCTCATCTACCGCGAAAACATCAGCGAATTCGTTAAGGAACGATCTCAGAGTTTCGGTCTGTGTCGAAGTCAACCCCGCGCTGCTACGTTGCAAAAGCTCGTTTAGCACGCTCGCTCGGTCATGTACCAGATGTTTGGGTGTCGCAGCCTCCGGAAGTTCCGCCCCCCGTGTGTGTGCTACTTTGTCATGCGGCCGTGGTTTAGGTGTTAGCAACCTAGCTATGCCGAAATCCCCACACAGAGTCCCGTCCGTTAGGCTGAGCGTCGCCCCCCACCTTTCCAAAATGTCCAGCCCCAATATACAGCTATCCTCAATGTTCCCCAGCAAAAAGTCATGAACATAGCTGTGCTCACCTATGTTGATTCGCACCGATCGACGAGCCCATATCTTCAAACGGCTCCCAGACACGGTGCGGATGCTAAAAGCCGGCTTGGGCCCTTTGCCAGCGCGCTCGCCTGGTCCCAATACTCTGTTGCGGAGTAGTGAAACAGTGGAGCCGGTGTCCACAAGCGCCCGCAGCGGGATGCCGTCCAGCACACAATCAACGTAGATCCCAGCGCGTTGTCCCACACGTCCCGAACGGAAGTCGACTCCGCCAGTTGGGGAAACAGAAACGGCCGTGGGAGGTGGCTTCCCCTCGCTGCCTCCCCGACCTAGTTTAACGGCTGCTGGGGTACGTTGTCCTCGCGCGGCGGGGCGTTAGAGCCGTAGTTCGGCGTCTTGCTCGTAGCCTGGCCGTGACGGGTAGCCCTGTCCCCGGCCAGGTTCGCTTCCCGAGCGCCCCCGAGCGGCGGGAGGTAGCTCGGCTCTTTCGCCGCCATGCCCGGCCATGATGGGTTCAGCGCACTCGTCAGCCAACCTGACGTGTTCGGGGAGCCGCAGCGGTCGGAGCCCCCGGAGGAATGTCAGGAAAGTCAGGTTTCAGGCCCCATCATAGCACAGAAACTGCACTAGTTAAGATTACAAACGACTTGTTTTTAGCTTCAGACCAAGGCTGCATCTCATTGCTAGTCCTGCTCGATCTTAGTGCTGCATTCGACACTATAGATCATAATATTCTCATAGATCGCTTACAAAATTATATAGGTATTCAGGGACAGGCATTAAAATGGTTTAGATCTTACCTGTCTGATCGCTACCATTTTGTAGATCTAAATGGAGAACCGTCTGGTGTAAGGCCAGTGAAATATGGGGTCCCACAAGGGTCAGTTTTAGGACCTCTGTTGTTCTCAATATACATGCTTCCCTTGGGTAACATCATAAGAAGACATGGGATTAGTTTCCATTGTTATGCTGATGATACCCAATTATATATCTCAACTAAACCAGACGAAATACCTAAGTTGTCTAGATTAACTGAGTGTGTCCAGGACATAAAAGATTGGATGACCAATAACTTTCTTTTATTAAATTCAGATAAGACAGAGATATTACTTATTGGCCCAAAAACCAGCACACAACAGCTTTCACAATTCAGCCTGCGCTTAGAAGGATGTACTGTTACTACCAGCTCAGCAGTAAAAGACCTGGGCGTAATATTAGACAGTAACTTGTCTTTTGAAAATCACATTTCAAATATCACTAAAACAGCCCTTTTCCATCTTCGAAATATTGCTAAACTTAGGAACATCTTATCCGTATCTGATGCAGAAAAGCTAGTTCATGCATTCATGACCTCCAGACTAGACTATTGTAATGCATTACTAGGTGGTTGTCCTGCATCCTCAATAAACAAGCTACAGTTAATCCAAAATGCAGCTGCCAGGGTTCTCACTAGATCCAGAAAATATGATCATATAACCCCAATATTATCATCCCTGCACTGGCTACCTGTTCAGTTTAGAATAAATTACAAAATAGTATTACTTACATACAAGGCCTTAAATGGTTTAGCTCCCACATACCTAACCAGTCTTCTGATGCGCTACAATCCACCACGCGCCTTAAGATCACAAAGCTCCGGACTTCTGGTAGTTCCCAGAATTTCAAAATCTACAAAAGGGGGTAGGGCTTTTTCATATTTAGCTCCAAAGCTTTGGAATAGCCTTCCAGACAGTGTTCGGGGAGCAGACACGGTTTCTCAGTTCAAAAGTAGACTCAAGACGCATCTTTTTAATCTGGCATACACATAACTCATCCCATAATCTCATACTCCAGTACACCTATACCGAATGGCAACTACGCTAATTCTCCCCATCTGTTCTGTATTTCTCTACCCATCCCGAGGCATCGGGAGATTTTGCCAGCTTCAGTAGACAAAGGCCGACCCTGCGTGGTTCCTGAGGCATCCAGAGAAGGACCAGCTCCAGCAGGATTCAGCTTTATGATGGTTGGAGCTACACATGCTGCTCCTGTGCTTCCAGTGATCCAGACCTCATCTGCCCTCTGCACCTACTGACTCGTCCCTATGCTGAACTGGTCTTCATGTCAATTTAAATAATTTCTGTCATATTGAATTTTCACCTGCACAACACACAAGATGTTGTATCATTTCTATCTGTTATCGCCCAAATGAGGATGGGTTCCCTGTTGAGTCTGGTTCCTCTCAAGGTTTCTTCCTAATGCCATCTCAGGGAGTTTTTCCTTGCCACCGTCGCCGCCACCCTTGGCTTGCTCATCAGAGAAATTTCATTCATTCGTCTCATTATTATTATCTGCACATTTTTCTCACACATCCACACTTCCAATTATTTTCTTTTCTATTTTTTTTTTTTGTTGTTAAATTTCTTTTTTCTTTTGTAAAATTTTTGTGAAGCTGCTTTGAGACAATGACCATTGTTAAAAGCGCTATATAAATAAAATTGAATTGAAAAAATTGAATTGAATGCCGTTAGAGACATCACAACAAGTTTGGCCAGGAAAGCCAAGCCAAATCCATGCTTCAGAATTTTTCCAATTCTTTATGATGCCAAATATTTGTCCACAATTAATTTCATGTAAGCCTAAAACTGATACACGTTAACAGCCTAGCATTTGAGAAGAAAATTCAGACAAATCTATTTTCTACAACATGTAGCTCATACATGAAGAGCTGTGCTAATTAACTTTTTCAACAGCTGTAAAAACCTGGCTATTTAACAATGGTATTCAGATTAAATAAACATAATATAAACAATAAAACTATTTTAAAAAACCTGTAAAACTGTAGCAGTCAAGAAACTGTCTTCTGTTCATGATCTTCAGGAAGTAATCAATTAGGCACAGATTGAGCGACACCAGAGTACTGCACATGTCTTTACATGTCTTAATTCTCATTATCTTGTTTGTCACTATTTTTAAAACAAAAAGATACTTTAATTAAACACAGAATTTCACTTTTGGCTGAATACTTTTGGCCTGTATAGTCCACTGTATATTCCACCAACAATGAGATGTTTTAAAGGTCAAAATTTTGGTCATGTAACAGCGATCCAGTAAATAGAAATGCAGGAGGTGTTGTTGCTGTGAAGCCAGTAAGAGAGGTACAGATTAGAATTGGAATTGGAAATACATACAGTAGCAGGACAAAGTCTGTCAAACAAATAGCTGTAATCATTACACTGTAAAAAATGAATACTGAAAATAGTTGTTGGAAAAAAGAAATATATGTTGGGCTAATATAATGCTGGTGTCAAAAAAGAAAAATATGCTTTCTCAATGATTGTATAAATTTCATTACTCAACTACGAAAGTTTCATCAAGGCAACGAGTATAACTGTGTTCATGAAACATTTAACTGCACACAAACAATTTTATGTTGGACGAACAAGAGGGACCTCTGCGCATGCGCAAAAGCGTTCTTCCAGAATTTTCGAACTTCCCGCTATTTCCTCCCGAAATGGTGAGTACTTCATGGAAACTAACTGTCCTGCAAAGTAATCAGCAATTTTAGCTTTATAACATATATATTATCCAGCAGCAAGCTTTAGAACATTATATTTTCGAGTGTTTATTTATATAATTTGGAGTGTTATACAGTAGTTATCTGGCAATGCACTCGTTTCAGCTCCTAACGCATTTTTTTTTTCAGATGGTATGTACATTGACATTAATGTTAATCTATGAAACCGCTAAAGTTTACTTACGTTACATACATTTTAATCATCTTAATGACTGATCATTTCAAAGGCTATTTGAAAAAGACGGCACGTTAGTGCGGCACTGAGGGAGCTTAATGTTCTCACTCCTTCATCATTCATTAACCTTATAGTGTCTGAAAACGGTTATAATGGCTAAATGGACATTTTTTGTCTAGGATTTTTTAATTATTGGCACATTTCACTATGGTTGTTTTATGGTTTTGAACTACAAACGGTTACTTAATTAGTTATTCATATATTTTTCTTTTTCTATTTCAGGTATTACGGAGAATATCTGGGAAACAGTGCTTACTGCATCTGCAAACAATCTTGGAGCTTGGCAAAATTATTTCACAACATTGTTTTTTTTTATCTTAAACCATTTCTGAGTTAAAGCAAATAATTTTATTTTCAAATAAGCCACTGCACGTTTTTACTGAGAAATATCAGTATGTTTTGTTCTACAAGGCAGAAGTCTATTTTTCCAGTATACTGTTTTGACTGAGTGTGATATTAGTAAGCTTTGTAACATGAATGTTAAGGGCACAGTTTCATTCTTGCATTTTGGAATGTTATTTGCATATTTTGTTATAACAATGCAGCAGTTGTTTATTTGTTGAAATAGAGTAGCTGGATTGCACTTAATCAATGTTGATAGTCTTTAACAGGTGTTTAAAGTTTACATTAAAAAAATATTCAAATTTAGAGGAATGTGTCATGTTATTTGAAATGTGGCCACAGTGAATAACCTACTCAAGTAAACTTTAAGATGTTAATTTTATAATTATGCAAGCATAATTTCCAATTCCAAATCCAATGTACCTTTCAGTCAACTTGGAACATTTAATTGACACAACATTATATTTCAATTTGAGACTGCTTGTTGGCCTAACTAGGCATGTTTATTCAGCATAGAACATGTAGTTGACAGAATGTTTTATTTCAATTTGTGTGTACATTTAGAGGTAATCAGCACAGCAAAAACAAAATAGTTTACACAACTTAAATTGAGCCAACTAAAAATTTTAGGTGCAACGGGTCACTAGAAATTTTTTAGTTGGAGTAGCAAGAATTTTTTTACAGTGTAGCAGAAGCAGTCAGTGTGAAGAATATAAGAAAATAAAGAGAAACGCTGTTATTTAACAAGAATTACTTTGTTGTGTTCATGACCAATGCAATTAACTGTTCAGCTCAAATTAAATAATTAAATATTACTGTAAAATCAGCTGGAAAATACCTTGGAATTGAAGTTGTTTTACATGGCTACCATAAGCCATGTAAAACAACATCTTCGTACATTTCACTCTATGAAGTGATAATCAGAGTCATCAACTGTCACGGTCCAGCCAGATCTAATGAGTCTGATTTCATTTCATACAGAATTCAGTAAGAAGCTCAGAGATCAACTAATTAGTCATTATAAAAAAAATATTTTCAGTAGGATCATAACTGAGCTGTAACATCATGTTTTACATGTGCTTCATCATTTAGCAAACATATGGTTTGCTCAGGTGATCCGTTGTGGCGACTCCTTGATGGGAGCAGCCGAAAGACCAACAACATAACATGACAGGACGATTACGTTTTTGTGGTGTCTATTTTCCTTATCACTATATTATACCGCTTATCTTTTTCATACATGTATTTTTATAGAATTTACACAAAATACTCAAAACAATTTAATCTGTTTCAGCCTCAGAGCTTCAGAAGGTGGAGAAATACGCAGGTGAGAATAATCTTGTTGTGCTTTTAAAATAATATTGAATATTTAATAGGAAGGCACATAAGGAATTACAGTAAATATACATATTTTTCTGATATGAAGTACCATCTTTACATTGCACATTACCTTTTATCTACACCACACGGCCAAAAGTATGTGGACACACCTCATAAGTACTAGGATATAATTAGGTGTTTCAGCCACTCATCACTAACCTCTGTTATATAATTAAACACATAGTCATGCAATCTCCAGACACACACACTGGCAGTAGAATATATTGTAGTTCTGCAAAAAGACTGGGCAAATATTGCAAAATCTAGATGTTCAAAGCTTTGTGTGGCATTGAGAAGGTGATAAGGCTTCACCTGACTGAGTTTACAAGATTTGGATTGAGACAAATTTATATAAAATACTGCTTCGTGTTTCAGAGTTATTAAAGAAGAAGTTGTATTCAGGTAAAAACTATTTTATCTTATCCTTTGTGAGTGTGATAGAGAGAGATTGTGTGTTTGTGTTTGTGTGTGTGTGTGTGTGTGTGTGTGTGTGAGAGAGAGTGAGAGAGAGAGAGAGAGAGAGAGAGAATCTTTGACTTTTACTAAGCTTATATTTGTGCTTGGCACATTGAACAATAAAATTCATGTGCTTTAGTTAATAGGTCAGTAAAATTGTCTTTAGAAAACTTACACATTAAATAGATAGAGAAATAAATAAATATGTGAATAAATAAAATAAAAAGAGCACAGTTGTGGTTGTTCTCTTAATTAAGATTGTGTTTAAAAACAGAGCATAAAGATGAGGTGTTACACACAACACCACAGTACCATGAACGTTTCCAAATCCCCAATGCACTTGTAGAAATTAAAATCTTCCAGGATTCTTCATTTGATTTGTCTGGCTAAAATTGTCACGGTGTCATAGACTGTGTCTAGTGTTATTTTGTTCTTCCTGGTAGAGATGAGCAAATTCGGATTCATCCGGGTTAAATATCCCGATCCTTTATATGACTCACGAATCCTTCTCTTCATTTACTCAGATCAGTTGAGTCCTAAGTTATATTGCTGCTCACAAAAATATACATACTGTACTTAAATACAAACTGATAATTACACAATTCGGTTGTTCTAAGTAGTTGTTAGCTAGTAACTGTAGGAACAAGTGGCTGACTGTGTTGTTTAGACAACTACCTGCAGGTCAGAAACACGAGAGACTCAAAATAGCGGGTACTGATTCGTCTGATTCATCTGAACCGAGGGACTCGCGGAGTGAAACAGACAGATCCAGGAGACTCAGTGTGTGTTTATGAGTCCAAGGATTCGGTGGATTCTGATGATTCGCCCCTAGTGGAGGCAAAAACACGCAGAATCCGCATGACAATGATATAACAAACCGCAGCTGTTTCACATTTATGATATTGTGTGATTGGACACAGTGCTCTTTAATCTGATTTTAGTAAGACCAAACATATTTCTTACATGTTGGTGTGATGTTGATGTGTATTATGACAAACTGGGATGAAAAAACGGCTCTGGCATTTGTATAACAACCAACACAACACAACTGTTGTCCAGTCACCAGAACTGTAATTCTAACGGTGTATAACGTATACAATGACTGTATTATATGCATGAAAACTCAAACTCAAATCCAGGCTTTACCACCTGGATATTTTTTAACTATCTAGAATTTTTAAAAACTAACTATACCAGACAGTCTCCGTTTTTAACACATAAAAATAAAAATATCAGATACCGCTTATATATTTATAATTATTTTATTAATTCGTTATATTTGTCTATACTTATTTACATTGGAGATCAAAAGTTTGGACACCCCAAGTAAAAATGTGTATTAAATGTGCGTAAAGAAGCCAAGGAAAGATGGAAACATCCCCAAAAGCCATCAAAATGCAAATGAGACATTCTTATATGATGTCAAAAATGAGTTGGATTTTATTTTCATCATTTACACTTTCAAAATAACAGAAAACCAAATAATGGTGTACTGCCCCCTTTGGAAAGTATTATAGCTTGTAAACACTTTTTGTAGCCAGCCAAGAGTCTTTCAATTCTTGTTTGAGGTATCTTCGCCCATTCTTCCGTACAAAAGTCTTCCAGTTGTTTGAGATTTCTGGGCTGCCTGTTACGCACTGCTCTTTTAAGGTCTATCCATAGATTTTCAATGATGTTAAGGTCAGGAGATTGTGAAGGCCATGGCAAAACTTTCAGTTTACGCCTCTTCATGATGTTTCGGATCATTATCCATTTGTAGGAGCCATCATCTCCAGTTGGCATCCAAAATTTCCTGAAATTTTATTGAATCCATTTTTCCTTCTACTCGTGAAATGTTTCCTGTGCCACTGGCTGCAATACAACCCCAAAGCATAATTGATCCACCCCATGCTTAACAGTTAGACAGAGGTGCTTTTCATTAAACTCTGTGCCCTTTTTTTCTCCAAACATACCTTTGCTCATTCCGGCCAAAAAGTTCATATTGTAGGTCCACAGAACTTGTTTCCAAAATGCATCGGGCTTGTCTATATGTTCTTTTGCTTCAATCACTGATTTTTGTGGTGTGGACGTAGGAGAGTTTTTTTGCGAATGACTCTTCCATGAAGACCATATTTGTACAAGTATCTTTTTATAGTGGTGTGGTGTACCACAACTCCAGTGTCTGCCAGATCCTTCTGGAGGTATCATGCAGTCAGACGTGGTTCTTGATTTGCTTTCTCACAATCCTGCGAGCTGTTCTGTCTGACATTTTTCTTGGTCTTCCAGTTCTTGCTTTAACTTCCACTGTTCCTGATAACTGCCATTTCTTAATTACATCCCTAGAAGCTTAGGATCAGGGTTCAAATTGTTTTACCATGGTGTGGATAGGAAAAGAAATGGAGTAGGAGTTATTCTGAAAGAGGAGTTTGTAAGGAATGTCCTAGAGGTGAAGAGAGTATCAGATAGGGTGATGAGTCTGAAGCTGGATATTGAAGGGATAATGTTCAATGTTGTTAGTGGTTATGCCCCACAGGTAGGATGTGTGTTAGAAGAGAAGGGGAAAATCTGGAGTGAGTTAGATGAAGTGATGCAAAGCATCCCCAGAGGTGAGAGAGTGGTGATTGGTGCAGACTTCAATGGATATGTTGGGGAAGGAAACAGAGGGGATGAAAATGTGATGGGCAGGTTTGGTCTTCAGGACAGGAATGTAGAAGGACAGATGGTGGTGGACTTTGCAAAGAGGATGGAAATGGCAGTAGTAAATACTTTCTTCCAAAAGAGGCAGGAACATAGGGTGACATATAAGAGCGGAGGCAGAAGCACTCAGGTGGACTACATCTTGTGTCGACGTTGTAATCTGAAAGAGATCAGTGACTGCAAGGTGTTGGTAGGGGAGAGTGCGGCCAGACAACACAGAATGGTGGTGTGTAAAATAACCCTGGTGGTGAGGAAGCTGAAGAGGACGAAGGCAGAGCAGAGGACAAAGTGGTGGAAGCTAAGAAAGGAAGAATGTTGTGTAGTGTTTAGGGAGGAGTTGGGACAAGCTATGGGTGGTCAGGAGGTGCTTTCAGTTGACTGGACAACTACAGCCAATGTGATCAGGGAGACAGGTAAGAGGGTACTTGGTGTATCATCAGGTATGGGAAAAGGGGACAAGGAGACTTGGTGGTGGAATGAGGAAGTCCAGGAGTTTATACAGGGAAAGAGGCTAGCTAAGAAGAAGTGGGACACTGAGAGGACTGAAGAGAGTAGACAGGTGTACAGGGAGATGCACCGTAAGGTGAAGGTAGAAGTGGCAAAGGCCAAACAAAGAGCATATGAGGACTTGTATGCTAGGCTGGACAGTAAGGAGGGAGAGGTGGATCTGTACAGGTTGGCGAGGCAAAGAGATAGAGATGGGAAGGATGTGCAGCAGGTTAGAGTGATTAAAGATAGAGATGGAAATGTCCTGACAGATGCCAGGAGGGTGATGGGAAGATGGACAGGATGACAGATGAAGTTAGACAGGAGTCTCCATGGACTATGATGTTTGCAGATGACATTGTGCTTTGTAGCGAGAGCAGGGACCAGGTGGAGGAAAATTTGGAGAGGTGGAGGTACGCTCTGAAAAGCAGAGGAATGAAGGTTAGCCGCTGCAACATGGAATACATGTGTGTGAATGAGAGGAACCCAAGAGGAACGGTGAGGATACAGGGAGCAGAGGTAAAGAAGGTGCAGGATTTTAAGTACTTAGAGTCAACGGTCGAGAGCAGCGGAGAGTGTTCAAAGGAGGTGAAGAGACGAGTACAGGCAGGTTGGAATGGGTGGAGAAAAGTGTCAGGTGTGTTGTGCGATGAAAGAGTATCAGTGAGAATGAAAGGAAAGGTGTACAGGACAGTGGTGAGACCAGCAATGCTCTACGGCTTAGAGACAGTGGCACTGAAGAAAAGACAGGAGGCAGAGTTGGAGGTAGCAGAGCTGAAGATGTTGAGGTTCTCTTTTGGAGTGACAAGGATGGATAGGATCAAGAATGAGTTCATCAGAGGGACAACCCATGTTAGATGTTTTGGAGATAAAGTCAGAGAGGCCAGATTGAGGTGGTTTGGACATGTTCAGAGGAGAGAGTGTGAATATATCGGTAGAAGGATGCTGAGGTTGGAACTGCCAGGCAGGAGGTCTAGAGGAAGACCAAAGAGGAGTTTTATGGATGCAGTGAGAGAGGACATGAAGTTAGTTGGTGTGAGAGAAGAGGATGCAGAGGATAGGGTTAGATGGAAGCAAATGATTCGCTGTGGCGACCCCTGAAAGGGAACAGCCGAAAGACAAAGAAGAATCCCGAACAGAGGATATTGGCATTTGAAAACGCTTTGCTATCTTCTTATAGCCTTCTCCTGCTTTGTGAGCGTCAACTATTTTCAGTTTCAGTGTTTTAGACAACTGCTTAGAAGAACCCATGGTGCTGATTGTTGGAGCAAGGCCAGATGAGTCTGGGCATTTAAAATCTTTGAGATTGACAACACCTGGTCTTTCCACACAATGATTGTGAACAGTCCCTGACACTGTCAGGTCTCAGCTTGCCAAAGGGAGCAGTACAAGGTATTAACTCTGCAGGGTGCCCAAACTTTTCCAGACACCTTTATTTGGTTTTCTGTTATTTTGAAACTGTAAATGGTGGAAATTAAATCAATCATTTCTGACATATTATAAGAATGTCTTATATGCATTTTGATGGCTTTTGAGGATGTTTCCATCTTTCCTTAGCTTCTTAATGCACATTAATACACATTTTTACTCCGCTGTATATGTGCATATGTCAATCAAATAAATATTTGGCATCCATTGTTTTATTCTCTGTCATTTACATTTTATGGTCAGAAACAAAAAAGACTGTATAAATGTATAAAAGCATGAAAAACTTTGACAACAAAAAGGACATCTGGTCAAAGTGAGTGATCTGTTCCATTACCTTAATTAGTCTTGAGGCTAATGCTTTTGAAAGCAACTTGTAGTCAGTGCACTGCAGTGAGACTCGGCACCAGATCTTCAGGTCTGTAAGGTTTCTCTTTTTTGCCAGTAGGGTCAGGACAGTTCTTCTTCAGCTGAATGGTAGCTTACTGTACAACCCATCCAACACATCCTGACCCATTGCTGCCCAGAAGGCTTTGTAGAATTCTACAGGGAAAACGTCTATGCCTGGTGCCTGGCTATTCTCCATACTTTGGAGATCTCCTGAACCTCACCAAGGGTTCTCTATCAGTTCTCTATCTAGTTTAATGGCTGCATGTTCTGGCAGCTTTGGTTTGTTGTTGAGAAAGTTCTCCTCTACTGCCTCTGCCCCTCACCACTCACTGCAATACAACTTTGAGTAGAAGCTGACTGTCTGCTTACGAATTTCAGTGGGCTCTGATAGAAGATTCCCTGATTCTGTTCGCACAGCATGCATGAATCTTTTCTGTCCATTTTTTTTTTGTTCAAGACCAAAGAACCTAAATGTAGCATCCATCTCAGTGATGCTTAGGAAGCGTGAGCAGACCAGTGCCGCCTGTGCTGTGATTTCCAACAGGTTGTTCATTGCAGCTTGTTTCTTTTTTGAGGGCTTCAATATGCTCTTGATTTCCTGTGTGCTCCAAAGGCTGGAGCTCCACTATTCCTATCTCCAAAGCTTTCAGTGATCTAGCAGAGTCTCTCATGATAGAGAGTGTACAGCTGACAAAACGCTTTAATTTTTGCTTTTGCCACATCCCACCACTTCTGTAGAGAGCTAAAAGCCATTTTCTCTAGTTTAAGAACATTCCAAAAATGAATAAAAGACTCTCTTAAATTGGCACCTTCTCAAAGTGCAGTGTTAAGATGCCACTAGGCTCTTTTAGGTTTTACATTGCTTTAATTGATTGTGCACAGCACCATGCTGATGATCTGAAATGCCTACGGGAATAATAAAACATTTTGTAAAAAAGGACTGGTGATGTTTAAAAACATAAAGCCGATCTAATCTTGACACGGAGAGCATGCTATCTCCACAGTGGGCTCTCCAAATGTCTTAGTTCATAGAATTTTATCAAGTCCTACATTCTGTCTATTACAGGGAGTCATATGAGGCTCTTTGTGGTTCCTATCTAGGTTGTCTATTGTGCAATTAAAATCCCCACCCAGAACTAGTATGTCGGTGTTGCTGGAGTTAGCGTTTACACTATCCAGTTTATCCAAGAAAACCATTTTCTCTATGCGTTCGTGGGAGCATACACACAGGTAAAAACAACAGTTTTTTTTTCATACAAAGTTTTTGATTTTAAAAGTCTCCCATTTATAATTTCTTCTACAGTGTAAAAACTAGGAATAAAATAGCGAGAACACAGTACCCACCACTAAATGATTTAGTGGCTTTAGTGGCTTTGTATTGTGAGTCCTTCCCATCCTTTTGGATAATCTGCAGCATTGCATCACTTTGTTTCTTGTATCAAAGCAACATCAATATTTTTATGCTTCACCAGTTCATATAATTTCATTTATGATTTCTTGCTCCATTAATATTCAAACTTGCAACATTAATACTACTCATTAAAGAATGAAGAGAGAAGTAAGAGAAGAATGAAATAAATAGGTTAAATAAAGTAAAAGAGCTCTTTGAGAATAAGATATGTTAAGCTTTCTAAAAGTCATCATCAGCAATTACACTGTTTATTTTTTAAATATATATTTTTTAAGCCAAGATATTCTGAGGAAACGAAGGCTTTTTCTCTTCTAAAGTGTTTAACATCATGGACAAAGTATTGCCAATTGAAGTAAATGGTCTTCTACTGTAACATTTTGTCTCCATTTGGTTCGCTTAAGAAAGTCCTTTATATTCTCTACTGTGTGCACAACTGCAAGCTGCTCTTCTTGAGAACTGAATATAACAAAATGTATATCAGTGCGGTTTTTCTAAGTGACTGGTGTTTCTAAGTCACTGCTCTGCATCCCTGTACCTTCCTTGTGTATTTGCAGCTACAGGTTGTTTTTTTCAGGTGCAGGTTGGGTTTGCTTCTCGTTCTCAATAGCATCTCTAGGGCTCTCAGCTGCTGTCTGAGCTGTGGTTGCAGGGGGAACGACCCCAGAAAACTCTGCGTCCCGCCCAGGCTTGTCAGGGTCATCCTGACCCTCTTGACACACTCGTACTAGTAGACCCCCTGTGTACAACATTTTATATCAGCATCAGAAGTATAGTCAAATCCAGAGGAAGTCAAATAAAATAAAATAAAATCCTCTGTTAAACTCTCTCTCTCTCTTACTTTAACACAATGCCATCACACACTAACACACCGCCATCAAAGTGACACTCGTGAACATTAAGGCTAATAATAATAATAATAATAGCAATCAATGAGTTTCTCATATGCGTGTGTGTCTGTGCTCCTCCAGTAGGTGGGGTTTGTCAGGGTCGAGGTGGCAGTTAAAATAGGGGATGATTTTATTGAACGTGGTGAAGAATTCAGTGTGAATATGGTTATATTTTGAGCATTCAGTGAGGAAGTGCAGCTCTATCTTTATTTTGTTGATCGATGGCACAGTCTCGTCTCTCAGGGCAGCCAGGATCTACAGCCAGACGGTGCTCACTGAGTCTGTACTTCATCAGGATGTTTCTCAGCTTTGGGTCAGTCGCCATGCTCAGATAGTCTGCCATGCTGTACTGTCTGTTTAAGGCCAGATAACACTGCATCTTATTCTGCAGTTTAGTTTGGGTTTTCCAATAGCTCAAGTAGTTTCCTTTTAGTGTTTGTGTAATATGGTTTATTCTAAGTGTCTTTGCTAATTCTGTTAGTTTTGTCTGACCCTGAGTCTTAATTATGTTAGTGTGTGACAGCGGTGTGTTAGTGCATGACGGTGGTGATAATAAGTGAGGTCATGTCGTGTTGAGATAATGCAGCAAAACGTACATGCCCGCCCATTGCTGCGTCTTTGAGTGTCCTGGCAAACTCCTTGACATGTGTTTATTTAGGTGTTCATGGTTGTACAGATGATGGTGTGTGATGTGGTGATCCAGGTACACATTGGGGATGAGAGCACATCCTCTGGTGATATCTGAGTTTACTCTGTGTATGGTATTCGAGTGGAAGTCTTTGCATGGATATTATTATTTTGGAGTTGTGGAATGTTTCTGCAGCTCCACACACCAGGGCTCCGACTCGTTCCTGTTCTGCCCTCAACTCTTTTGTGTCTCTGTGTATGATGATGCAACTTAGTTCACCTACAGTAGAAGATTTGTGGAGGATTTGTCGTCTTATAATATTTTTAGATGTCGTGTGTCCTGGAAAAAGTTTGTCATCCTGTAGGAATTTGCGGTTTGAGTCTATTAGGACTGATATGTCACTGTTGGTATGGACGTGTTTGGTTGACTGCTCTGCTCCTGATGGCGCCGGTGAGGTCGGCTGCCGTCACGACTGCTCCGACCACCTTTTCTTTGTTTTTGTTTTATAAGTTAGTTTTCTTTGTTTTAAAATCGGCAAAATCACCACCATTGAGTACATTAGGTATGATAGAGACACTCTTGTTTCTATTGGTATACAATGTACTCACAATTCGACGTTTTTAACTCTGGATCCGAGCTGGCCGAGTGAGATCCTGAAGGAGAACAATGGACGCGACGCGAAGCGACGGACCCGAGGGAAACGAGCTGGCGTCAGGAACCGGCTGAGAACCCGTGCACACCGCACACCTCTGCCTAGTATCCTGCTCGCCGACGTCCAGTCACTGGAAAACAAACTTGATGACCTCAGGGCCAGGATAAAGTTCCAGAGAGACATTCGGGACTGCAACCTCCTCTGCTTCACCGAGACATGGCTGAACCCAGCGGTGCCAGACCACGCCATACAACCAGCCGAGTTCTTCTCGGTTCACCGCATGGACAGGACGCGGGACTCGGGGAAGTCAAGGGGAGGCGGCGTGTGCTTAATGGTGAACAACAGCTGGTGTAACAGCGCGAGCGTTGTTCCTCTTACACGCTCCTGCACACCAAACCTGGAACTTCTGTCCATCATGTGTCGTCCGTCCTTTTTATCTACCCCGGGAGTTCACATCGGTCATAATCAGCGCCGTTTATATACCACCACAAGCAGACACAGACACGGCCTTATGCGAGCTGCATGAGGCGCTCACACAGCACCGGGACGCTGCGTTTATTGTGGCGGGGGACTTTAATAGTGCCAACCTCAAACGCGCAGCGCCAAACTTTTATCAGCACATCACCTGCCCCACCGAAAGGACACTGGACCATTGTTATACTACAGTCAAAGACGGTTACAGGACGCACTCGATGACGCAGACTGGGACATGTTCAGAAACAGCTCCAATGATGACGTCAGCGTGTTTACGGAAGCGGTTGTGGGATTTATTGGGAAGCTAGTAGACGATACGGTGGAGAAAAAGACTATCAGAACGTTTCCCAACCAGAAGCCGTGGGTGGATAAAACCATCCGCGATGCTCTGAGATCTCGCACCGCTGCCTACAACACGGGACTTGCGTCGGGGGACATGGAACCATACAAGGCTGCGTCATACAACGTCCGGAAGGCGGTGAAAGAGGCGAAGCAGCGCTACGGGAGTAAACTAGAGTCACAGCTTCAACAGAGTGACTCTAGGAGCCTGTGGCAGGGATTAAGGACAATTACGGACTATAAAGCACCAGCATCCGGTATGATGAACGCAGACGCGACTCTGGCAGACGAGCTGAACACCTTCTATGCTCGCTTCGATGCTCTAATGGCGCTAATGCTAACGGCGCTAACGGCTGCAGACAGGAAGACACTGCCAGTACCGGAAACGCGCTCATCATCTCCGAGCACGATGTGAGGAGAACCTCCAAGAGAGTGAACACCAGGAAGGCAGCAGGACCAGACGGCATCTCAGGCCGTATTCTCAGATCCTGCGCAGACCAGCTAGCACCTGTGTTCACTGAGATATTCAACATCTCTTTATCTCAGTCGGTGATCCCCACATGCTTCAAAGAGTCCATCATTGTTCCTGTTCCAAAGAAACCACATCCTGCTTCCCTCAATGACTATTGCCCTGTAGGCGTTACCTCAGTAGTGATGAAGTGCTTTAACACCTGGTCAGAGACTTCATCATCTCTTCACTACCGGACACATTCGACCCACTACAGTTCGCTTATCGTCCGAACCGTTCCACAGACGATGCAATCTCAAATCTCCTCCACACATCTCTCACCCACCTGGACACTAAGAGGGGAAATTATGTGAAAATGCTCTTCATCGACTACAGCTCTGCATTTAATACCATAATTCCCTCCACACTCACCACCAAGCTGGAGCAACTGGGACTCAGCTCACCCATGTGTCAGTGGATCTCCAACTTCCTAACTGGCAGACCACAGGCAGTAAAGATGGGCGGTCATGTCTCAGCCTCCCTCACACTCAGCACTGGAGCCCCCCAGGGTTGTGTTCTGAGCCCCCTGCTGTACTCTTTATACACCTACGACTGCGTGGCCACTACCAACTCCACCGCCGTCATCAAGTTTGCTGATGGCACTGTCGTGGTCGGCCTGATCACGAACAACGATGAGTCGGCCTACCTGGAGGAGATTGGAAATCTGGAGAACTGGTGCCAGAGGAACAATCTCCTCCTGAACGTCAGTAAGACAAAGGAGCTGATAGTGGACTTTAGTACAAAGCAGGAGAGGAACTACCAGACCCCCGTCATCAACAGGAGCCCAGTGGAGAGAGTGGACAGCTTCAGATACCTCGGTGTTCACATCACGCAGGACCTGTCATGGTCCTGTCACATCAACACCGTGGTGAAAAAGGCCCGGCAGCGTCTGTACCACCTCAGACGTTTGAGAGACTTCAGACTGCCCTCCAAGGTGCTCAGGAATTTCTACTCCTGCACCATAGAGAGCATCCTGATGGGAAACATCATGACCTGGTTTGGAAACAGCACCATGCAGGACAGACGAGCTCTACACAGGGTGGTGCGTTCAGCTGAGCGCATCATCCGCACCAAGCTCCCTGACCTGCACTCAATCTACACCAAGCGGTGCTGGACCAAGGCCAGGAAGATCGTGAAGGACCTCAGCCATCCCAACAATGGACTGTTCTCTCTGTTGCGGTCAGGAAAGCGCTTCCGCTCCCTGAAGGCCAACACAGAGAGACTGAGGAGGAGCTTCTTCCCGCAGGCGATAAGGTCTCTCAACCATACCACATTCACACCACAAACACAGAACTAATACAACCTGTTAACGTCAATGGACACTATGGACACTTTCATGCACATCTACACTTACACATCTACACTATGGACACTTTCATGCACATCTACACTTACATTGGAACTCATGTTTATGGTTACATTCTGGACCCTTATGTTTACATTCTGGACCTTTGCACAAAGTCACTTTAATAAGGCACCTTAAGACATGTTTCTATGCAAATTACTTGCACACCATACATCCTCCACCAAATTTCAATAAAAAAAAGAAAAAAAAGATCTCTATTGTACAGTATATTTCTATTTTTATTTCTATTTTATGTACAGTATACTTTTATTTTTATTTCTATTTTTATTCTAGTTAAGTTAAAATTTTCCTATTGTATTTCTTTATTCATATTTATCTCTTACTATAAGTTTTAATTCCCTTTTTAAGGTCACTGGCGGTCGTGTAAGCATTTCACTGCATATCGTACTGTGTATGATTGTGTATGTGACAAATAAAATTTGAATTTGAATTTGCTGTCATTGTATTGTGTTTTGTTGGTGGGTTTCCTGTGTTGTGTTTTGCTGGTTTGGGCGGGTTTGTGACTGTCTCTCTCTCTCTCTCTCTCTCTCTCTCTCTCATTCTGTGCACATACGTGGTGTGGTAGAGAAGCGAGTGTGACGTGTAGAGCAGGTGAGAGCGACTGACGTCTTGCCAATTTTCCTTCTTTTCATTTAATACATCTTTCAGGTGCATATACAGTACATTTACTTTATTTAAGTGAGTGTGTTAGCGAGTGGCTGTGCGTGTGTGTGTGTGTGCGTGCGCGCGCGTGTGTGTGTGTGAAGAAGAACAGTCATTGTGAAAGTAGCTACGTATTTAGGCAGACAGGTTGTTAAGGATGGGTAGAGTTAGTGTTGGAGATTTCTTGGTGGCAGCGTGCTGTTTAGAAGCCTGACAGCATGGGGGTAAAAACTGTCTCGCAACCTGGCAGATTTGGCTTTGATGCTGCAGAATCTCCTCTTGGATGGCAAGAGGGAGAAGTGTCTGTGTGAGGGGTGAGAAGGGTCTTTCACGATGTTGCAGGCCTTGTGAACACTGTACTTGTGAAATGTGTCCTGGAGTGAGGGGAGAGGCAGCCAATAATGTTCTCTGCTGTCTTCACTATCCTCCACAGGCGCTTGCGGTCGGATGCATTGCAGTTTCCGCACCAGGTAGTGATGCAGCTGGTCAGAACACTTTCACTGGTGCCTCTGTAGAATGTGATAAGGATAGGAAGGGGAAGGCTCGCTCTTTTCAGCTGCCGCAGGAAGTGTAGTCTCTGCTGGGCTTTCTTGATTAGGGTGGTGGTGTTTTCTGACCATGTAAGTTCCTCAGTTATGTGCACACCAAGGAACTTGGTACTCTTTACAATCTCCACAGCTGACCCGTTGATGCTGAGTGGGAGGTGGGCAGGGCAGGGTGTCCTCCTGAAGTCCACAATTATCTCTTTTGTCTTGGTGTGAGCGCGATGGGTCGGTAGTCGTTCAGGCACATGACTAATGACTTTTTCGGCACTGGAACGATGATGGAGGACTTCAAGCACGCTGGCACAGACGACTGACTCAGAGATGAGTTGAAGATGTCCGTTAGGACATCAGCCAGTTGTTCGGCGCACTCTCAGAGTACTCGGCCTGGAATGAGGTCGCGTCCTGCAGTCGCTACAGGGGGGTGTCGCTTTCCTCGTAGGCTCTTTGTTTTGTGCATCGAACTGTGCAAAGAAGTCAATGAGCTCGTCTGGTAAGGAGGGGTCACCGTCACTGCTGCGTGGGTTGGGCTTATAGTCCATGATGGCCTGAATGCCCAGCCACATGCAACGTGTGTTCCCGGGGCTGTTGAAGTGCTCGTTGTTCCTCTGCCCATAGTTCCGCTTTGCTCTCCTCACTGAGCAAGACAGGTTGACTCTGGCAACCCTGAGGGAAGTCTTGCCTCCAGAGCGGAAGGCTGCATTTCTGATCATTAGCAGCTTGCGCACTTCTCTCGACATCCAGGGCTTTTGGTTGGCTCTCACGGTGATGTCCTTGGAGACAGTAACATCTGTGGACTTTGAGATGTAGCTAGTCACTGAGGCTGTATACTCCTCCAGGTTGAGTCACAATTTTTTGAGCCTCCATAAAAATGTCCCAGTCATTCGAATCAAAGCAGTCTTGGAGAGCCGAAACAGCTCCAACTGGTCACACTCTGATGTTCTGGATAGCTGGTTTGGAGCGTTTTAGCAGGGACTCGTATGCAGGAACCATGAACACACTGATATGGTCCGAGTTGCAGAGGTCCAAGCAGTTTCCCCCTCTCATAGCAAAATTCACATGCTGGTAGAACTTTGGTAGAACTGACTTCAGGTTGGCGTGGTTGAAGTCTCCAGCAATTATGAAAAATGCCTTCGGGTGCGTAGTTTCTAGCTTGCTGATGATTTCGTGCAGCTTGGCTAGCGCCTGGTTAGCATTTGAGCTAGGCGGGAGGTACACGCCAATCACCATTACGCAGCTGTACTCTCTCGGCAGGTAGAAAGGTCGACATTTCACGGATAAAACTTCAATCAGTGGGGAACAGTGTCGCATGGCGACAGCGGCGATTGCACATCATTCTCTGTTTACATACACACACAGTCCCCCACCACGAGTCTTACCGGACAAGGAAGTGTCTCTATCTCTGTCTTTGGATCTGTACGCTCGGAAGCTGGTCAGTCCGTCAAGCTGGATAGCCATGTCGCCGATGTTATCCTGCAGCAACGTCTCAGTAAAAATAAAAACACAACAGTCTCTCATTTCCCACTGGTTCGCGCGTTGCATCGTGATGTAATCTAGCTTGTTATCTAGCGATCGGACGTTTGCGAGTAGAACGGATGGCAACACTGGTCTGGTGGGCTTAGCCTTTAGCCTCGTGCTAAGGTTCGCTTCTCCGTCCGCCGAAGTAAACAAAGAGTGCGGAGTGTCTCTGTCAGTTTGCTGGGGAGTTCTACGCAGTGTTTTCGAAACCTGAGCAAGGTTCGTCGCTCCAAAACATACGTCTGCGTTCCACTGTCACTTAAACTTACTTGTGTATTTTTTTTTTCGGACAAGGACGTACAAAAATTTACATAAAGCACTGCAGTGTCGGGAGCTCTGTAAGCTGCAGCCTGCGTGGGCGCCGCTATCTCTGTGTGTGTGTGTGTGTGTGTGTGTAGTGAGTAGCATGTTGCTGGAGCATGGTGGCTCCAAACAAGTAGCAGTATGAGAGATAACCATGCCAGCACTGTGTGCCTGTAGTGTGTGTGGCGAGTGTAGAGAAGTGCTGTTTAGCAGTTGGAGATGTGGTGCGACATGAGAACATCAACATGAAAAAGCGATCAGACTTGTTCAAAATGGAATCACTGTTAATAACGAGCACGTACTGGTTTCTCCCCTGAGCTCCCCGGGGGCTGAATTTGTATTGAATTTTGGATTTATATATATATATATATATATATATATATATATATATATATATATATATATATATATATATATAAAACGAATTTCCCCATAAGAAATAATTAAAACTCAGATTTGTTCCACAACCTAAAAAAAATAAGTATCAAAAAATAATTCATACAAAATATGAAGTAAAACAAAATAACCTTACCTTTGCATAAAGTATAAATAAATCCTGACAGATGTGCGCACACGCACTGTTTGTCTGTGTTTGTGCGTGCACTTGTTGTGTATTGCTCTTTGCTTGCAATTTTTTCCCTTTCTCTTAGATAGTAGAAGAGGTTTTAAATGGAAGGATTTTAGAAGTGAAAACTTTTTATGAGAATGAGGCTTTAGGTTTTATTTGTGTGTATACTCCTTCCAGGGCAGAGAGAGAGGAATGTGTTTTTAGTTAAACAATGTAATTGCTGATTGTTACACTGCTGATATTTTTGCACAACTGAAAATCTGGACAGGAATCACAGAACCTCACATGGCCTCCCATAAGCACATGTGAGAGATAACGGTGGCTCATGACTTAAGTGATGTATGACGAAATTTAACTAAAAAAACAAAAACGGTACACATGGTCCCATTCTATGGACAACACACACTCCCTGGCGAGACTAGATCACTTTCAATGCTTTACACATCAACTGGCTGTTTTTACAAAATGTTTTATTTTTCCAGTAGACATTTCTGACCACAGCATGGTAAAAAAAACAGTAAAAAATTTTATCCTAAGAGTCCTACTGACATTTTAACACTGTATTTTTAGAAGATGGCAATTTTATTGAGTCTTTTACTTGTTTATAAAGGGGTCATCCAGTCCCAATTTTGCATAGGTTAATATTATTCTTTAGTGTCCTAATGAAAAGTTTGTAATATACTTTGATTAAAAATTCTCAATGGTTGTGTAAAAAAAACATTACTTTTACCTGGTAAAAAGTAGCTCTGTTCTCAGCAACCTATTTCAGTACATGCTCCTTTAAATGCTAATGACCTCTGCTGAACCCGCCCCCCAGTTTTGTGGGGCGTGTCTTCACAACCCACGTGGGGGGGGGTATAGCTTTGACAACAGTTAAGGGTATCGTTTGATGAAAGTATGGCAGCGGGAGGCTTTGAAGACACATCTGTGCAACCATATCAATTTGAACCTGAGTCGGACCAGGAACAAGATGACGCCCTCGAAGAAGTTCGGCAATTACGGCTTGGACAGGACGTATCTGAATGGTTAGTTTACTTAATGTGACTTTGATTTATCTTTGTATATAATGGCAGGGTAAGTAGCGTACTGAGAGAGATACGAACGCGATGTGTTTACTGAGATATAGTTGATTGACAGCTATTGACAGCTATAACGATTTAAAATAATTTTATATGACTTCTTAATCATTGCCAGACACCGTTATAAACCATCTAGCGTTACAAAGGTAAGCATAATATAGTTTTCCGACTACGTACACAGTTTGCAACTAGACAATCACCTTAATGCATTGTTTATTATAAACGTGCGATTAGGAATTATATAGAGACGGATGTACATAGAGAAGACGACATACAAAAGGCGATCTGCAAAGATTCATGGAAAAAGAAATAACACTCACCAAGCCTGGTGAAGATGAAGCAGGAACACGAAGCGTTGGTATAGATCCGTTTTTCAGGAGCAGCTTCCTAGCAAAACCTGCCTTATATTGACCCTCGTTTATAAAGCTGTCTGGTGAAAAATGATTAGCGCAAACATGAACGCATTTAGGTAGATCGGCGGGGACGTTGGCTTCTAAAACAAAATTCAGCCACTGCGTCCTCAGCGGCTCAGATGTCGGTAGTGTCTCGCGTAGGTGACATTTTGCTCCAGCGTCGAAACAATGGCCGACAGCTTTCTTCTCACTCGGGGCGGGTCTTTGCTAAAACACCAGTGTCAATCAACTATAGTGGGAGGGGCCTCTGTCGGTGTGACGCCACACCGACAGGCATTTGAGATCGGCCTGATTTCAGAAGGGGCATCTTATTTTAATAAATGAAAAGAAAATCACTGGGCTGCTCTTTCTCATTGTAGAGTGGTTGTGTACACACTCTCCTAACTCACATTTCAGTCCAAACAGCTTGAAAAAGTGCGTGTAGGACCGTTTTCTTCTTTGTCTTTCGGCTGTTCCCTTTCAGGGGTCGCCACAGCGAATCATCTGCTCCATTGTCATGGCAAATTTGTTGTGAACTATGTAAATTTTCCAAACAAAATCAATAACTACTCAAGTACTGAAATAGCAAAAGAGTTTATTGCAACCAAAAGTAAATGGACGGCACTGGACTAGCCAGACAAAAGACGGACAGATAAAAACTGCAAGATTTCTCTCCTTTCCTCTCTCACTTCCTTAATTTTACAGGGTTTATATACCTTCACTTAACAATTACATCATTGTTTGCTCCTTCTTAAGTCACGAAACCTTTTTAATATTCATGAGATGTGAGCTAATTCTATTCTGATCAGATTGATGTGGCACCTCCCAATTGCATAATTTTTCCTCTCATCTCATATTTATTCATGTCTGGGCAGGCCTAAGACGTTAGACGGTCTTACGTTCTCCTTTTTTGGAGAAAGTTTGGTTTATT